>LIAE01010296.1:70566-145537 GCA_002287525.1 Diploscapter pachys | reverse complement strand
ATTCAGCTTCGTCACGATGCTCGAATAGATCGACTGAAAAACTAAGAATAAGACTTTTTTTTTTAGCTTTTCTGTATTTGTTATCGTGAAAAGATTAATTGCTCTTGGTCTCGATAAGTGATACTTCTACCCTAGCCATAACTAAAAGAATCAAAAAATTTTTAGGTCACGAAAAATAGAAACCGCATTGTATGATGGATCATTAATCACCCAATTTTTTCACGAAAATGACTACTTTCTCATAGATTTGCTCGATATTTTTGCCGATTCGACATTGTAAATTTGTCGCAGAATTCACAGGAAAATGCGTAGAAAACAGGAGCGGGTCACACAAATAACACAAGGGAATATTTGACAAAAGAATGGAAAGGAGGGAACGAAAGGGACAAAATGACAACAGGCTGTAAATCGATGATGCAAGAGGTTAGACTGGATAGAAACAAATAACGTGGATAATTTTTTATTCTAGGAAGACAAGAAATTTTTAGAGATACTTTTTTACAAATTACTAAATCTTGAAATTTAGCTTTGAAAAATTTAGCAGTAACAGAATGATGATAAGAATGAAATTTTCCAATATTGATATTCAAAAGAATGAGCCAAGAATTTCACTAGAATCATGTTGCGCGACTTGATAGAAATTTTGCAGTCATATTGCTGTTATCGAAAAATTAGCATAAACTCAGAGAAATTTTAGAGAATAAGGATGTGCTCGAGTAATTCTAAAAGATCTGCTTAAAAAGCTACTGTAAAGTAAGATTCCCACCCTACGCGGATGCGCTTAATTCAAGAGGCGAAGTTGCGAAGCGCAGCGCAGCGTAGTCACATGTCCCAGATACTTGAACTTTCCCTTTCCTTTGTATCTCAGACTGGATTACTGTAATCTTCATTCCTTTATCATCTCCCCCCATTCTTTCTCATATTCGGATTCAAGTTTGCAGGATGAACGGATTGCGCCACATCAAAGACAAGGAATTCACAAGTAGCTTGAGAAAATACAATTGCAAAGTTGTCATTTTTTGATACCGTAAGCCATTTTTCGATGAGATAAAATGTTCGTTTCTTTGATAGATGCAAAAAAAAATCCAAAAGTTAGCTTGAAATTCGATAAAGCCAAACTCATTTTGACCAAAACAGCCCAACTAATTCGCTACATAGTTCATGTAATTGCTCTCGAAATCAGTTGATGTCGCTTTTGCTGTTCTCAAATGACACAAATCAAGTGCATAAACTCGACGACAGAGATAACTGAATTTGCATAGGAAATGTTGTGGTTTCTTTTTCTTTTTTCTCTTTAAAATTCATACTCTTTAATCATTTCTGTTCAAACCTCGTTCTCTCACTCATTCCCGTAGTTCATTCGGTCATTTAGTTTCGAGGTTCTCTTCCCGTTGAAAAAGAGAAATAAAGGGAAGGAATCGCATAAATTACTGTAATGAGTTTGCAAAGAGAAGAGGGATACAAAGTGAATGAAAGAGGGGAGCGAGGCAAGAAAGAGGATAAAGGATGGGTTAGGCTATAAAACAGCGTGGTGCTTGATTCTCTCCACTTCAACATAAAACCATCGTTACATTCAAATGAAATACAGACCAATTCTCAGAGAAATCCAAAAAAAAAATCCTTGCCTATCCTCGCACAAATGGGATCAATTTCTATAATTTTGAGAAATCGTAAGATTTTTCAGTAAGAACACACGAAAACAGCGGAAATTTATCCTTAAAGTCAGTCAAACTTCTAACTTTAAAAATATGAGAAGAACATTTTTGTTCGAGAATTATTTGAAAAACGTGGTAAAGCTTCGCGCAACACCTATTCTTACAGTATGTTCCAAGAAATATGCTTGTCACCAAATGACCCATTTTGACAACAGACGAATCATTTGTTTCCTTTTCACACAGAGTAAAAAGTGTCTTCCTGTCCTTGTCAGTGTGAAAATGTGGAAACGCGCATTTCACTCATTGTCGTTTTCCTTATTCCCTTCAGTTTCCCTTAATTTTGGCCTTTCAACTAACCGCATATCCGCCTAGTTTGATCTTCAACTTTTTCTCCATTTTGGTCGTCTTCTTCGCGCGAGCCGCCATCCAATCACGGTGTATCTGGAATGAAAAATGATAAGATTTTATAAAAAGAAAATACGATCTAGAAAAATATGATACGCGATATTTGTAAAAAGTAAGTTTAGCAAAGGGGAGTGAAATAATACTCGATATATTTTTCTCGGCATTTTTTTCAAAACTATAAATTCATTCCTTAAAGATGTCATAAAAATAATTTGAGTAGTAACCTATGAAAGAATAAAAAGTAGTTACCAAGAATTGTTGATGAAGAGCCTCGGCCTGATCGGCCCTGGACAGGACGCCGAGTCGAAGGAATTTGCCCTTGGACAGAATCAGCTCCGAGTTGCACTGCTCCACGATCGCCCACATTTCCGCGTTCATGTCACGGCCTGCAAATTCGAATAAATGCATGAAAAGATCGTAATTTCATATACTGAAAAGTGGCTATAAAATAGGTAAAATATGAAATTTCAACTTCATAAATTAGATGGATACCATTTTATAGGAAAACAAAATGAGTTGTAACTGAAAAATACGCCGAAGGAAGTGTGAAATTTTTAGCAAATTGAGGAAAGTGGCTTACCAGGCTCAGTTTCCTGTTTGATGAGTTGAGCGGCAGCGCTGAGATCTTCCTGCGTAGGAATGTAATCAGGTCGCTTCTCTTCCACGTCCCATCGGAGCAACTTCTCCATCTCTGCTTTGATCAGGTCGTCGGCCGACTAAAATCGAGGAAAATTAGAAATTTTTGAGACAAATTTCCATTTGTATATAATATCAGTGGTAGAATTTTCTTAAGCTAATTACTTAAAGTGTTAAAATTTAGACAGTTGATTTTCATGAGCTATTCGGAAACGTTGCAATTTAACGGGATAGTATGCAGAATTAGGATAGGGGAACGCGCTCTCACTTTTGTATGCTGTCTCTTCAAATTCCAATATTCCGAATTGCCTTTTCATATTTTGGCTCCGATATTGAAGTTGATCTTTTCTTTCAAGTTATGTTTCGAGTTCTAATCCCAAAAATCTTGTAAATTTATGTAGATCTGTGACTCTTCAATCATTCTAAACCTTATTGATTTCGACAAAGTCATGGATTTTTCAATTTTCAGGGTGTTGATTCGACCGATCATTCATCATTTCATCATAAATCTCCTTGCCCGACTGCTCGGACAACCTCCAAACAAGGCAATGACAAGCAGTAGGAAGGCAAAGAGAGCTTTCAGCACATCTGCCTGTCTTTGTCTCTTTCCATTCTCCATCCTCTCTAATCTCTTTCTGCTTCTCTCTCCTCTCCCAACCCCTTATCTTTAATCCGCAATCTCTCCCTTTCATGCCGTTTGTCTTCATCTTCCCTTCATCTCTAGTCATTCATTTCCTTCACACCCCTCTTCTCTTATGTCATGAGCCCCCCCTGCAGATCTGGGTGATTTCATTAAACGGGGATTTTACAAAACAAAAAATGAGAGCTGTAAAAGGAAAATGTTTTGGAAATGATTGACTGAAATGTATTTGGTCAGGCGATAATTCCTGTTGCTTTCGACATTAGAAACAAGAAAGTGGAACAGAAATTACTGTCGAGCTTAACAATTTTCGACTTTCATCAATTAGATGAAGTAGCAGTACCTTGATAGTTTCTCCCTTGCCAGCAGCAGACTTGAAGGCGAATTCGTTGACCTTCGACGGACGGGGCAGATAGCGCTGGATCACCTGAAATGCAAGATTGAGCGTTTTTGCAATTAAAAAACGGATAGGTAAAGAAAATAGAAGAAAAGAACTAATCAGTACAAATGATATATTCCAAAATTCATGATCAAGTCTATAAATGATTGTGATTTTTGTTGAATTTTTGAAGGGGAAATGCAAAGTAACTCTTTGTATAGACTTGTTTGTGGCTCCTAGTAAAATTTGCAAATCATCTCCTTCAACAGTTTTGACTGTCCAACCTGGCTTCTCTTGGCGAATTCCCTCTGACGTCGCTCAGCCCTGAGTTTGGCCCTGCCCTCGGCCCTCTCGGCTGCATCCTCAACCCATCCCTCCTCGTTCTGCCCCTCGTCCTCTCCGTCTTCGCCCTCCTCTTCAGGGGCGACAATCTCGTAGTCGTTCTTCGGCTTCGGCAGCTGACCGAGTGCCTTTCGCAGTTCTGCTTTCTGCTCGAAGGCTGACACCTGAAATTCATCATTTTATGAAAGCTAGTCATTTTTGATTTTCCGCAGAAAATCATATTGGATTAATACTATTTTAGCTGATTGAAATAGCTTCTTAAAAAATGATGATCAAATAGAGATTTTTTTTTAAAATAGAAACTTGATTCTTTTTCGAAGCGAGACATTTGTAAATTGTAGAAATCGAGTAATATGCTCGACTATTTTTGGAATACCAAACAGGTCAAATTATGATTCATATATTTTAAACAACTTCGCGATTGACCTGCTCATTGATGCCCATCTGGTCTCTGAACGGGGTTCCACTGGGAGTGAATGCGTCCTTGCCGAGAGCAGCAGTGCCCGGCGTGGCGGCGACTGCATTAAGGACCGTGTTGGGAGTGGCGACCACCTCGGACACGGGCAGTGCGGACGAGAAGTTCGACTCGTGCAGGGGAGTGTTCAGACCGCCCTTCAGAGGGGTTTCCACGTTCGTCAGAGCAAGAATGTTCTCTGCTTCCTAAAATAAAAATACGATTTAGCATTTTTTCACTTTTGGAAATACTGTTTTAAGAGTGCTCGAACATTTTTCCCTTCATTTTTATAATTTACTGAATTGAACCAATACAAATATGCTTCAAACTTTTTGCATAAAACTTGTTATTTACAAATTGGTGCAACAGAAACTCGAATAACTAGAAATACCAAACCTAAGAAAGCACTCGTAAATTTCACAATTCACGATATCCATTACATCATCTATTTCACCCTACCGTATTCCTCTATGTTTGCCCTAAGTTGCCCCAGGTTAGTCTTCCCCTCAATTTGCAATGTGATTATCGCATGTGCGTGCATCTCCCCTTTTTCCCTGGCTCACTCCATTTCCCTCGCTATTTCCCCTTTCTTTAACTCATTAATATTCCACTCACATTTTCTGCGCCTTTTCCATTTTCATCCTAGGAACTATCATCGCACAATTAGCTGAGCAAAGTAAAAGGGGTGTTTGAAGAAAAAGAAGGGATAATTCGAGGGAAGTTCTTTTTTTTTTAGAAAATTTGTATCTTGAGGTTTATAGAATTCGAATGTTAGAAGAAAATAGTGAAATAAGTGATAGGATAAGAAAATGTTAAAGTTGCATGATTTATGAAGTGAGTTGAAATAAAAATGAATTCTATGAACTAAAATAGACATCATATCCAAGATAAGTGATCATTGTTTGAAGCATACTTGAAATTAGAAACCAAGAAAAGCAAAATACTCACCATTTGAATGACATCCCTGGCTGCAGGAGTTCGTGAAGTTCGAGAGGCGATTGCATTCGTTCGGGCAGAGGCAGCGTAGTCAGTCAGAAGAGTACTAAAATGTCAAATTGTTTAAAATTCGAAAATGTGTTTTCGTAACAAACTATTGCAATTCTCAAAATCATAATTCTCCATTTTCAATCAGACTTGCAACCTTTTCGAAATTTTGATACCCGCACCCGCGAGTTTTTATTTGCCAAATCTGTTTTCAATGCAATTTTGCTATTCCCAACAAGAAAATTGAAAGAAGATAAGAATCTGCAAATTTTCAAGAATTGGGAATGAATGAATAAACCTTACTTAATAAAAAAAATGGAATATATTCAGAAGAATTTTTTGACGTTTTTTTTCGAAACACAAAAATGCACCTAGTAGCAGTGCCATCAGCATAGGCGCGGATGCTGTCACTGGCGTGGCCGATCTTGACGATCTGCTCCAATTCCTTGTCGCTGATTTGCGGCGCCGGCAGAATCAACTTGCTCCTCTTCTTCTCCTTGTTCTTGAATATCGCATCGGGAGTCTCTTCTTCTTGCCTGAAAGAAAATAGTTTATTTTAAAAATCTCATTTTTGAATAAATGCAGTCTCAAATAAAAAAACTTTCTTCAAGGCATGCAAATTCATTATTCATACAAGTTTTTTGTTCTATTTTCATGCTAATAATTTTCGAGGATAGGTTTCAAGAAGTATTCAAATTCGAAAGTCTTCAAAGTAGAGTCGATGTGTTTCATCAAGGTAAAGGTCAATAAAATTAGAAAAAATAACAAAAATTGCGTACTTTTTCCTCTTTAGTTTATCGCGATCCTGTCTCTTGAGTTCGTTTTCAACCTCCTGCCTTCTTGGCTTCTGATGGTCGTCCATGGCCTTCTGGTGCTTGTCGTCGCTCGTGTAGATGTCCTCCGAGGGGTCGTGGAAACCGGCCGGCACTGGCTTCTCGAATGGAATCTGGAAAAACAGCCATGAATTACTAATGGGATGATGAATTAATTTAGAAATCGAATGAAATACTATTCGGCTAGACTAGAATTTTCACGGGAAAAATTAAAACATCGTGATATTGTCTAATTTGATAATATCTTCCAATGAGAAGTGAAAATTTACGAATAAAAAACAATAAATCTAACCTCAGCACTGTAGTCGACCTGATTTGGCCTCCTTCTCTTGTAGTTGCCGATGGCGATTCCAGCAGCCCTCATTTCCCTCCTCTTCTGCAACGAAGTCAGACGACGCGCCTCAGACAGTTGGCGTTCACGAGCCTGAACTTATATGCATCAGATATGTTTCAAATTATTTTCATATTTTAAAGTTTCAGAAGTAACCTTGATTATAAATTATCGCAAGAATTTGTAAGGTAGAAACTTCTTCGTTTCAGGCAAAGTTGCTCTTTTGGTTTATTTTGACTCAGAGAAAAGCGCTCACCTTTCTCTTGGCCTTCTTTCCCTGAGTGTTGGCGAGTCTGGCCCTGGCCTCAGACAGCATTTCCAGCTCATCGTCGTCCATATCGATCGGATCGGGTCTGGAAAAAACAATCGTAAAAATCTCCTCCTGTTCAAATTCATCCCTACCTGGCCGGCTTTGTCTCCGGAGTCGGGTCGATTTCCCCTGGCTTCAACTTTCTCGCTGCAGTCACATCGTCTTCCAGACCTTCTGCCTGCAAACAAGTTGAAATTAAATTTCCAGATTGTTCCTTCTTTCTACAGCTAGTACAATTTTCTCAATTATGAGTATTTTTCACATGTGGTTGAAAGAAAAAAATGAAGAGGAAAGTGCATGTAAGTGAAGAAGACCTTCAAAATCTAGTGCATGATATTTTTTTTCCTTCAATCGATTTTTGAATGATTTTCGCTATGCTAAATACCTTCTTCTGTGCCTCATCGAGTAGCTGTTCGTATCTCTCCAAGCACTGCGCAGCCGTTCTACCGACGATGGGAGCCATGGTTCTCCACTGGGTGGGCATGATTTTGGCCAGATGCAGGAGTTTTTCGTCCTCCTCGCGCGACCACTCCGTCTTCTTGATGCCCGGGTCCAGCCATTCGAACCAGCGAGCCTGAAAAGTCGATGTTTTTGAAGAAAATTAGGCGTGTAGGACAATTTTTAACTAGAAGCTTTTCTTATTCTACTTTTGTTACAGATCGCACACAACTCGAAATTTAGTTGTTTTTTAAAATTATTTTACGAAGATGAAAGCATAAATCAGAATCTAAGTGCGGAATGTGAGCTCTATATTGATGACGATCAAGTTGCTGTAACTTTGCTCAAAGAATCCCCAACCTTGCATTGTTTGGCGGATTTTCTGTGCAGCAGCGAGGCGATTCGACTCCACTGATTCTTACCGTACTTCATGATCGCCGCCTTGAGGATTTCATCCTGAAAATGCTAATTTTAGCAACTATTTAATTTACAAATTCATGTTTCCACGTGTCTATCTAGCCGACTTTTCAGAGAAAAATACATATCCGTTTTTCAAAATAAAACGTTAAAAGACTTCATTAAAATGAAATTTCTCCTAAAATATCTTTGGAAACAAAAAGTATATTTAATAAACCGACCTCAGTGTTCTTCCAAACACCTCCTTTGATGATAACTCGCACCATTCTGTCTGCTTCACTTCAATTCAGTCAATCCACTGTCAGCACAGCACAATTTCAAAATGCTTAAATATTAAAATTAGTAGAAAATCCCGAAAAATTAAAAGAAATCTCTGAAAATGAAGGGATTCGAAAACGAGAGGGCGTGGCCTCAAAAAGGTAACGGCAACAGTGCCGCATGGATTTAACATTTTGTTGGAAGGGAGAGAGAATCTTTTCTCTCACAATTAGTTTTATTAGCACAGGAAAATTGGCTAAAAATCAGTTCAAAATCCAAAGAAAAATAATGAAAAACAAACAATTAAAATAAATTACTGAATATATAAATTATAAAAGATTTTTTCTCAATATCGTGTGCTTTCAGTAATTTTCGGACTTTCCAAAATTAAATTAAATTGAGTCCAAGATAGGAAAATAAATTAGTGGCATTCGCTTGGAGATAAGAATGACAATTTCATCAGTTTTGAAATCGAAATTGAATTTGTTAGCCTAACATGGAGTAAATCGTAACAAGTTGACAAACGGTTACTTGCCCAATAACGAAAAGATACTCATAAAAAAGTAGAAAAATATGCAAGTGGTTATTCCAAATACTGAAAATCATAAAGAAATAATTGACAAAGATGACCTGAATTAGGGAAAATTATTATTTAGATATCAATGAAGAAAAACCAAATAAAAATATTTGAAATAGACGATTTTCAACAAATTCTTACAGGAATTCTAATTTCAGATAAATATCGAAATGTAGCTCGTAATTGAATGAGATTTTTGTGCCGAGAATGGAAGAACAAAAGTGATTCCTCGATTCAAAGAATGCAAATGGAAGGGAGAACTTTCTTACATAAAGAACTCGTTGAGAATGTCCGCGTCGATGTCTCCAGGCTCGCCCATAGCTGAGTGGATTGTGCTGTCGCTCACCAACTGTCCGGGGGGCGCGATTGTTCGAATCTAAATAAGAGGATATTTTCGGCAAGATTTTTGAATTTTTACAGGAAAAAACTGTTATGCTTCAAAGCTCAAATAAATTTGAACCTACCAAGTGTTTTAGATTCCGGGAAGGAAAGAGAAAGATACTCAACGACTTGTAAAATTTGGTCATTTTACAGAGAAAAAATCAGTTTAAAAAGTCTAGGTACTGTCTAATGAACTATTAAGAAAATAAATACTAGTTAAAGTAAAAGAAGCATATTATGTGAGATTCCTAAACATTTTATTATAAATTTAGGAGTGCGTGAAGATTATTCCACTTATCAATGATTCTCCCTTGACAATTTGGATAAATCTACAGACTCGAGTTCTTGTGCAAATCGCAACTTGAAGCCCCCTCAAGCCATTCGAAACAGTGTGAGAAAAGAATCGTTTTCCCTACCATCACTCACCCTATTTCGCATGGCTTGAGGGCTCCAAATAGCTTTTGCAACTTGCGTACCTGAGTAACGAGTCTGTCCTGGACCTGTTGTGCTAGTTTCATCTCCATTTGTCCTGGAGGAGAGACCTTTGTGAGTGTGGCCGGAGGTTGTTGGGAGAGACGGCTGTTTTGCAGCTGACTGAGGTCTGCGATCGCGTGACCCAGACAATTCAGATCAGACTGAATTAGTTTCTTTTTAATTTTACATAAAATTGAACAAAAAAACGAATGAATGCAAAAATCAATGAACTTTTTCTATCAAAAAGCATAGTATAATTCAAATTTGCTCTTTTTTAAAATCTTTACCTGCATGTCCTGTTCCCTGCTGACATGCAGTCTCTGGCGCACTTCAGGCACGAAACTGACGTCGATGCCCAAATTCTCGAGAGTCTCGATATCGTCCAGCAGATCCCCAATCGAGTCTTTCGCTATTTCTACCTGAAACAAAAGTCAATAATTCATGGAAAAGATGTCATTTTTGGCTCAGGGTAGTAATATATATTTTTTAATTTAACAACTTAGATAATTCAAATTTTCAAGCCATACAAACGTATGAGAAAACTTCCTCCCCATATCATTTTTTCCCGTATTATACACTATTCGGAAACGTATTAGCTTGCTTCAAAATATCAAATATCAAAAATTCAAGTATTTACCATAGGCGGATCCTGCTTGCTGAGGCATTTCTGCGTCCGATTGTGCTCGCCGTCCGTCAGGAAATCCAGCAGATCGTCCACAACCTGAAGTTTTGAACTTTCTTGAAATTATCTTGACTTGGTGATTGCCTTGACCATGTGCTCCCCAGCATCGGAAACCAAATTCCGCATGGCAACCACATCCGAGACTGTCACACGGTCACCGTACGTCCTGAAGTCATCGATAGTTGCAATAAGTTTCAAGATCAAGTTTAGCAATGCGGCTGTGTAAAATTTCTGATAATTCAAAGGCTTGAAACTAAATATTATCCAGAATTAGTTTTAGAAAATCTCAGCCCTGAGATCGACTCATAAAAATGGAAAGCTTGAATTATTGCAGCATCACGCCTAATGAAGCATCGACGAACATTTCCATGAATTCTTAATTTTACCTGAGCAGAAGATCGGATTCGTGTTTAGTCAGCGTGGCCCAAGTGGAGTCGTACTGCGGTGCGAATGAGGAGAAGGTTCCGTAGGTGAGGTAGGTGATTGGCATTGCTTGGTTCGCGAAACGGAAACCACTGAAATCAAAGGGTCTCTGAAAGGATGACCACTTTTGGCCAACCTATTATCAGACAAAGTCAAAAGTCCCGGGTTGCCCTCGTCCAATTTGCCAACCAAATCGCCCAATTTCAGACCCTGCCGACTAGGATCGCCGATCACATTCAGCACTGTTTTGCCGTCCTGAAAATAATAAAATTGAAAAGAAGAATCGTCCGTTGAATTGTGAAGTGGAAGAAATTAGGTAGGTGTCAAGAGTGCACGACTTCGATTTTCATTTCGGAAAGCTTCGGCTTCGACTTGATTTTTAAATAGCAATTTGTGCATCTCTGATTGGTATGATGAAAATCATAATAGAATTTTGGGATGGAATCTTTTCCAACGAATGTCACAAATCATTTGGATAAGTTTCACAAAATTTACAATACCATGACTTTCAAAATTATTCAGTGTCCAATTGACAAATATCAATTCGAAACATCTACCTTATTGGAGAGAAAAGAGAGTTTTCCATTCGGTTGAGTAGGCACTCTGGCAGTGAGTTTGTCTCTGACTTTGGAATGGGCAGCATTCAGGCAGTCCTCGATCGTCATGTCGTCCACATACGCCTCGCGACGCTCGTTTTCAAGCTGTAAGAAAATACTTAGATGAACGATATTTAAAATTGGTGTTTTTGGGAAGAAATAATGGAAGAAGATCAATTTTTAAATTTTAACAGTGCGAAAAATTGATCCATGTGCAGGATTAAAATATCAACTGTCTGATTCGTTCGTCTTCAAAAAATTAAAGAATGACATTCGTTGAAAATTACCGGAACTTTTATAGGAGCGAGCGGCTTGAGGTTGCACTTTTCGAGAGGAACCCGATTGGCGAAGGGCAGCGAGTGGAAGACGTAACGGAGATAGTTCTCGGAGAAGTAGTATTTGATGATCGAGCCGAGACGAATCGCTGCGTGGTGGTACACCTGAAAAGTGATATTGGCGATTTAAATAAGTATTGTGAAGTTATTGTTCTAACAACCAATTTCTACAAAAGAAGAGTTATGAAAATTTGGAAACAAAGATGAGGCGGTACTCCAATTAGAAAAATTCTGAGATTTTTTAATTCCAACAATTTGAAACTTTATCTGAAAGAAAAATTCGCAAACTTTCCGTACCGTATTCGATTCATTGTAGGTCATTGCGTTCGACACAATCAAGTCGAAGTCCACCCGCATTTCCGCCAAATTGTCGTAGCCATTCTCCTCGATTTTCGTTCTGAGTTTGTGAAAGTTACCTTGTGAAGAGGATAAGGTTTTCTAATCGAAGGAGAAACGGTAACATTTTCGAAATTAAAAAGGTCAAAATAAGGAAATAGCTTTACACGGTTTCATCGATTCTTACTTTCCATCTGGTTTACCTGATTTTGGAAAAATCCATAGGCTGTGTGATAATAGTGTAGTAATCGGGAGCCTGACTCGGCAGAACGGGGAACGCGAAATACTCCTCTGGATCTTTGGCCATGATTTTCCGTAGCAGGTGGTCGCACATCAATTGCAGAGGAGTGTATCTGAAATTCGTTTTTTCAAATTGTTTTGATAGTGGATGGGTCTTTCTGATATCAGAAGAATAATGTGTAGATCGCCAAGAAAAGTTCTCATAGGTTATCTCTACCAATGCAAATCTGACTTCTGAAGGCATTTTCGAAAGTGTGCTGATCTAGCCTTACGAAAAGTACTTTTCTGAAACCTTGAAAGCAGATATTTTGCCATAAATCAAACGTCTTCTAGGAAAGTATCCATAAAGGAGCGAAAGTCTCAAATTGGGATTTTGAAAAAAGCTAGCAAAAATGACAATCTTGACTTACCTCATGACACTTGGTTGCTTGACGTTGTTTCTGGGATCCTCTTCCTTGTCCTCCTCGTCCTTGTCCTGTTCATCTCCCGACTCCTCTTCCTCCTCGACAGGCTGTGGCTCTGGCTTAGGCTTCTTTGCGCTCAGAGCCTTCTTCTTCCGAGTCGTGTAGTCCGTCAGATAGGCCCGCTTTCGCTGAAACTCATCAGGATGAACATGTCCAGATACTTGGCAAATATGAAAATATGTCTATTTCGTGGAATTTTTCGGTTTACTGAAAAGTTCATCAGTATCTCTCTTTATCGACATTATTCTGCGGAAAAATGAATACTTTCCAAGTATCATGGCTGAATCGTGTTAAATTTAGGGCGAACGAATGAAAAATGTGAATTTCGTCTCGAACGTAAACGAGTCAACTTCAAGATCGCATTTACACTGCCTACCTTCCTCTTTGCTCTCTTGGGAGTGCCTTCCTCGTCCTGCGGTTCCTGTTCCTCATTCGATTCCTCCTCCTCGCTCCCTTCCTCCTTTTCCTTGTCTTTCCTCTCCTCATCGTTGTCCGAGTCGTCTTCCGTCTTCGCGCTTACAGGCTGCTTCTTGTGCGATCGAGCAGCGGTCGAGGCAGTGCGAGACGCGGCTGCACCTGCAAAACCCACTTGATAATGATTTTTGCCTATTCCTTGAAAGACGAATAAGTGAAAATGGGAAAAACTTATTTATCTTTAATGAAAATGCCGTTCTTAACTTACGAGAAACGAAGCTCAAAGTTTAGCATCACGTTTGATAATGTGGAAAAGTTTCGCTGATCTTCTATGAATGCTTCTTTCAAATACATACGGAAAATTGTAATTTTTAAAGGACGGTCAAATTGTCTCACGTTGCGGTCTGGCAGGAGTGGCGCCGCTCTGCGACTTCTTCATGGTGGGGGGCATTCCGACCAGCGACCGCCTCTCCACAGCCTTCTCCTTCTCCGAGTCTTGAGGCATCGCTACCGAAAAAAATTGTAAATTTCAAGCCAAAAATTCAAAAACGTAGAACGCTTGTTGAAAAAACAAATGTCTCTAACGAACGTGGGCGGAGTCAGTGCAGGCCAACTTGCAAAAGTTGCCGCGCGGTTTTTCGACTTTTTAAGAAGGCAAATTTCTTGAAGTTCCCAAATTTGGAACGGTATTCTGAGCGTTTTGGTTGACCAGACCATGAAGATGATGTTATAGAAACTCGGACAAAGGAAAATTGAAAATTTCCGCTAGAGGAAATAGCCAGAAAGAAAGGAAACTTTTCTCGAAATTTTGACAAGCTTTTGGCACAAAATTCCTCGATTCTTCTCGAAACCCTTTTATTTGCCGCCATTGCCGTATTCCCCACTTAATTGCCCAATTAACTTTCGAAAAACTAGCATGGTTTGCTTGATTTCGCCCAATTGTACAGTTCTAATTCTTTGCGAATGCTATTTTTCGCACTACCCCTGTGCATTCGCCGCTGTATTGATTCGCGTGTGGCAGACACGCAGAGGGGCCACAGCGTCTAAACGTCTGTGTCTGGCCTGGGTGGTTGCGAAAGGCGCAGCAGTCACTGGGGAGATGGGGGTCTGGCTGGCCTGGCCTCGCTTTCCCTCCTTCGCCCCATTCGTTTAGTACGAAACCCCTTCCTTCCCCAGCCAGTCTCATTCTTTCTTTTAGCCCTGCTATACGCGCTTTATACGCGTTTGTTTTCTTCGTTCCTCGTTCCCCAGTCGAATGTAAGCGGCGCATAGCTGTGCGCTCTATTGACAACTCATTTCGGGAAGGTGCGCCGCGCGCCTCCCAGGGCGTTTCAAACTACCTCATCGGAATATCCACTCGAGATTAAGAATATCAAATTCACACCAACCCTGACGCACAATCTCAATTTCGCAATTCACATTGCCAACCAAAACGATTTCCCCACCACATGACCGCTAAATTTACGCCGCCAAAAATACGGCCAGAAAAATGAGCGATATTCACGAATGTTAGATTAATGCATTTGGTTCTATACAGCATATCTGGATAATAATTTGTAGGGCTAAGGTTCAGTTTTCTGGGGCATTTCATAACCATGGCGTTTTGTATTTTCTGCACCTCCTTTCGTAGCTCGTACTTTTCTACAATACTCTAGAAAATGACGGCTAATTACCGTATTCTACAGGTAATTGGGACCGATCAGTTTAGTTGCGAGTTGTCTTTGTCGATGATGGATTTGGATCCCCTCACATCGACTCCTCTCACGGATGAGGTCCTCGGAAAGCTGTGCAATTTGGTACGCCTTTTCCAATTTTTGCAAAAAAATGTTGTTCGTCAAAATTCAATAACTCGTACAATTAGAAAAAAAACTGATTTCATCTTATCTTCTTGGAGCTCAAATTTGCAAGTTCGAATAAATTCCTACAAAAATCTGAAGAGCATTGTTTAGAAGAAATTTAAAACAGCTTTTCAGGCAGTGAACAAAGTGAGCGACAAGAACCTCAAGAAGATGGCCACGTCGGGAGGGTTGGCCATGCGGAAGAGGTAGCCTTTCTCATTTTGAAAAATAATCAAATGATGAGCTTTATCATGCGTGAACAATTTTCTAAAGTAAATTGTGGACTTGTTTGTTCAAGAATAAGTTGTTTATCATCAAGTATCTGTCAAACATCTAGTTGGCAGATTTCGTACGAAAATATCGATGTTCCTGTACATTTTTCTATCTTTCTCAAAGATTTCTGATCATTAGAAAGTTCTAGAACTTTTTTCATGATCACGTAATTTGGATAAGTAATATTATTGCAAACACTCGTATCAATGCCACCAATAACGACGTTCAATTACTAAACTTATAATTGACTAACATAATATTTGCGATTCTTTCAGACTGTTGATCAAGAATTTCGTGGCCGAGGTCTACAAGTTGCATGCGGAAATCCTGGTCGATCGGAGCAACTCGCCTCCCTTCAATGAGGAGGAAACCACTCACAGAGATATTGTAAGCATTTTTCTTTATCTGAAAAGGTCAATATTTAAGGATGGACAGTAAATATAAATTAGAATATCTTTGCCAATAAACTTTCAGAAATTTCCCTATTTTTGACTGCGTATTCATACTTGCGATTATCCCTTTCATATTATCCAGAGAGTCTAATTTGGAGTATGATTGTCAGTCAAATCACATGGAAAATTGCTACCTTTTTATAATGATCCGAAATTGAAAATTCCAAAACTTATTGCTTATTTTACAAATATATCTTTATTTTCAGCTTGAATCTGATGAGATGGAAATGGACCTGAGCGAGTCGTTCCAGCTGGAGAATTCCATCGATGACAGTGAGATCGACGATGACGACGATGGATTTCAGGTTTGTTCTATTTTTATTTTTGAAAAATTATTTTTCGAGGTAGAAATGAATGGACCGTGTGTTGTATCGATCAAATTAAGTGACGGTTCGTGTGTGTTAAAGAGTGCCGTTGCGAGAAATGCGCGTCACGACTATGTGCAGAGAGGGAGGCTAGAGTTCAGTGAGGAAAATCGACGGAGAACAATAGAAAGAGTGGCACGCAATTTCCTCAGTATTTCTCTCCTCTTCTTGCTATTTCTCGACACGCGAATATTCAATTTGACCGATACAATATGTAAAAGACCTTTTTAATTTGTGTCTTTCTAGAATCTGACCTCGATGCCGGTGACAGCAACCGTGGATGGCTCGACGATTTCTCTCTACGACTACTACGTCGATCAGTACAGCCCTCAGCAGGGCCACGCGACTGACAACATCGAACAGTAAGTTGGAAATTCTTGTAGATTCAAAGAAATCGATAAATGGAATAGGCGATTTGAAATTGTGGAGACCAGGCGAAATATGTGTAGGAATAGCAGGGAAGAGTTCTCTTATTTTGCACGATCATAGCATCACATCGAAATTGAATAATCAATGAAATAGGTTTCAAAAACTCGAAGAATGACTCCCTTATTGATAAAGGATCGTTGATACTTTCATCGCAGATTTTTCTTTTCAAAAATACGTTTTCTTTTCAGTTACATGGATCCCCTGCTGCCAGACGCTAGCCTCTCGTCCCTCTCGCCCCACCAACTGGAACCTCGCAGTCCCCAGCCTTCGGACGAAGTCTACCTCTCAAGATACTCCGATCTCACTCCCATGACTAGCGTGGTAAGTTCCCTTCTGGATCTTCTTATTGATTTCAGAGACATGAGGTTTTGTTCTGAAAACTCAGTTCAACTCAAACATCTTCTGGGTTGAATATGATTTGAATAAAATTATCAGGGAATATCATCGAATTTTTGGGGTTCAAATCACCTTCAATCCAGATTTTCCTTGTCATTTCATCGAAGGAAAAACTTTGAATGTAATTTTTTCTTTTAACTTCCTCAATTCCTTTTCCTATGTTTCCAATTCTCAGAGCGTGTTCGACCTGTCGTCTCCCAAGACAGTGCCCTCCCACACTCAGCACAATCAGCCTCAGTCCATCGGCTACTCTCTGCTGTCGATGCAGCCTGCAGAGGCAGATGAGGCCGAGAATTTCCGAAGAACATCCAGGAAAAGACTTAGCCGGGAGGTACAAATTTAAGATTTTCTAGAAAATCATCCTCTTAAACTTTGCCAACTCCTCTGAACAGATTATTTATCATGAAAACGTGAACTCGGTTTTTTACTTGCGAGGAAAAATGAATTTTAATCTACTCTACATGATTTGAAAGCTCCGTAAAATTTGGTTATCTAAGAGAAAAAGGTTTCATTACACATATTATGAAGAAGCTAAAAATTGAAACTTTGAGACTAACTTTTTACGTGAGAAATAGGACTAGATGCCCGATTAGACATTTTATATTCACCGTGGTTGACATATCATGACGTTCATTTCTACTACCTGACATGCTTTACTTTACATGCTTTCTATTGTTCCTCGAATGATAGACTGCTGAGGGAGGGGAGAGGGTATTCGCGAGGTTAACTACTGTGCTTCTACGTCTCTGCACCGTGTATTTCATATTGCGTCCTTCGCGGATACGCGTCCCGCCCACCTCTGTAAATCTATGATTTGAGGAACAATAGAGAGTCAGGATATTTTGTTTACGAATCTAAAAAAGAAAGAAGTTGAATTTTCAGTCGGACGAGTTCGAATTGGACGAGGATATGACCACTGCCGCGAAACGGATCAAATACGAGTATCGTCATATTTAGGAGTTACAGTTACAGTATTTTTAAAGATATTCTTTTGTCATTCGAAAACTAAAGTTTCTTTTGAAAATCGAACAAATTCACTTTGAATGACAATTTGCAGTGTCATTCACTCTCTCCATTATTTTTGCTCTTGGAGACCATTTCTACCGAATCTCTAACCGGAAAACTGAGCTTTATATCCCAGTTAATTGTTTTATATCAGGGTTGCTGTAATTACAGTACCAAAAACTATTTCACTATTTCAAAAATAATAGTGAAATGCAAAATACTCGTTTTCTTTCGTAGAATATTTTAATTTCTTCTTTTTCTTTCTGTTATATGATAGGCTTTAACTTATTTTATTTCCGACCTAACTCACGACATATTCACTTTATAGTAGGGTTTCGATTGTTTTATTCAGTTGCAGTTATCAAATTGATTATTCCTGGGAAAATGCTGTTTTTGAAATAGAAAATGTTGATCTTCACCCTTAAAATTTATTCTTTGACATTAAGGAGGCTGAACTTCATTCCCTATTTCCAAAATAAGTTTTTTCAGGGACGATGGATTTTACGTTTTGGTGTTTTATTTATTGTAGTCAGTCGAAATTTTCGCAGACCGGTACACACGAAATTCCTTGATTTCAGCGCATGAATTTCTCATTTACCATTTCCAAATTCCCCCTATTTTCACTATTTCTGAAGTTATTTGTGGCTGAGACCGGATACTTTCTATTTTCAGGACGAAACTTTTCTGATTTATTATCCCCCCAGTCCGCTCTCCCGCAAAACTCGCTTCTAGGCTTATTTTTGTTCTTTCAAACTAATTTTTGGTGTAACAACGCTCTTTCAGCCTACCTCTTCATAATAACGAAATTCTCCAATTTTTAAAAGCTTCTGCGATTTTTAACATTTTTAATGATCGCAGAAAAGATTGTTTCTTCGTTTTCTTGCTGCAAACCAAAATTTTCCGATGTGATTGTGATCCATTGTCTTTTGGTGAAATATACACAAGTATTAATAAATTTTTGCCAATTTATTTTTCTCTTCGCAATATTGAAAAGTTGGTTGATCTTCATGAAATTCCTTCCCCGAATATCTTGGTTTTTTTCCCTAAAGTTGCTCGATTTCTAAAAATTCTTCTTTCACAAATATCTGTCCTTTCGTTTGAAAAATTAGAAAATTCATTTCCGCGATCCCTTTTCTTTTTTCTCCGAACTTTTTCCTTAAAATAAAACAGACAAGTCTCCCTCAGATGTTTGATGAGATATGTGAAATTTTGCCGTTTTGAAGTTCTTCCCTCGATCCCTCGGCAAATGAATTATTCTGAATTAGGCCGAAAACTTTCCCATCACAAAATTCCACTCTATTTTCGCCCTAAATATGGGGTTTTGCAAATCTTTCCTTCCTCCAAAAACTCCTTACTATTTCCCCAAACATGGGAATATTCGGGGCTCAGCTGGGATTTCGCATTCACATTTTGGACTTTTAAGCCCCGCCCCTTTCTCCATAAAATACATCTTCAAATTAGCGAAGCAAAAATGTCAGAAGCACAAAATTCCCCTCCTTTCAATCCCCAATTTCGAGCGCTATGTTATTTGAGTTAATAGAAAAGGAAATGTAAAGAGAGATGGTGAAGGAGCAGGTAAGCTGGAGAGGGCGCAGAGAAAACGAGAAGAGATATCGATTTAGGGCTATTTTCAAGAGAAAGAGCAGTGTTTGAGGGAAATTCCCTTTTTCCCTCTTATCTCTTGATTTGCCTTATCTCTGCTCTCCCTTGGGCAGTCAACTGTTACCTTCTTTCGTCTCCCCCTATTTCCCGTGCTCTCTCGCCCATTTTCAACTGTTACTCGTTTCTTTTGTCTGCGTTCTTTTCCGTCTCCCCGTTTCGCGTTCTATTTATCTTTCGAGTTCTTCTATTTTGCATTTCATTTTGAACAGGCCCCCTCCCACTCTCTTGTCTTTCAAAGAGCTTTACAAACTGCCTCCCTCCCTTCTCTTTTATTCAGCCTTTTTCTCGTCAAATTTTATCGATAACTTATCACGTTGAACCCTCGTGAATTTGTCCACCATTTTACGCTCTTTTCATCGCTCTTCGTTCAGTTTCCTTTCCACTATTTTAACGATTACACCGCGCTGCTAATCAATTAGTGACTTTTGAGAATTCCCAATTTTTCCCCTTCAAACTTTTTGAATTTTTAATTCCCGGAAATTGATTTTACAGAACTGCGTATTTTTCATGATATCCTTCGAAAAATATAATTTTCAGGTTTGGAAATCAAACGGTCCGGGCGAATTGCGTGGTGCTTGACGATGAGCAACGAGGGTTTGGCTGTGGAGTCGAAATTCATCCATTTCTGACCGAAAAAATTATCGTGAATCGCTGCATTTGAATCGCACACCGAGAGCCAACTCGTGCTGAGTCTGATTCGCATAAAATTCGCGGGAATTCCAATCGCATTTGGCATCTGATTGGGGAATCAGTTGGACGAGAGACTGAAGCGGATAGAAGAGACGACAGGCGGCGAGGAGTGACGGACAAACTGAGGCAGAGAATTTAGAGGCAGTGACAGACAAGTCAGGCAAAGGCGAGTTGTGGTTGTGATAGATCGGTCGGCAACTCGTGCTATGTTCTCTTTTTCTCCTTTTCTCTCGTCAAACCTTCCTATTTTAGTCGAAAAAGTTGAAAAAATCGAACATAACACGAATTTCGGTCTTTTGAAACCTTGGTAACTTGAAAACTCCTTGTTCTTCAAAGTGGAAAGTATTTTAAACAAACAAGGGTCCATAGTTTTGAGTTTCAAAAGGCGAGATATTTTCTAATTTCCTGAAATATGGTTGTTGTAATTTGATTTTTTCAGGACGAAAATGACATCGCTTCCCTCGCAATCGAATGCAGCCCTGCCGATATGCAAACCGTCGTCCGCGTTCAAGAATGTTAGGTAAAACTTTTCCTTTTCATCCTTTCAAGTAAATTTTATCCAGAGTTTCGGAGTGAATAACTTTCCTCAGAAAAGACAATAAGATGAGAAAATATTCCGCAGCAGGAACAAGAGGATTATAATATTTTGATAATCGGATTTTGCTCTCGATTTTCGTTTCGACCCTGTTCCCCAAATAATTTTAATCAGATTCATGACATATTTTGGAGTTGCAGCATGCTACATGACGCTTTTATTTTGTCACTTTTCGTCCGATATTCGGAAGAAAAACCTTGTGAATTTCAATTCATGTGATGCATGAAACATAGAATTTCTGACGTCAAACATATGTTTCAAATGCTCAATTTGTAGATGCTGCAAAACTCAAATTCACTCTTCTCGGCTTTTTACGAACTGCTAATTACCGATTACATCTGCAAGCCACATTACTCGATTCTTTGAAAGAAGTAGCCAAATGTTGCCTCTCGTTTGATCATCCCTTTCAAATTCGCCTAATGAAGTCTCTAATCGACATGAAAACGAGGCTATTTTTGCATACAATGCCGCGTTTCGGGATTAATGCCTGATCCGAACGTGGAGGGAATAAAAAGGAGCATTTGACGAGTTGACGAGATAAGTAGGGCTTCCGAACGAGAAGAACAATGATGGAAGCACTTTATTATTTCATTCGAGTTTTATGGTCGAATGAACTTTTGAATTTTTGGGAAGAAAAGTGACGTTCATTTCTTCTTTTATTTGCTCTTTCTGTAAGATTTGGAAATTTCTGGCAGTTCCTAAATGGCGGATTCGATAGTTAGGATTAGATCTAATGCATACTATAGAAGGATGAAGTAGTACTGGAAAATAAGTAACTCAGTTCGTCAAATAATAGTTGCCAACGTTTTAGATTGTTTAAAACTAACTTTTTCCCGGAAATAATCTGAATCTTTCAGAATCGCTGGTTTGTACGACCTCGGCCAGGAAATCGGCAGCGGCCACTTCGCCGTTGTCAAGGAGGCCAGACATGTCTTCACTGGGGAGACGGTGAGATTTTCTTCCTTCATATTTTCCGAAGTTTAGATGAGAAATAAACTTAACTTTTGCAAAATATCATATTTTTCAAGCTCATTACTCATTTTGCGACATTCAAGAAGATGTGAATCAAGCATAGCTGTCAGGCGCTTCTTATTTTCTTTGGGGATTTTATGAAATGAAAGGGAAAAATTTGACAGCACCCAAAAAGAATGATTTTCGAGATGGGATTTTTTCCAGGTAGCGGTGAAAATCATCGACAAATCGAGTCTGGACGCGCAGTCGGCCGCTCACATGATGCAGGAAGTGCGCTGCATGAAACTCGTACAGCACCCAAATATTGTCAGACTGTATGAGGTGGGAATTCGAACTTTTCTTCTTCAAAATAAACATATTTTTGTAATGTGTCATCATAATTTGAGTTCTGATTTTCTAAAAATTGAAGAAAAAAAAACGCATATTTTCCAGGTAATCGACACTCAAACTCGGCTATTTCTGATACTAGAAAAAGGCGATTGCGATCTGCAGCAGTACATTTCCAGGCATGACAAGGTAACATTTTTTTGGGTGACTTTTTAAGAATTCTAAAAACGTGTTTCGTACAAGTTTAAAATTACACCTTCAATTGATTTGGCAATTGATTGATTTAGACCAATAGACGTAAACAAATTCCAAAGGAAAGCGCTTTAATTTTCAGGCGATTCCCGAGACCCTTGCGCAACAGTATTTCTGCCAAATCATCACAGCCATCGACTATTGCCATAAACTGCATGTCGTGCATAGAGATCTCAAAGTAAGAGATTCGGAAAAATTGAAATCAGACTTTCTTAATCCAGCATAAACATTAATTCATGATTTATCACGGAATCTCTTCGCCATAATTCTTTATTAAATCGTAAGATAAAACTATTAGTTGATCTCGGAAGTGGCGTGTCAGTTCGAAACTAATGACGAAAAAATGAAAGAATTATTATTTTCAGCCGGAAAACGTGGTGTTTTTCGAGCGACTCGGGATGGTGAAGCTGACGGATTTCGGTTTCTCGAATCTGTACGAGCCAGGCCAGCAGCTGCAGACATCGTGCGGGTCGCTCGCCTATTCAGCACCCGAGATTCTCCTGGGCGATGCCTACGATGCGCCTGCTGTTGGTGAGAATTTTTCAAGTTTTTTTTACCATTTTGCAAAGTTTACGATTTTATTTACACTTTCGCTATTTTCTTATAAATTTGTCTGATTTTGTAAAACGTCAAATCTTGAGAATCAGTTTTTTAGCATTTTCATAATAAAATTTTTTCTGATGGAATAAATTACGTTCCTGTTTGATTATAATGAGTGATGAAGTTTCTCAGATTATTAGACATTTCTTGAAACATCTTCTCCATTTTTATTTATCGTCCGATTTTAGACGTTTGGTCTCTCGGTGTAATTCTGTACATGCTCGTGTGCAGTCGGTTACCGTTCCAGGAAACCAACGATTCGGAAACTTTGACCAAGATTCTGGACTGTCGCTATGCGGTGCCCGACCATCTTTCCAACCCCTGCAAAAAGTAGGCTTCAAAGGAACTTTTTTTTTTTTTATAAATTAAATTCAGATTTCTATGGTCATTAGTAAATATTTATCATTTATCAGAAACACTTCATAAGCTGTTGATTTGTCTGAAGTGGAAGAGAATTATTTGTAGAATACTTCGTAAAATGAGATTTCTAATAGCGGAACACGACGCTTTTTCTAAATGCGTTTATTTTTAGTCTGATCCAGCGAATGCTCGTGCGCGACCCCTCGAAACGAGCCAATCTCTCGGAAATCGTCGACAATGCCTGGGTCAAGGCTGGAGATCGGGGACATGCTAAGGTAATAATCATCGCCATGGTCATTTTGACAAAGCATCAAAAGTTATATAGTAAGAAAGGGCGAGGCTGGAGAATGAGATTTTCGCGTTTTCAGATTTCCGATGAAAAGTTGGAGGAATTATTTGATTTATGATACTTTCCAGATCCTTCCCCTAATCGTTCGACACCATCTGAGCCATTCGGACCACACGATCATCATCGAGCGAATGGTTGCCGGCCAGATTGGCACTGAAGACCAAATTCAGAGGTATTTTGTTTGTTTTTTTTTTAGAATTTTTACCTATTTTCATATTTTCTCTAACGCTTTTCTAAAACAAGTCTGAAAATGAACTTATCCTGAAGCATAGGAAGGATATTTTCATGTATGTTATTTTTAGTGCCCTTGAAAATGACGAGTATAATTCGATGACGGCAACATATTATTTGCTGGCTGAGAGAGTGCTCGCGTCGAGGAGGGAGGACCAGGCCAGAGAACTCAATTCCCAGGAAGGCGGACACATTCCTGATGAGGATTTGATTGAACAGTAAGCATTTTTCTACGATTTGCTAAACTATTGCTTCCTTTTATGAATTTTATTATCTCATGAACTTAACGCGAATTCAAAACGATTTAGAGATTTGTTTTTCTTGTGAAAGATATTTATAGAGTAGATTTCAAAATCATCCTGAACATTTTTACAATTCTAAAATCAACGCAATAAGAAATTAGATTTCGCGATTTTCTTTAACCTAGTTTTGAAGGGAACTTTCATGTGTTATACAAAATTAAAACTTCATTTGTGGTATTTTGGAGCATTTTTGAATTATGCTAATTTCCAGAGAATCCCGCTCGTCTCGTCCTTCATCAGTGACGGGTTCTCGCTGCAGAAGCCGGTCGAATTCGTGGCGAGCGCGACCCTGCACAATTCTCAAGGAGGAGAGCGAGGAGGAACTCAGCTCCTACCTCAGATCTGCTAGTAGGCAGAGTAGCAGGTACGTCAGCATTTTTTCCGATTTATCTTTTTCTCTAAAAATATTGTCGTATTTTTGGGATTAGGATGGACGAAAGTTACGATTTCAATTTTGTTAAGAATGTTGACTTTCGTTCATCAATATTCGAAGTGCGTTTCTTTGAATTTTGTAAGTTTCAAATGAGAAATATATATTTTTTAAAAACGGCTATTGTATTCCAATGAGAAGAGATTTTACGATTTCTAAAGTTTTCAAAGAAACGTCAAAATTAGCGTAATTATATTCATTTATCGATGAAGATTCATATATTGTCTGCCTCGTGAGTGTTGTCGAGTCAAATGCTCAGTTTCATGTGAATGGGAAACGGAACATGTTGATATGTATCTGAATAATCCATCTGGGAAATTAGTTGAAAAAGAATTTTCCATTTTTTATTTTCAAATTTCAACTATATTTCCTCTGAACTAAACAGATTCCTCTGCATTATTATTATTTAGCCTCGTTCATGCTATGATCTATGATTATTTTGAGTAGTCAGGAATGAGGAATGATCAATCATTTTGACATGAAAGTCAGGGTTGTACGCTGAGGTTCAGTGGTATATATGATAAACCAATAGCTTTCTTTAAATAACTAGATTTTAGCGTACAGTCCTGTTATATAAAATAAGCAATGGACGTTTAGGTTTTACCCCCCGATGTCAGATCGGAATGCGTTGACGAGCAGTCGATGCAGTCATATCTCTCGCCAAGGGTCGGATGCAGCCTCGGTCAGTGCCCTGTCTGATGAGGGCTCCTCTCTCGTCCCTCCCACCAGCCCTCGCACTCACAACACGGACACCCTAAATGTTCTCCCTGACAGACACCTCAACCCCCTTTCGCGACAACACTCCCTATTCGAAGACCTCACTCCAATCGAAGAGCACGGAGTACTTGATCAGAGTCAGAGAACCAGCATGGAGCCCGAAGAGGAAGAACTCCAGAGATATAGCCAGGAGGATGAGGGAACGGGAATGGGAATGGGGCACATGACCATACACAGGGTTAGCAGCGACACTGAGGCAGAGCTGACCGCGGGCAAAATCAGACATCTGAGACGCAGCAAGACCGCCACACGACTTGTCAGGAGGTTCGCCAGATAAGACTACCTGCACTGAATTGCTGTCGAAAAGGGCTATTGGTGAAGGTATTGAAATTTCTCAGGTCAAATTGAGAAAAGGCCTAACTGAATTGGAATTTTATCTAAATGGATTACGGTAGAAACGATACTGTAATTATTTGAAATGATAAAGCCACCAATAGCCACAAAAGTCTTGAATGATCTTCTCTTTCTCTAGTGTGCCTTAACTCTGCTCCTCTGGTGAGGAACTGCACAAGAATGGACTGATGGATGACTAAATCTAGACTGGACTATTCAACTGAATTAGTGACTTTCCTGCATCTAAATCCACGCACCCTTTCCCGCTTTTCACACTTCAACTTCCCTTTGTACAAATAAACGATAATGTGACGGCTTTGTCGTGAAAACGTTAATTTGTGACATTGTTTGTTTGAAGTTATGCAGAAAAGTTTGATGAAATGCAATTTTTGAAATTATTTTTTTTTTAATTCTACACATTTTGGAAGGTAGTTGTATCGTTGCAGATGAAACAATAGATTGTAGGGAAAAGATTTTACTCGTATTATTTCGTGTATAACGATGCATCTATTGCAATTACTTTTCCAGGTTACCAATTTCTAATTTTTTAATCTTGCATTTTATCAAATTCTGCATTGTGAGGTGACACGTTTAACGTGTATATAACACGGCTCTAATTGTCTGTGCTTTTCTTCAAAACTTCTAAAATTCGAAGAAATACCCTGATTTATTTCGCTATGTTTCAGGAATTCCTCTCCATCCGTGTCGATGTTCAATGCGGCAGCCCGTGACAGAGTCAGTCCCCAGGCCGTTCAAGATCTTCTCGAATTAAGTAGGCAAAAATTAGCATATCTGACTAAACTTTGTGTTAGCTATGGGAAAATTAACGATGGAACTCTCTGTATCTACCCTCTGTTAGAATAACAGGACAATCGAAAACTTACCTTTGTTTCTCAAAATTTCAAACCTTTATTCGTGAAACTCATTGGTTTTGGCAATTCAATTTACGACTAGTTAGCAGACACCGGCATTATACCAATATCAGAAGAAACTGCATTCTAATTATGAAAGTTTTGAAACATAGCTAATACAAGAAGCATCTGAAGAATATCAAATTTTGAAAACTAAAAAAAAACTAAGAAAATATGTTTCAGGAAGTATTCGACGTGCAGCCAGTCCTGACAGTGTTCGAAGCAGTCGCTCGCCCTCACCTCCAGCATCTAGCAGCGGCCGAACGTCACCTGGTAATTTTATTCTTAGCTTTTTCCCATATAATTTAATGATACGTTCATGATATTTTTTATCAACTTTTTCAAGATGTTTTCGAAAAATACTTGTTTTTTTGGTAAATTCCTTAAATTGATTTTCATCGTTTGGTTTTATTTAAATATTGAATTTCTTGTTCTTATATCTACTTAATTTAACACGAATATTTTTCAGCAATGTCGTCCCTCTCTTCACTATCGCGTCTCAAAGTCTCGACTTCAACTATTGGAGGTTTGAGTTTCATTTCATTTTCAAATTAATTGATTTTTTGAGGAATGCGAAAGCTGTCTTCATCGCCCCATTTGTTGGGAATCTGCGAGGAAGGGGAAGAATCTGAAGCCGGATCGGCGAATCACGGACTTCTGCATATGCCTACTGCTACCGGAATGGCAAGAACGAATAGGTGAGATTTTCGAACATTTTGGATGAGTTGTGAAGAATAAGTAAGTTTACAATTTTTATCAGTAGGCAAGCATTTATTATCAATGATTTTGGCTATCTTGAGCAGATATAAACTTTCACATTCGCGGGTGCCTGCATAATAGAGATAGAATGTCTTATCGAGAGAGAAAAAGCATGTCTTCTTTCTGTTTCTCGAAAAGACGTACTATTTCGTTCATACGGGTATCTGCGAGTGTGAAAATTTACAAATCTGATCTTGAGTGAATCTGTCCGACATCACGTTTTCGGACAAATATTGAAATTTTTATGCTTCATGCGTAATTGATAACCACGAGTTATCAAAATCTTATCATGACATAAATTACAAAGGATAAATTTAGATCAGCCTCAACCGGTGTAGTGCACGTCTCTTCTTCTGCCAGACATGGACCCCTACAGGCTACAAAAAGCAGTCAGGTATGGTATTCGAACCAAAAATATTTGAATGTTTGAGGTGAATTGCAATAGAATTAGGAGGAAGTTGTTTTTTTACATTTGATAAAAATTTATATCATCTCGTATAACTGTAAAATTTACGTCTTATCGTTTAGGCCTCTGTAGACCTTCCGCCAAATTCTTTTACTCGCCCCTCATCAGCAAACAGTTCAACAGTCTCTGCCCCACCCATAGTCCCTCACAAGACCGTCACCAGCACACCAACCGGGGTCGCGCAAACTTATAGGTACCATTTTCCCCTATTAGTAGAAGAAAGGAGCTTTGAGTGATTTTATTGAAGTTTCTAATGAGTGGTTGAATAGGTTTCAGTCTTTAAAAATAGTGTCTTTCAAAAATGTCTCTTCTAATATGTTGAGGAAATCAAGACTAATCAAAATCTATGTTTCAACGAAATTTTGTTGCGTTTTTCCTCTTGTCGTTTATGAAGGCGATTTATGCATGTATTGAAGAAGAAATTTCAAATGGAATAAATTTTGACCATGATTATAGTCAGAGTTCGGAATTAGAAAAAAAAAAAAAAAAAAACGAAATCGAAGCATTTTGTCTCCAAAATAACCGACGTTTTCGGGATAGACTTGCTCAGATTTAATCCTTTTTTGTAAATCAGTTTTTTTGCAAAGAACTCCATAAATCGCCTTCAACACTTCAACCTAATGTTCGGACTAAACATCAACGATCAATTAAACCCGATAATTCTGTCATTTCCCCCCTGTACTAACTGTGTTCCTGATTTGTTGGTTTGCAGTTCGGTTCGAATAATCCGTCATCGTCAGGCGATTGTTTCACCGGACGTTTGCAGGCGCTACGAGAAGGCCTCGGCTCTGTCTACAATGTCGCCTATCTCCTCGGTAGGTGGAGTGCCTGCCACGGGTCTGCCCCCCTCAGTGCACCAGAAACGATTCTTCATCTCCAATGCTAGGAGAAGCACTAGGTCAGTCACATTTATTCTTCGAGGTTGGTAAGAAAGTCTTGTCACATTCAATAGTCTCTTTTCAAGGCTTTCAGAATTCAAAAAAATATTCAAGGGTGAAAAGTTATTTTATCATCTGGAAAAAAAAATTTGAAAGCTAGAAAATGAAATGCGACCGGATTTATTTGTCAACTAATTATTCTGCAAACTTCTACGCTGATTTTGAGGTCCAAATAGTGAAAACCATCTTTCATAGTTGAATAGAGCTCTTTGTTTTAGTTTTCACTTGAAAATCAGAAATTTTTATTAAAAACCTGAATGCAATCACTTCTCTTTGTGACTGAAATCACTTCTACTTTGTCGCATGTAAAAGAAGTCATGAAAATGCAAAACACTTTTTAACTATGGTAGAAGGAATTAGATAGGAATTTGTTGATCACGAAACTAATAGCTGGTAGAATTTTTGTTCACTTAGCATTTTTGTGAAAAAGCCACTGAAATAGAAATATGTATGTTTCAGAGAATCCATAAATATGGAAACGAATTAGAAAAATAACCTTCAAACTTGTTGGTGAAAATAAAAAATAGTATCAATTTAAATTTCAAGGGATTTAATTTTAGTTGTTCATCTTCTGAAGCCTCTGATGATGAAGAGGGAAAGCGGCTGCTATTCGCTGCTGGAACCAAGTATTGCAGAAGGAGATCGGGTAGGAGCTTATTTCTGAGAAACTACTCCTTCTAAATTTTTATCTTGTAAATTTTCTAGGATAATAAAGATTTCAAAATTTTTAACTAAATAAAGTTGAATATTTTGAATATTCAGATGACAAAGGCGACGACGAAGATGACGGTTCCAGCGATGGGGTCGACAAACGAAGAACCACGAATGGACATCAGAATCCGCTCTACAAAACGTGCAATGCCAATGGACAGAAAGGTTGGAAGTTCTTTTGAAAGTCGCAAAAAATAAACGATTTCAGACGGAGAATCAACCAATGCGCAGGACACGACACACAACGACGGGACAAAACATGCACAGATGAATGGACTCGAGAGGAGGTAGATTTTTTCAAAGTTTATTTGCGAGGATGAGTTCTACATGTAAATCATAATATTCAAGTCATCTTAACCTTCGATTTGAAAGTAAAACTTATTTCAAACAATTCTTCCTCTCAAAGTATAACGGGATTTTCATTTACGTATTACACATAGGTTTCTAAAAACTGGAGAAAAACATTTATCGTACATTTTCCAGTTACTTTATCGAATTTCTAGAACGGCAACTAGAAATGATGAAACCTATCTTTTCCAGCAATATTTCTCCCTACTTTCACATCCTCACATACCTCTGAATATAGGGTCTCGTCATTCCGTCTCCGGATTATTTCGTTTTCTAAGCATAAGTATTTTCAGATGTTCAGCCCTGGATTCGCTCTCGATGGCGTCTCCCTCCTCACTCACCTCAATGAGCACTTCAAGCTGGTGCTGCGGCTCTCTACCTCTGCCCTTCCCCGTCTATTTGAGAGCCATTCCCGAAATGACACAGTTGGATGGCGACAGAAACGAATGCAGAAAGGCCAGACTCTTGCATAGGTTGGGAATTTTGCGTTTTTATTATTTTTGATAGTCCCAGCAAAAGGATATGCACTATCGTATGAATACAGTACATTTGATTTGTTATGATTTTTTAAGCATATCTTCATTGCAATTTGATATATCGCAATTCTCATAATCCTAACTTTTCTTGAAATATTATATAAAGAGAAGAGACGTTTTCTTTTTCTACCAATCCACTGCACAGAATTTCAAATTTCAGCATTGTGAGGACTTAGAATATCTTATTTTTATGCACAAATGTTTCAGATCGCACACAGCAGAGAAGATTCTGCGAGACTGGACGATAGACGATGGGGAAGACGAGAGCGGTAGGGAGAGGGAGAGGGATGAAAGCTGGCTGGGCACTCCCCCAAGGGACATTGATGCTATTAGGTTGGTTATTTTTGATTTATTCCTAGCCTTTTTTGAAGAATTCGAACAGTTTTGGAAATTTTTTTTTTTGTAAATGATAAATTGATTTCTTCTACTCTTTATATTTTATTTAAAAGAGAAAAACATCTGCGTTGATTGGATTCAGATAAAATCAATCATTTTTAGAGTGGACGGAAGCAGGCAATGGATCAGGCGATTGTCCAGAGCGAAATCGCACGAACAGCTTTACAAGGTACATTTTGTCTGTAAACTAATAAATGCCATTTATCCGTTTCTTCAGAATAGTTCTGTTGAATGTCAAGCAAGCGCGATAAAATACCTTCAATTTGAAGGGATAATATCTCTCAATTTTCACCTTATTTCATATTTACGAGTCTAATTTTCAGATCTGCTCCTTGGACAGTCTGCATTCGCGTGACTCTCTGGACGGAGGCAGAAGTGGTGATGCAAACACAGCCAACACTACGCAGACTGTATCAGATGATTCAGGATGCATCTCAAATGCCTCAAAAAGGAAACTCGATTTCGAAAAGGTATCAAAATTCTTATTTCCATTTTGAGAAAGATGTTTAACCTTTCACTTTAGCATTGAATGGTAAAATAAAGTAAAAACTAAGTTTCACTCTATCGCATACAAAATTTCACTTCCGCTTTAGGTGAATTGTTTTCCACTAGGCTTCAGAATATCATTAAATCACTTCGATTTTCTTATGAAATATTGTATTCGCGATTCTTGTAGTTGTTCAAAAAGTTTTAATTTGCAGAAATCCCCCCTGTTGTCGAATTCGTGGCTGTGTTTGGACGACCCGCTCGAGTGTCTGCAGACCAACAAGGAGAAAGTCGATTGCTGGCTCAATAACGCCAATTTCGTTTGTGATGTCAACTGAAATAACAGGATACTGTGAGAATTATTTAAATTTACCTTTCTTCCACTTTTTAGTTCCTCTTTAAAATTGTTTAAATCTGTAGCTTTCGCACTATGAATATTATCGCGTAAGAAGAATATATAATGAAAAATAGTGCAATGTTGTATTCTAATTTCAAAATTCTATCAAAACATGGTATTCTTCATATGGAAAATCAATAAAATTTCATATGAACTCCATCGACTTGAGAGAATCTAAAAATCTCCGAATTTCTTTTCTTCAAATCAACAATTTCGTGTTCTTTCAAACGATTCGTTTTGGTGCGTTGTAGATTATAAAAGGGATGGAATGGTAAAACTATTGCATAAATAAAATAATGCACTTTTTGCCATTTCATAATTTATTAAAATCGGCCTTATTCTATATCAAGATTCCATACGATGTATGCAATTTCTAGCAGCTTATTTATAAGGGCAATTATTTCCTGGATAACTTTGTTTGTCTTCATCTAATTGTAAGTACTTGTAACGAGGTCCAATTTATCAAAGAAGTGTAGTACTCATTTTTGTCTCAATTTGATACAGAAAATGCATTTTTGGAATATTATCGCATTTTCTTGTCACTTTTATCATTTTCAATTGATTTGCTTCAATTCTAGTCGTTTTGTTGCTCTGACCTACGCAATTGAATGACATGGCATCTTATTTCTTTTTTTCTGCTTCCTGAAAAATGAGGTTAAAAATTGATTGACACATTTTGAACCATATTTTTCCAAATATTTTTGTCGTGATAGCTTTTCTAAATCATTTTCAAATTTAAAAAATCGCATATTTTTTATTAAAATATGCTCATGTATCTTCTTTGTCAAACGAAAAATAGATGTGGAGTAGGAAATATTTACTTTTCATTTCGCTCGACAAGGAAGATATGATTTTTCTGAATATTAGTAAAATGCACCCACTTTTCTGAAAATGAGTGCGCTTTACCAATGTCGATTATCCCAAATGTGACATGTTAATTAAGCTTATTTGTGAAAAAGAGCTCGAATTGTCGAATTTCAATCACCGGTAGAATTTGTTCTCTTTTCCAATTTCTTTCCTTTCAAAATCGAATTTCTATCATTTTCTAGAAAATTCTCTTACCGTAACCAATTCGCACAACGAATCTATCCAATTGTCTTCACTCAAATTTCGTCTTTGCATGAGACAAGTCATTTTATTCCAAAACATAGTCAGTTTTTACAGAATTTTATGATGAAAATAAACGTTTTAAAATTTGGGTTTGGATTCTAGAGAATAGTAAATTCGTCGATTTTCACGAAGTAATCGAATATTTAGTGTTGTTTATCGGTTTTAGGAAAATTATCGATTTTTCAGATGAGACTGATATTTCCTGTTAGGACGGGTCGATGGAGAGTCACGCAAATTGTGAACCGGATGAAGTTTTGCACAGTTCCCACGGGAAAGCCACCAAGTTGGCCGCTCGGATGCAATGTAAGCTAATTTTCGGAAGAAGTTTTCTCCACAGAAATTCGGAAAAATGCCAGGAAAGTGCTCAAGTTTGAAAATTCAGGACAAAATCCAGTACAAGCTGAAGGCGATCGAAGCAAAGTGGAACGACAAGTTACGAAAGCAGTTTGAAGACAACAAGAAGGTAATTCTGATCTTCTTCTTCGTACTTCTTCTGAAAATGCTTGTTTTTGGTAAGAAATGATATCAACTTACGTCTATCGTTTGAAAAACATTTATCTCCAAATTAAAAGGATTTTGAAACATAACAAAATGAATGATGATTCGAGAAACGGGTTGATTATTTCAGCCAAGTAATTCGTCGTCCCTGGAAACTCGTTACATTCTGCCGATGTTCCCCTATCCGTCAGGCGCCTTGCATATGGGTCACATGCGTGTCTACACCATTTCCGACTCCACTGCCAGATACTTCCGCCTCAACGGGTTTGATGTAAGTCTAACGAAATAATCATTTGAAAGTGGTATTCGGATATTTCGTTAGTTCTAGCTTTTTGAATTTTTACGAAATTCTCTTTAAAAATGCGAATCTGACGCTAAAAATTTTGTTTTGAATTTCAGAATAATAATAATAATAACATTTATAGTTATTTTGTTTCACGGCTGCAATAAGTTGAAACATTATCGACAATTTTTGAAACAGCAAAATTGCCTAGAGCTTGCAAATCGTTCGATTTTAGGTGATTCACCCGATCGGCTGGGATGCATTCGGTCTGCCAGCAGAGAACGCAGCCAGAGATCATGGACTCGATCCCGCCAAATGGACCAAATCGTGGGGATTTCTTTAATTTCGAAGAGCAAAGCGTTCTTCCTGTCAAACTTTTTTTTCGACTAAGTGCATTTTCAGCAACATCGCCTCAATGAAAGAACAACTATCGAAAACCGGTGTTTTGTTCGATTGGGAACGGGTACATTTCATTACTCTTTAAAAGAATTTATTTGTTTGTGAATTCTAGGAAATTTTCACCTGCGAGCCGAATTTTTACAAGTGGACCCAGTGGATTTTCTTGCAGCTCCACAAGCACGGTTTGGTCAAGAGGACTTTGGCTGAGGTAAAGTTGAAAATTTCATTCTGATTTTCTAAACATTTGAAAATTTATTTCAAATTTCTATTTGTTCGTTTCAACTATTCTATATTTTACACCAGAACATCGTTTTTGTTCCATTGTGTATAAAATAAGAATAAATTACTGTTTTGTTTCAATAGAAACTTGATTACCTTAGGTGAATTGGGACCCTGTCGATGGCACAGTTTTGGCAGCAGAGCAAATCGACTCGAACGGACGAAGTTGGCGAAGTGGCGCTGTGGCGGAGAAACGCACTCTCAGACAGTGGATGGTCGAGACGCCCAAATATGCAAAGGTATGGACTTTGCTAGCAAAATTATGATCGTTCAACAGTGAATGGGAGAATATTTTGTAAACATGTTGTTCTAACGTTCCTTTGTAAGGTTCTTCGAAGAGGATAACGACTACATACCTGAAACTGATACTGCTGAATCTAAACTTGTTTTTTTTTTTAAATTAAAATTGGAACTTTTCTAAATGTGACAGCTGCTTCTAGATAAACTTGAAATATTCTCCAAAGAAAATTTTCAAACTATTGGGCGTTTTCAGCGTCTTTCCGAAGGTCTGACCAGACTCCACCAGTGGGGGACAGTCTCGGATTACCAGTCGAATTGGATTGGAATCTGCGATGCTTATCGATTCATTCTGCCACTTAGGGTAAGTTATTCATCTTCTTTTTTGGAAGAACAGTATGAAATGTGTGATGAATGTTAGGACGAAAATGGCAATTCGATGGAGAGCAATTTGGACCTTCGATTGCTGTATCCAGAAGATCTCGCCAATGCAGGATTCATTCTCCTCAGACAGGGACATCCACTTTCGGACAAAACGAAGGAAGGCACGAGGGAGCCATGTGAGTTTTTTTCTTCCTGAATTTGATGCGTTTCATTAAATCTTGAAGACGATAGAAGGAACTGTTTGATGTTATAGGAAGCATCGAATTAAACAAATGACGTTCGATAGCGTTTTTCGTGATTTATCTGTATGCATAAAATGATTGAACTTTTGAGTCGTATTTCAGTCATGATGGTATTTTTCAGATTTATTGCCGATCGAAATATTGAATGGCATAACGGGTGATTGGCTCAAGGCAGTGGTCGTGCCGCACAGCTATCAGAAAGGGCCTCCAATGCTCCTCGATGCGAGGTAGTTTAGATAATTAGATGATTAATCAGACGTGAATGTCCGATTAAGAGTCTCGATGATGGACGACTTGGAAATCGCTGCCAAATTTGATGTTTCGATTTATTCGAAGACAAAACGACATTTGAGCAAGGATGATATTCAGGAAATCGCTAGGGTAAGGGTTTTTTTTTCAATTCCTGAACATTACAAAAAATCAAATAGTATTTGTTGGCATTCGTATTTTTAAAATTATGACGATATAATTTTCTCGAAATAAGGAGATCGAAGAAATGTTTAGTTTGGCGATTACGGTGGCTACGAAACTTCTCGAACGCTCCAAGATTGGGTTGTTAGCAGGTTTTTTTTTCCATTTTTCTTTTTATGATTACTTCTAATTTCAGACAACGCTCCTGGGGAACCCCGATTCCGATGTATTTGAGTGAGGACGGCTTGAAAGCTGCTCCGGTTGAAACAGAACAACTACCGGTAATAATTATCGATAATAATTTGTTTTGTTCTAATTGATATAATTGATGGTCTGTCTGAATAATATGTTCAAATCTTATGCATTCTATATTTATTCTGAAAAATACATTTTTAGATTATCCGAAGTGCCCCTAAGAGTTCCCACTTTATCGACCACAAGTCACTCGGCAAGGCTCGTTTCGACACGGACACACTCGACACTTTCTTCGATTCTTCTTGGTAGTTCTCAAAATTATTTTTCTTTTCAAAAAATTGCGAAATTTTCAGGTATTTCCTACGATATTTGGACCCAAGAAATGAGAAAGAATTGGCATCCAAAGAAGTCCTGAAAACAATGCCTGTGGACGTCTACATTGGTGGAATTGAGCATGGTAGTAACTTTCTTCAAAAATTAGATTTCTAAAAATGTAGAAAATTTGATTAATCAACCAACCTATTCGGAAGGTTCGCGTAGATTTTCATAATCATCAACACTATTTCGAATTCAGTCTCAGCGATTTTTTCCATTCAAAAATGAAGTAAATTTCAGCGGCCGTTCACATGTTCTTCGCCCGGTTCGTCTCGTATTTCCTGAAAGACATCGGAGTGCTCGAGGTAATATTTTTCTTTAAAAAATTATGATGTCATTATTCTTCCTCCAGAATGAAGAGCCATTTTCCGAACTGATTCCTCAAGGTATTGTTAGGGGGCAAACATTCCTCGACGGCCAAACTGGGAAGTACCTGAAACCGAGTGAAGTTATTCAAAATGGTGAGATTTTTGACAATTTTCCGTGTATTTTATAAGCAACGATATATCTGTATATTTTTATAGTGAAGTACAGCTTTTCCATTGTTTCATTCGAAGACTTATTTTATTAAAGGTTCTTAATTCCATGTTTATTTGAAGAAGGTCTTTATTTACACGAAAGTTTATTTACAGTTGAGAATTTAAAGATATGTTTTCAGAGAAGGGCGATTTCACAACGACAGATGGAAAGCCTGTGGATGTGGAGTATGAAAAGATGAGCAAATCCAAGAACAATGGTGGGAAAAGAATAAATAATTTATGATAAACAAAAACAATAGTCAAATTCCATTTACACGATTTTGATAGTTACCATTGTCCAACTCATTTTGCTCGTTAGGAAGAATGATGACATGCGCTGTAAGAGAAGCGTAGACAGTGTTTCTGTCGCGAATCCGCACAGTCACTCCTTTATTGTCTTCCTCTGCTTTGAATGCTAATTCTGTCGTAGATGGCTCAGTTGATAAGGAGCTCGATTGAGAGGCCGATGACATTTTTGCAGCAAAAACCTGAACATTATTTTAAAAAATTTTAAATGTTAAAGAATCGGACAGCTAGATATTATTTCATTTCAAGAATTTCAAAAACAATAAGATCAAGAAAGTCAAGTAAATGTTGTAGAGGCATGAAACTTCAATCTTCAAGATTTGTGGAAAAGAATGAAAGATGAAATTTTGAAAATCGGAAAATATTTATTTTTTTTTTAATTTTTAGGAGTGGACCCTCTGACAGTTCTGGAACGAGATGGAATCGACCTGGCTCGACTCCAATTGCTGCATGCAGCCGGGCCCAGACAGGTCATCGATTGGGGAGAAATCGGTAAGAAGTTAAAGTATTGAATTTTTAGACGCAGATTAGAAATTTGATTTCATAAGATGAACTTTTTCTCCTGATAAACTTTATGAAAATGAAGAGAAATTGCATGAAAAATCAATGCAGTGGCGGAGAAACATGAAATATCTTGTAGAAGTGAGAGGTTTCTGTAAATCGATGATAAGAAAGTGATGATAACGAGAGAGAGAGAGAAATAGCTGAACTGAACAGGTTGAAAGTTTAACAAGTCTTCTGCGGACTGTTGATTGCAGATATGTGGAGAGTGAAGAGGGAGAAATCACGACAAGTGAGTGTTAACACTGATACTAAAGTGTTAGAAAAACAGTTCACATTATCACTTTCTATATCTGCGAAGATCATTCTAAAAATATTTTCTCTTCAATATTTTTGATCACTTGAAATATGATTTTTTAAAATAAAATCTTAAAATCATTTCAAAATATTTTTCGAAGAAAATGAATTTTAACAAAAAATTTCAGAATTAAAAGGTCTTCGAAGTTGGTTGGATCGGGTCGGCAGAGTGGTGTCCGTGTACATCGAACAGAGACAGAAACACCCAAATGGGCAGGAAGGCACCAAGGAAACGGGATTCTTGCTGGGCAAAGGCAGGGGAAAGAAAGAGGACCTGCAAGGAAGTCAACTCGATGAGGCACTAAAAGAGACATACAACAGTGGAACTAGAGCGGTCTGTGTTTTTCGGATTTGTTAAATGTTAACCGACTCAACCTGCTACTGCGTTAATAAATTGTAGAAAACACACATGTTTATGAAATTTTTGAAACACGTGAAAATTTTAAAGCCATCTTATTGAAATCTCGTCATGTTACCGATGATATTATGGTTTATCATCTAAAAATTTGAACCATCAGAGAATTATTACCGAAATCATATGCAACGAGTTGTGTGTTCTTCAATTAGAAATGAACACATACATGATTAAATAAGAGATCTATGATTTTTCGATAACTCCCAATTTCAGACATCCATGTCCCTGGAAGTGATGCACTTGCATAACCTGGCTATCATGCGACTTATAAAACTGACAAACGCGCTCATGGTTTTTTCTCATTTTTTCTACAATCGTCATTTTTGAATTCCAGAAACTCCCTCCAGAGGCGTTCAGCACGAGTTTGGAAGCGGAACGATGCGTCGAGGCGCTTGTCATTATGATGCAGGTAAAAATCTTGAATTAAAGAATTGTAGTTCGGAATTTTAGCGACGTTTAGATATTTGATGTCTTTCAATCAATTTAGCATCTTCTGAAGTGATGAAACTTAGAATAAACTTACTTCCGATTTAAAACTTTAGATTTTCTGCCCGAACGCAGCAGCCGAATTCTGGGAGGCTCTTTCAACAGTTCCTCGACTAAAGTGTTTGGACGGACAGGGAGAGGACAGGAAAGGGCTCGTCTCTCAGCAAAAATGGCCGCAGATCGACGCTGACGCCGACGTCGAATTCGTTCTTATTGTGGGCTTATCATTTGTTTTCCAAGACTATCCAAATGAAGTATCGAATTTTCATCAATAATATTGAAAAATCCCCAGAAATGTTGAACCATGTGCAAATCTAGACAATATTAAAACTAACACATGATGATCTCAACATTGTAGAAGCACAAGGAATTATGCAACTTAAAACTGCTGTAAATTTCTTTTATAAATTGAAAGAAAAAAGGCTTCTTTCAGGTGAACAACATCGGTTGTGGCCGCGTGCTGACTCCCCGACAGCAGATCGAGCACCTGTCGAGGGAGGCGATATTCGCGAGAGCCAAGGCCAGGGAGCATCAGGATGTCTTTGATCGAATCTTGGCAAAAAGACATATCATCGATACGATTCATGTCGAGAAAAGGCCAGGTTGGTCAGACTTTTCTTCTTTTCCATTGCTTGTTACTAGTTTTTCCCTGCCAATTGAATTATCGAAGATTCTCACAGATCTATCAAAATTGGGATCCTTTACTCATCATTATATCTTTGTTGAAGCATACCTTTCGCTAATTCTCTTTTTTTAATATAATTATAACTTTTTTTTATTTTACAACAACTCAAAAATTAAAATCATTTTCAGGTTTGCACGTAACGTTGAAAGTCGAGCTGAAAGGCGACCTGCCACCGACCGAAATCCAGATAATTTTGAATGAAAAACACAGCGTCAAAAATAGGAGCAGAGGAAAAAAATTGGCTCAAAATGAATAGGAAAGGAAGTTGATTTTTCGTATATTTTTGTTAAATATTGTTGATACAAACATTTTGAAGTTGGAAGAAAAGAACTCAATTAATTTCCTTTTCAAGCATTCAAAATTAAGAGAAAAATAATTCAATGATAAAGTAGAGTTATTTAGATCGTTAGAATTTAGAAATCTTTATTGTTACTAATTGTTAAAGTTACGACAATTATCCCTAAACGAAATTAACAAAAACCAAATAAATAAATAAATTTATAACTTATGACGAGACATAAAGTAGTAATGATGAAATTATCCAATCGAAAATACCAAAGTATAAAATACAAATTATTGCTATTGAGATCCGGCATAAAATTGAGATTCAAAATAATTTAATGGAAAGAAGAGATGATCTTAATTTATCGCAATTTTTAGCGAAATATTTATCAAAAACCGTTCTTCTACTGTTCTACGAATATTTTGCACGCTGATTAGAGGTTTTTGAAAACTACTCAAAGGTGTTTTCTCTAATCAGAATTTGCCTTTAACAAATTCTCACCTTTTAAAAACTAACTATTCTTCGAATTAAGTGATTTTTCGAGAAGTTGTTGGTAAATTGCAATAAATCCAGACTACCATAAAATGGACGAATTAAACGATCCGCTTAATTGGTCAACGATTGAAAATCGTGCGCTGAGATAGAAGACAATGTGGTGCAAAAATAAAATTGGTGAGTTGCAATATTGGATGAACATTCATAGAAATTTGATAAGTGAACTTCGAATTAACCAAAGATTAATAAATAATTTTTAAATCTTTGAAAATAATCTAAGCGCGGCTATTATAGATGAAAAATAGTCACTCATGAAATATTTTAAATTTGTCCATATTATTTCATGAATGATAATTTTTTTAAATCATAAAGCATAATATACGCAATATTTGGCAGAATTCTAGGATATCAATAATAGATCTTAATGAGTAAAATTGCTAACCGGGCTTAAAATGTGCACAATCTAAACCAATTATGAGTATATTTCAAGGAAAAAAGCTTAATAAGATAGTATGAGTAGAAACAAATAAAGTGCGATTTTATCGAGTCATTAATTAATGCATGAAAGAATACGCGAGTTGAATATGTTCGATTTTCGAACAAATATGCAAAAAAAAAAATCAATATTTCGAATAAAGTATCCCTTCGGAATACTGATGGAAACATAAATAAGTACCCCTAATTTGTGCAAATTAAAAAGAACTACCTATTTAACAAAGGGAAATGAAGTAACTTATCCTCCTGCGACGCTGTCGTAATTGCCCCTCTTCAATTTCTTATGCAATTCGAATTTCCAAACGATTCCCGAGCCGAGAATGCATAGAATGATCAGCACAAACACTGCTACCTAAAAATTGATTTTACGAAATTCTGTTTAGCTCATCAAATAGAGATATTTCATCATTAAAAAATCTATTTCAATGCGTTTTGATAACAATTTGCTGCGTGTTTTATCGTTTCATAACAATCTTTAAAAATGAGGATTTAGACCGCATATAGCATCAAAATGGATTTCAGCACAATTCTATAATATTGCAATTTTAAATTTGGAAAAAACCATACCATAGTCGTGTTTGAATCATCAGGTATGGGCGCCTGTGTGGGTGTTTTATCGAAGATATACGAGGGCGCCTTTGCTTTTCCCTTCTTCTTGTCATTCTTTTCACCGGACGATTCTCGTCGAGATTTTTCCTCTTCCTTCGGAGATTTTCCTCTTTCTTCTTCTCTACAATTTGCAGGTTTATCATAACAATTTTAGGATGATGACGCAATTTTCTTAAGCTAAATCTCAGCCTGACAAGTTTATCCTTTTGAAACTTCATTAGTTAATTTGTTCACTTTTTCTGAAAGATAAGACTTGTCAGGTCATGAAATTAATAAATCATGATAAAATTACTCACCGTTCCTCCTTGCGCTCTTCTTGTTCTTCCTCCTTCTCCTTCTCCTCCTCCTCCTCTTCTTCAACCGGGTTGACCTTTTCCTGAGCCCGAACTCGGTCAATCGCTCGCTTGTTCTTCGTCTAAAATTTCATTACCATAAAATATCTTATGATTTTTCTTGCTCTATGGAGTTACAATTCCATTAAAATAAACTGATTTCATATAGAATTCAGCATGCAATTATCAAATTAGATTTTAAAATCTTACACTCAAACAGAGTTCGACTTCGACGCCCCCGCCCTTGAATATGCCGCATCCAGTCGGTTCGAATTCCTCAGGCAGTTTGTATTCCTCGTCGAAAGTCAAACAACCCTTCGCTCTGTATTTCTGCATCGGCCCGAGATCTGTCGCGTTCACAGATACTGTGTAGCAGAATTGACCAATGCATTTGACTTTTTCGCTCTTCTTCTGAAATAAAAATGTTAAATGATCGATGACTAGTTCTGATTACTTCGATATTTTTCATAACATATGAAGCTTTTGATCTAGAGTGATTTTGAAAAAAATTCTCAAGGGTTTCACGCTAAATTTTGCTACAATCAACACAGACTCTGAATTGTTGAATTGAGTAAGAAGTATTAGCTAGCTTCTACTAAAAAGTTATGCCTACCTCAGTTTGCGCTACGATCGCCATAACATGAGCAGGACATTCTTCGTCATCCTCACCCTTCTCCTCGCTCTCTTTGAACGGCCTTTCACTGTTGCAGTAGCGTTCATCACAGTAACACGATTCGATGGACATCAGGTCATCGATTTTCTAAAATAATCATGATTCCGTGAATTTCATTGGCTCAGAAAGTCAAACCTTTCCCAAACCCTGATGCATGAATCCTGTGATCGGAGGCGAAATACAAGCACCGATAATTCGCTGTTTGAGAATTGGAATGGAGGCATTCACGCAACCCTGAATATGCAAATTAGGGGAAAGACTTTAAGATTGGCAATTCTGGAAAGCAAAATATTCGAACTGTTTTATAAAAGAGTTGAAAAAAATCGAATATTATATTTTATATTCTATTTATCCTGCTTGCGTAGCAGAACTGTTGGAATGTTTTCACTAAGAGATAATAATATGTAAATGTATAGAGGTAGAAGATGATGGTAAAATTAAATAAAAACTCGAACTTTTTCGATTTTCTTGGTATCGACGTGCTGACTCCAACTGCAGATCTCTCCAATGCAGCTGTCGCGTCCATTGCAGTGCTTTCCTTGACATTCGCACTTCACCTAAACATTGCAAAATTATATTATGCTCGATATTATTTTCTTGCATAATATTTAGATCTTCGTTGCAGAAAAGTTAAAATAATTCTTCCAATTCTATCATGGAAAAATATAAGAGCTAAATTCCCAATTGAATTAAATGTTCATATTCTTATCTTGACAAATTTAATCCACAACATCGACATTCATAAGTGATATTTTGCAGCCCTTTCTTCAAAAAAAAGCAGAACATTTTCAAGAAATAAGTTGGCTAAAAGTTATTTTTGAAAAAATACCAATTTGACAGTTTCCTCTTTAAGCTTCGAAAGCGATTTTCCAGCGTTGCACTCGTTCTTGTTCCGACAAAAACATGTTAGTCGGTTCTGAAAAGAAAGAATTAAATTAGAAGTGAATTTTTAGATTATCGCTCGAAATGGAATTCATCATGATAACCCTATCACATGTCAGACAGAATAGTACACACTTTCCAGTGATTATGTTTCTTATAGAAGACCAACAGATTTTATGGCTTCCTAATTTCTCGAAATTCGTATCTTTACTCGATATCTTCGAAAGTACTTCGTCTTCTTCCTTTTCCCCCGAGGAATATGACCTCATCAGAAAAGCTAAATCCAGTTCTTGACTCTGCGTATTATGAACCGATAAACTGCTAATAAAAGAACCCTTGGATGAAGCATAAATAAACGTCATTTTTCATTCCTATTCGTTTAGAGCGTTAGATGGGAATCGTTGAATTGAAAAGTTATGAGGATCGAAAAGCATGAAAAAGTAAAAACATCATAAAATATGCATTAAACTTTCACACTACTTTATATTTTCACAGAAACAAAGGGTATTTTCTATTCTAGCAAAATTATTACATTGCAACCGTTTCAATCAAGGTATTTGAGTAATTTTGCCGCAAATCTAATTTCATAAGAATTTCTGTTTTGATGATGAAATATGCTAAAGAAATCCTACCCCATTTTCGAGTGTAATGCACTTATTGTCGACGTCATCCTTTATCAAATCTCCAGATAAACAACCCTAAATATGTTTCATTTATGATAATCCAAGATTATCATTTATATTAAAGAAAAATATTTACTTTGACAACAGCCGGCCCCTTTGTTTTGTAAGGATACCATTTCTGCTCATACTTCGTCACCATACAATAGTCACCCTTGCAGAAGTCTTGGAGGCAATCCTAAAATTTATGTCTGTTGTGGAAAATATAATCATGCAAGTAATCTTTTAACCTAATTTTAACATTTTCTTTAATCGCTTCGAAAATTCAAATATTTTAAGGTGTCACGAAATGCTGACATATTTGACAATTTGGATTTTTCGCGATGGTTGAAGAGGTTAGGATAATATTTTCTGCATTATTCCATTTGCTGTCTCGATATTTAGTTAGTTAAATTGCGAACAAATCCTCGTTTTTTTCCAAATAATTCAAGTCTTAGATTTTTTCTGAAAATTTTGTAAATTTGCTTACATCACCGACGCAGTCGTGACAACTGACTTCTTTAGCAGCAAGAGTCGAGGGAAAATTGAAATTCAGTAGAATTGTAGCGAATGAGAATATGGACACGAGAAATTGTTTCGCTCCGAATGCGAATCCGAGTCTCCGATGATTTTGCCCCATTCCAACTGTCGATCTGCAAGCCAAGGAAGGGCTCATAAATCATCTCGAAAACTAATCCAAAAGACGAGAATTGCACAAATATACGAAGAAACGTCATATTTCAACGAAAAAGAAGTAGAGTCGTATTATAGTTTTAAGAGAAGCTTTTTGAGTTTGTGGGTGATGCATGAATGAATGCTGAATTCGCAAAGTTTCGAACTCATTGAGTTGATTCTCATGAGGTGATAAATCAGACAACACTAATGAATGTACATTACTTCAATGAAATATCAAGTATTTGTGAGACTTATTCTAGAAGTAGATAAGAATTGGTATAGGTCTCTGAATTAGATAACTATCGTCATTTTTAAAACCAAAGACCTCTGGATTCAATCAAATTCTCTTTAGCGGGCGTAGATTCAGTGAATTTGGTAAAATTGACCGCTGGATTTGTTTGTCGAAAGCTAATTATGCGAGGTACGGGATAAACGAGGACAAGCGGGCAGAATGCTCGGTGAAAATTTGGTTAGAACCGGGCAAATACGGCATGAAAGGTGCGGGATGGGATGAAGGAATGAAGGGAGGGATTGACGCAAAAATAGGAGGGGAGGGGAAGAAAAGGGACTGCCTCTAACTGGGCAGGGGGAGGGGAACTGAGAAATCGACATGCTAGAGCTGCCCTAGCCGAGGAGGAGAGGAGAAGAAGAACAAGACAGGCAGAGATCGATGGGAGAGGGTAGGCTGAAGGCATAACGACATAAAAAGGCAGCCGCAAAAACTCACTCTGGCAGAAGCACTAAGCACTGAAGCAGGCTGCCCGAAGTATGCATGGCCTTTTTCGTCGAGACTGATGATTGCACCTAGGCAAGAGGAAGAGATAAATAGAACCAAATAGAGGATGCCGAAGAGGAGATTGCTGCTGCTGCTCGACCATAGGAAGACAAGCAAGCAGGCCGATGACATTATGAGACACGGCAATTTGCACAGAATGCTCCAATAGACAAGCGCGACACGAGAGATTCGGTCAACAAAAGAACGAGTGCGATGAAAATCATCGATTCGAGAAAGAGGTAGGTAAGGAATTTTTTTTTTTGATGATATAGAAAGAAATGGATTTCGAATTTCTTCGGGATATTCAAGCCTAAAATTTTTGAGAGTTCAACAGAAATGTTCAGCACATTGCATTTTTCAGTATATTATTCTATCTCATGGAAGATAATCCGAAAATAAGGAGGCGGAGAATAGTCTCCAGATTATTATGAAAAAGATTCCTAAAATTGGATGACAACTGTTATTAACACGTGCAGAGACAGAATAACGAAACTCTATGAAATCCCAATCCTCTATAATGAGATTAGGTGGATTTGGCGAGCAGATCCATCGAACAAAAAGGAATATTAATGAAGTGCAAATGCAATGCAAACAGCGCTCGATGATGACGCGACGAGGTGAAGGATGAATATGAATGTTCGGGAAGAAAATGAAAGATTGGGGAGGAAAAGGACCAGACGCACAAATTCCTCCCGGCTCTACTACTTTCCTGGAGTCTGGCGGCAGAAATATCGGGTTTCTGGCGATTCGATTGCTTCACACGGCCCCAGGCCAAACACGAAGATGCAAAATGACGATGGACAAAGAGCGGAATTTGGAAGGGAAGAAGATAGTGCAGGGACGATGGAAGAAGTTCAAAATCTCGAAACTTGAACTCGGAAAAACTATTAGAGTTGAAGTCGGCTTGAATTCATAGCGAATTGAGTCTAGTTCCAAGTTGAGTTCCTACAACGATGGATAAATGATCAGCAATGTTAGATTTTCAATGGTTTATCATTAAAGACGCTGTAAGAACTCTAATTTTAGCCTACAATGATGCATACACAAACAGCATAGAGTGCAATAAATTCAAATTACTCAGCCTCTGAAGTATGCTAATTCCTTCATCAACATCCCTCAGATTGATATTCACCTGCAGTAGATTGGGGAAATCTGAATGAATCTATAAGTAGATATATTTATTGTGTGCAGGCGACGGAATTATTGTTTTCCTGCCGGTATCTTTCTCGGGTGCTAGCAAATTGCACTATTTCTGCCCATTCGATTGTCTTGAGCCCTTAGTCGTTTTGAAGATTTATTTCATCTTTAGAAAAGGGACAAAAATAACAGAGCAGCCGTCCTCTGCCCTGTCCGATAGAAAGAACAAAGTTTTGGAGGCACGGTAGAGGAGGAGCTCATCTCTTTAGCGAGAGATGACAGAATACAATAGACTAGAGAAAAAAGGTGTGATCAACAAAATCGCTGGGTCAGGCAAATGGAAAAGGTTTTTATGACCCGCGGACAGATGGGAAATCGGCACCAAAATTCAAAAAACGATGAAAGAAGGTGCTCTCGAGCACATATTGTTTTGATTGAAGTGTGCGAATATTCGCCCACTTTTTTGTTTTGTTCCTCGTTTTTTCCGCCAGAGATGATCCTCCCCCATCGTATTCATTCCGCTCCAATATCGTGTGAGATATTTGCCGAGCCCCTGGTTTCTTCTTAGCGATAAATAAATTGATTTGTTATCCAACGTGCATTGTGATCTGTTTGCACCCCACCGCTTCACTAACCCGACTCGAACAGAGTCGCGCATGAAGGCTCAAAATTTCTGGGTACAGTTCTTGATGCGCTCGTTTATATTTGGAATGACTAATGAAGATCATTTCAAATCGAAAACTATGAGAAAAATATGATGTAAAGTTCGAATTTGAGAGGGCTCACATGGATAAGCGGAGTCTTGCTATCAGTAACTCACTTAAAAGTTATACCGGAAACTGAATGAAATATGATTTCGAGATGAAAATTACGAAAATCGAGCCTTCTTTCAACCATTTCTTCGAACCATTTTCTCTTTCTGCATTCATTTTTACACCGTCCTCTTCTCTTCGCTTTCGTTTTCGTTTTTTATCGATTCGCTTATTTTTCTAATTTCTCGTTAATTATCTCGATTTAATTGGTCCAACTATCTTTAATAAGCGTTAACTAACCGATTAGTGCGATGGGTGCTGATGGAGGCACGATTCCGAAGCGGTGCGAGTTGGTTAAGGCCAAGAAGAAGAAGGAGAAACTCGACAAAAACGTCAAAAATGCAAACAGATGGAAGAACTGTCAGATGACGCAGGAGCCACTCAAGGTAATTGCGGTAATTAACTGCCTAATTATTGGGATAATTGGAGCCATTAACTGAGCCTTAGAAATTGAAAAATGATATTTTTGTTCCGGGAAATGTTAGAATTGGTAGCTTGACGAGAATTTAGATAATTAGGAGCAATCATCTGTGAATAATTGAGAAAAATACTTAATTTCTTGAAGGAAAAGTTAAATGAAGAAATTCAGAAGCCAATAATCGCGTGCCGCTACGGCCGTCTGTACAACAAGGAGGCTGTGATCGAGGCGATCCTCACAAAGACGATCGGCAAATTCGAGAACATGAAACACATCAAGGGCATCAAGGTGAGCTGGTTTAAAAGAAGAGATAAAGTCAAAGAAAGAATATTCTTTAAGTTGGAATTTTTCGAATAATATTTCGCACGTCATTGTCACTTTTGAGCGTTTTTTTTCCATGATCTTTCTGATTTCAAATAATTCAGGATTTCAAGGACCTGAAACTGACCGAGAACAAGGACTACAAAGGCGGAGAGGCCAAGGGCGACGAGTACACTGACTACAATCAGGTACGGATCATTTTTGTCTAAAGCAGCAAGACCTGAATCTCTTCGTTATTGATTACTCTATTGAATTTCTTGAAACGTTTTTGAGTCAACAAAAAAGTAGTGAAAGTGGAGATGTTACGAAAAAAAACTTGCCAATTTTCAAATGATCAAATTTCAGATTTATTCCACCGAGTATAATTAATTTCAGACCCAATTCATCTGCTCCGTGACAGGAGTTCCGATGAACGGCAATCAGAAGTTCGTCGCCAACTGGAAGTGCGGGTGCGTCTTCTCGGAGAAGGCTCTCAATGAGGTCGGCTTTTGAGAAATTGAAAAACTATAAAATCAGTCGAAACTCGGAATCTTTTTGAGTTTGTCGGAAATTTCATGTCTATTTCTTTCGAATGAAAATAATTCTTGAAACTAAACACCGTAATCTGATCGCTTCAGTTAGATTGAAGAATGTTTTATCTTCTAAAAATTTGTATTTTGTCTCCATTTTAATTTTTTCTCCAAAAAATCATCAAATTATTTTTTACCCGTTCAAAAAGACAATAGCAATTTTCAGGTGAAGTCGGACGTGTGCCGAGTGTGTTCCGGCCCGATCGAGTCTGACTCGACCATCCAGCTCTATCCTGACGACGACCTGCTCGAAATGTACAAGGAGAGACTCGCCACTCAAAAGGCTGAGAAAAAGTCGAAGAAGGAAAACAAGGAAGAGGCAAAGAACGGAGATGCAGCTGCTGAAAATGAAGCGAAAATCGGAACTTCGGCAATCGTCAAGAAAGGTAAAACCCCACCTTCTCTACTTTTTAACCTATTTTTGTTCATACATGAAATTTCTAGTCTATTAGAAATTTTGAAAACGTGAATTTATGACGATCTTGTGACATTCTTTTAAAAATTGTTTGCAGAGGCTTCTGAGAGTAGCAAGTTGGAGAGCAAGTTGAAATTGAATGGAATCAAAACGGAGTCCGGAGAAAGGAAGAGGAAGGCTGCGGCTGAACCGACTACTTCCATTCAGGTATGAAGTTTCGTGTTTATGCAAAGTGAGTCTAATCAATTGCATTCTTCTTTTGAAATAAGCAGATCCAAACCGATTGATCTTTGCTATTCGTATCCTACTTTATACAAAAGGAATTTTGTTAACTTCATAAAAGATTGGTAAAATATGAACTGAAAATTCCAATGGTAGATTTATTATTCGATTTTCAGTCTGACCCGACGAAATCTTCGACGTACAAGAAGCTGTTCACGTCATGCGAAGAGGCGAAGGCCAAACCACAAGGACACTGGGTCACTCACAACCCGCTCTATTATTGAAGCTTAAAAGAAGACAAGTGGCGATGTGATTTGAAAGATCTCTTTCTATTATTTTTTGAGACTAATAAAATTTTCGAAATTAGTTTTCATGAGTATTTAGAATCTTGGGATTATGAGCCCTATCGTTATTGGAAGTGATTTCAAAACGTTTGTTTTCATTTTGCGGACAATTTTTGAGCGAATTCATACATTTTGACACCATGTCTATATCTCGCGATTTGCGTATAAATTTGTACGAATTGAAACGGTGTCGAAAGTATGAAATCTCCCCGAATTTTTAGTTGACATTTTTTCAAAAAATGGAAAAAGATTGCATTTTATTTTTCAGATGCTGCACGCATCTCGCCAGGCGGTGGCGATGTCATCTTTCGCTTGCCGCTCCCGTTTCAGGGTTCCACTCCCAATTTGCTCATCCTCCTGCGTGTCATCCCAAATCACATCTAAAAGGACTTTCGTCTCCTCTCATCGACCATCCACCTCATGCATTCTCAATCAAACAGAGATGCTCACTGCGGGGAAAGGTTGAATTATCTTCTTCTCCAAAGCCTTAAATTCATAAAGCAGTTTTCTTCTGAAAATGAAACCCAAAGTTCTAATGATTTTACCCAGATCAAGATCAAGCAAAATTTGTATTTTATCCGTGTCAGAAGATTATTCAAAAGTGAAGAAACATTTTCTTGAATCTTGCAAAGTCAAAATCTAGCGATAAAAACAATTTAAAACTACTATTTTTCAGTTCTTCTGTCAGCCCGGTTGGCTGTGCAACGGCGTCAGATTTCCTCCGCAGACATATTCAACACTCGTGATGCCGTGTCGGACATTCCTGCCGCCCCCACTCCCCCTCTGCCGGAACTCACTCTCGATGAACTCGTTGCTGTGAGTTTTAAAGTTATCGTATATTTCCTTTAACCTTTACGTTCCTCTATGTTTACAATCAGGGATCGTAAGACCCCTGATATTCTTGAAATCGTATCCGTTAGTTATCGTTTAGACACGTAAAAATTAGATGTTCGGATTTGGCCACCATTCATTTTTCCGACCGACACTCGTTACAGGCCAAAATAATACGGCACTATTTGTACAAACTCAAAATATGTTCCAAATTGCACATGACGTTAGAATTCTGTTCGATAGACAATACCCGGCTCCATATAGTAACCAAGTTATTTGCAGCAAGGCCAGTCGGTGCTGAACGAATTGGGTCTGATTTCATGGTGGAAGCCCAGCAGCTACTTCAGGCTGGCTCTCGAGAGCATTCACCTCCACACTGAGTTGCCGTGGTGGTTGACTATTGTTACTGGTAAACTATTTCAACATTTCTTTAAGTTTTATAAAAACTGTTTGAAATACGTTTCAATGAAACATCAAAGTGTAATGTTTTCCGAAGCGATAAGCGTTGTAATATAAATTAGTAAATTGTATACAATTGAAAAGATTTTTAATGATGATAAAATACTACTGTTTCTTAGGAGCTTAGCGTCAGGAAAAAACCTTTCCATTTTCACTTTTCATACTGTTTCTCCTCCCTTTCTAGAAATAGTGCGAAGAAATTGGTGAGAAAAGGATTCTTCTGCCGTTAAGAACATGACATGTTAAAAAAACTCAAATTGACTATTTTCGAATTTATGCCTTATTTTTCAGCGACCGTAATCCTGCGTTTGTCCCTGATCATCGTGCCGATCATGTCACAGCGACTAGTCGCCAAGCAACAGCAATTCAAGCCAGAACTCGACGAAGTCAGGCAGAGGATTGACGAGGCCCGCAAGGAGGGAAACAATATGCTCGGTACGAGACTTTTTAATCCTATTTTAAACTAAAAAGATGCGAAACATTTTAAAAGAATACCGAATAAAAACAGCATATCCTTTGTTTGCAAAACTGGATTACATAGGTTTCAAATTTTATATTTCTTAAAAGATTTTTTCAATGGGACATTGAATCTTCGATTAAATTGCATAAAATGCCTGAAATTTCTATGAAAATGTCTGATTATTCAGTACAGCAAGTGCTGATGGAGCAACAGGACTTTATGAAGAAGAAGGACATCAAGCTGGGCAGGCAGCTCATAGTCATGCTCGCCAACGGGGCTGTCTTTGCCACGCAGTTCTTCGCTGTCAAAAGGATGGCTGAGGTCTGACTTTATTTTTATTTTTTTATAATTTACTAAGGTTTTGCCAAAGTTACATTTTATTGAAAAATTACGTGGAAAGACTTTGGAATGAGAAAAATAATTTCACTTGTTGTGAAGTTAGTTCATCTTATTGTTTCATATTCTACAATTTTATGTTTCTCACTATCATCGATCTGGTCGCAGTATTTTTTCAAGACGATAATCTAGCTAAAGCGAAAAGCTACAAATTTGGTCACTCTCATGCATTCCATCATAGATAATTGTGAAGAAGAATATTGCGACATTTTCAGATGAACTACCCTGGCTTTTCGACGGGCGGGGCATTTTGGTTCACGGATTTGACGGTCTGCGACCCGTACTACGCGTTGCCGATCATATCTGCAACTACTATGGCTATCATCGCTCGAGTTCGTCTTTCTATTTTTATTATTTTCATAGATAGAAAAATTTGAAAAAAAACTGCTCTTTTTCTAATAAATGTATTTTCAGATCGGAATCGAATTCGGTCAGACCTCTGACTCGATGTCGCCAGGCATGCGAATGGGAATGCTCTACGGAATGCCCATAGCCATCCTCGTCTTCAGTTCTCAGTTCCCTACTGTATGTTTTGCTTTTTTCATAACTATTTTCACAGAAAATTTATGACTTTAGAAAAGTTTTTGGAATTAGTTCCATTTATTTTCCTATTTTAAAAGTATTGATAATATTTACTGAATCAAACTGGTAATGAGAATTTTTTAAAAAAATCTTTCTTTTATCACTTTTCTGAAACATAAGAAAATTATCCTTTTATAATTGGTTGCTTTTCAGGCGCTGTGCGTCTACTGGTCAGCCTCGAACTTCATCTCGCTGATCTACGCAGGTGTGTTCCGCGTTCCCGCGATCCGCAATGCTCTCAACATCCCTCCTCTCGTCCATCATCCAAACGCCAAGTCAAAGGGAGTCAAAGCGAGCGTCAAAGAAATCTACAGCAATTATAAAGGTACTTTTTTTTTTTTTTAAATTTTTAGATTTTTGTAAAAAAAATTAGCTATTTAGACTCTTTTTAGTTGAATAACTTTCTTTTATGGTGGTTGTTTTTGAAACCAGTAATTTCATTTTTTATGAACAAAACAAGCTGCACAAATATCTAAAAAGAAAATGCTACTGTACATCATCTATACCTAACCCTTGAAAGAACAAGCATTTTTTACTTGAAGAATTGATTCGAATTATTTCAGATAAGAAGAAAATCCCCCCGACGATAACGGCCATTCGGAACGAGGACTTGAAGAAATTCAAGGCTGCTGGAAAGAACAAGCCTGTGGTTTAGAGGGGAGGAAAGGGAGACAACGACTTCTGGGCAGATTGAGTGGGATGAGCGATTTGATCGGCTCGGATCAAAGGTTGTTCATCTACATACTTGACATTCAAAATGAGATTCTTTTTTTATTAATTCAAGCTCATTTCACGAGGAACTCATTTTAAATGGATAGTATAAAATTATAACAATTACAGTAAGTCTATGTTGCTCATTTTCGATCTCTCTTTACGTTACTTTCTCTAAATTTAGTCCAATGTTGTCAATTTTAGTATCGTTGAAAAGATAAAGCTGGTTATTGTGATAAAAAATTAATAGAGAAGTCGGATTTACAATATTTTTCATGAAGATCAGTTTTCGTGTTTCAATGATACGGCCCATTGTGGAGGGTGGATTTATCGCTCGAAACGATATCAAGTTTCTCCGTTCCTTTATTTTCAAGAAAAGGAAATAGGTGGAGCATTATGATATTTTCAGCCAGTTTCTCCATTGTGATAAATTTTCCTGTCACAGTGATTAGCAAATCAACATCGATCAAATTTGATAGAAAAATTACTGTAATTGGATTTTTACAGTAACCTTTCCAAAAAATTTCGATCGACGATAATTTTAGTAGGTTTTTCGTAGAGCTCTAGGAATTTGAGATGGTTGATTTTTGTCATTATTTGAAAGTTTGTTCGAACATTGTTTTTGTTGTTTTTTCTTCTTTTTCGAATTTTATAAGTTTTAATGATCATTCAATAAATATAAAAACTTTGCAATTTTTTTTATTTTAGAAATCGGTTACCTTGGAGTGCCGTGATATATTTAAGTTACTTTGGTTTTTTATTTTGCTGAATTTCGTGAAAATGGTCGATGTATTTAAATTTTAAAAATTTCAGACAATCGAATTTGCATTTTTCATCACCACATTATTTTTGCACCATCTGAAAATGCAATGATTTCTTCTGTAATTTTCGATTTTATAGGTTTTTTCAAGCTTGACTTTCCAATTTTTCATGAAATGCCATAACACTTGACGTGAAGTTCAACTTCATTATTTCAGGAGTCACAACGAGAATTCCAATTCTGGGCGACAATTGGTGCAATTCGGGTGCAATTGATTGATGAATGGTCATTTGTGCGGTGATCTGACGAACCGACAACAACAAGGGAAGTGCAGTGTTTAGCAGAAGGACAACAATACAAACAAGGTGAGAAAGATTACCCCTAAAGGGTCAATGCATTTGCACGTTTTTATTTTCAAATATACCAGTCTGTTTTCATTTCCTATCTTTCATCATTGAACTACTGGATTTTGTTGCAAACGTTCTTTCTTTTCCGATCATTTTACCTGGGAATTAGAGTTTCATTTTACTTTATAATTAGAAATATCCCAAACAGCTCTTCTCTCCTATTCTTCATCGTTGAAAGAATTTGGTTACAGCTCATTTCCCATTTTCGGCCATTTCAATAGTTCTTTGTAAATTCTCTTTGGTCATTTCTCTTTCTTCTCTGCAGTTCTAGTTGTTTTTCCCTTGCATTCCTGCAACCTTATGTCTGCTTCTCTAGTTCTCTGCAATACCTCTGATCTCCCGCAAATGAGCGTACATTTGCACGAAATAGCCTTGCAGAGCTGAAGTTTCAAGAGTCCTGAGGGTGCAGTCAGAAAAGAAAGTGAGGGAAGAGATAGAAAAGTAAAATACAGTATATGTGAAGGACTTACGCATAGTCACTAGGGCTTGTAGAGTGGATTTCTTTAGGTCTATTCAAACAGTTAACTATTTCTCTGAATTCTCCATCTTTCTACTCCCTCATTTCGAAAGTATTTTTCGTAGAGGATATTCTGAAAATCCATCTAAATCCAATGCTATTTCTCATCTTTCCTGTCTCTTTCGGTCCTATAATTTTACCTGCATCCTTCTCCAAAGAGATTGCTCTAATTCTCTCTAATCCAAGCAGTATTTCTTCATTTTATCTTTCTCTATTTCCTCTTTTCTCACCTGTATCTATGCGCGCAACCTTCATTCCATTTCTCGTTTTCTTTTCCTTCTCCTCCTTTCCTCTGCTATTTCCTCCATTGAACTGTATCAATCGATAGAAGGGGAGCGCTGCGAGGCGAAAGACGGTCACTTCTGACTTTCCTTCTTTTTTGTATTCCTCTTTCCAATACTCTATATCTTACAGTTCTAACTTCATTTTATCTGTCTATCTTCTTTGTCATTTCAAAATCCCTCTCTATTTCTCCCTTTCTCTGCTTCCTTGCTCTCTTCAAACAGTTCTATCTTTCTCTCTTCCATTTCGCCCCGCCCTGTTAAAAGTTTTCCCCCACTGTTTTGCTTTCCTTTGGGCGTTCACATTTCCGATTTATCGATTTTTGTCGGGACGGAATTTCTAATCAACAATTTCTGACTGATAGCTAACCTTTTGTAGTGGAAATTACAGTATTTGTGGCTTACTTGCTGATTCATTGCGCATTTTTTTTATATCCAAAGCATGTCATTAGACGAGATTTGCAGTAATGTACCTTAATGTATCTTAGTGTAGGAAATATTCGTTCTTTCCCTATTAATTTCCTCGGAAATAATGTTTCTGGTCCAACAATTAGAAAAGATGTCTATTATTTTTGTTCTCTCTTTCAAATTTTGCATTTTTCTCCAAATTTGCGAGTAAATCGTTGATACTGAAAATCCCATTGAAAAGTTACACCCATCTTTCACAAATTAGGACTTGTTTCCTTTAATTTCTGGCCTTTCTGAATATCCTTTTCACGTGAAAATTCATAATTTCACTGTTAGTTTTTGCGAATGTAGCTAAATCTTCGACTTTTGAATTGAATCCTTGTCTGAAGTTGATCACGAAATGCCCCTAAGTTGTGTTTTTCTGCATTTGAAGGGTCGTTTTTGCATTCTGCTGGTGGATTCTAGGGCCTTGTTTGGAAAGGACTGTATGTCGAATGCTGAATGTAAGTGATTGCTTGAGTGAGTCATTCAAAAGAGAAATTGAGAAGTCTCCGGAGAGAAGGAAAAATGGAAGAATCAATAGAAAGCTAGCGAAATTTCCTTGAAATTATTCGGGGACTGTTTCTTCGAGCTATCTTTCATTATAGAATTAGGGATTTTGCGTACGATTCATCTGGGATAATTGCGCTGAAATACGGATTTAGGATTATTTCATTCAGATTGAAACTTTTCGGCTTTCAAGATCGAATAAGTGAATCTCGATTGGATCATATAACAAGTTCTTTTGTTAGAATTTTAAAATTAGCATTCTGACTTCAATGCTATTCTCATATTCTCTGATCAGAGGTAGTATAATGGAAAGAAGTTGGCTAATTTTTAATTTCCAAGAATTTCTTGGATGACCTAATAAAATGTCTCAAAAATCAATGGACAGATCACGGAGTTTATACTTTTTCAAGTCATTTTCTATGTTCCATAAAATACCTTTTGAATAATCAATCTATCAGACCTACTGATCAGTTCAGTGTCATTACTGTTCCTTCTGACACACTGCCTTGAAGATTGTTTGCTTGAATGTGACACCTCTCAAAAAGCCGTTCCCATTTTATAGCCTGTCCATGACTAATTCAGGATTTTGAAACTCGTTCACGCTCACAATTTCTTTTCTACCGATTGCTAAAACCTATTTAAGTATTGATTTTTTTTAAAGATTTGCCTTTGAGGTTTGATACTTCTTTCAACACATAGACGATCGATTAGAGTTGGCTGAAAAGTTTGATTATTTCCCCCGAACGAATTCATTTCGACTGACTAAATTATTACGAAACTTCCTTTGAAAAAAAGCGTCTTTTGAACACAAAATCAAAATGATCATGGGCAAATTTTTGATTGATCGATGAATTTGCCGATTTGGCATTTTTGACAAATTGATAGCGATAAAAATTTACGCGCGCAGACACTTTTCTTATTTTTATTTTTATCTCGTGATTTTCAAAAAGTCGGTATTAGATCGGGCAACCATCGCGGAAACGGGCAAAATGTGTCGGGAAATGTTTGGAATGATGCAGTTTTCGGGGAATATTTTTGCGGATTTTCCACGATTTCATGCTCTGCATTTGCGATGAAATCCGACATTTTTATAGGCTCAGGCCTGTCTAATGCATTCACTTTTCTTTTTCTTTAATCTCTCTTCATAACATTCGCGACTTTTACATAAAACATTCAATATCGAACGACTATTTATTATTTTACTACTAGCTAGGCATTTTATACTATTCAGATAAAAGTTTCTTGAATTTTCAGCTATTTTTACTAATACTCAAGGTTCTAATATTAGAATCGAATTTTTTGAATCATGATCATAGTCCTTCTTTTTTCTTTGCTAAAATTGAACGAAATCATCGCATTCTTAAACAAGTAGAAAATTATGCTTCTAATTCTTCTAAGATTTTACTGACGCAAGTCTGTCCCTATTTCTGTCGATTCAAGAAATGCAATGCTGGTTTATGAAAATGAGCCGCAAAGAGAAAAGGGACCTGCAAAATTAAGGCCAAATGTCCGAATGTTTGCTGCAGGCATTTTTCATCCAGTAAATGAATCTCCCGAGGTCTCTTCCTTACCAAAATTGAAGCATTTCTGAGGATTTCTGGGGAATTTTGGGAGATTTTTTATCTTTCTATGGACCGGCCAAATCCGTTCAAACCTAAGAGAAATTCCTGCAAATTTTTCGGTGCGATAAAAGTCCATATGGCGGATTTCCATTGCATAGTGTTCACTAAACTCTGACGCCACATTTCTTTTCTTTTTTATTTTCTTGTTTCTGACTTTCATCTTTCTCTTGCTTTTTTATTCTTTTTTCCCTCTAATAATTCCTCCTTTATTTTTCGCGTCTACCGTTCGTCATAGGGCTACAATCGTTATTGACCTATATCGTCTGTCTATATCTTTTTCCTCCTTCTTTTCTTATGTTTCTCTACACTCTCCATTATCTTCACTATTCCTTCGCTCTGATTGCTTTTCATCTTTTCTTCCTATTTCTGGCATCTTTTTCGTATCTCTGATTCGTGTTCTCTCTAATGAAGCAGTCCAAAAGCGATAATGATTAGGGAGATTTAGCATCGAAGTGAGAACGAAGGTGGGAGGAAAAGTGGGAAGAAAGATGGGGAGAAAGTGGGAGCAAAGTGATAAAGAGAGGGAAAGATAAGGCAACAAGCTGCGGGCAATCGGAGACTGTTTCTGTCCGACTGTTTGGTTCTAATGCTGATGCGATTCTCTGATTAGCGATTAGAAGGCGAAACTTTATCGCACTTCCCAGAGAAGAATATCGATTTTTTATTAGCTAAAATATGCGTATTTTGGTTTTTCGTCTTAGTTTTTGAATTTTGTAAAAGGCTGGTCTTCATTTACTAAATATTGAAGAGCGTTGAATTTCAATGAACGAAAATCATTTTTTTAGATTTACTATCAATCTTGTAGTGTTATTTCAGGTAAAATTCATCAATTTTTCATGATTCGCCAATCGAAATTTTTATGGATTTCTCGTTCTTTCTTCATCGTAAATATCTCAACTCCCAATCTCGGAATTATTTTCGTCACTTCTCAAATAACTCCTCCCATGTACTGTCGACAGTCAATAGCTTTCCTGAAGTCAATTCGCATTGTCATTTCAATAGAACCTGATCTTCGACTTTGAGGTCTTTCATTCCAACATTTGTTATTGAGTCAAATATGTTAGTGGGGAGAAATGCGATGATTTTTTTTAAAGAGTTCATCCATATTGTTTATCTGATAGCACTATTCTTTTTTGAATCGATAAACATTGCAAATCGGGGATCTATGGACTAGGTGAATTCTCGATAGAGTAGTAGAAATGGAAAGGCGCTAGTGAAGATGGGAAGAGAAGACGGGACTTTACGGAATTAGGCCTTTGGAAGGGAGAGGGAATGAGGATGATGTTGAAGTCAAAGTGAAGTCGAGTCGGATTGAGGCGAGTGCTTTTTTGCATCTCTGCATGGATGAGTTAAAGTGAACATCCTCAATTCACAAATACGACAGAGTGTCCATTGGGAAGTCGTTCTTTCTCCTTTTGGAAAATCCATCGATTTTCTGGATCAATCACGTGTAAGAGAATTTTTAGCAAATTCTCTCAAATATTTTTTCTCCATCAAAGTTATTTTGGAACTTGCTGTGGAATTCATCGAAATCTAAAGCTAGAGCGTAAGGAAGGAATATAAAGTTGTGAATGCTACACATTGGTGGTTAATTCAAGAGACTATTCCTACTTCAAATTGAATGAACTTTCCGATTGATCTTCTTTGTCTTTCTAGTTGAACTAGAACATTTTCTATGGTCAGAATCTTCATACTTCCTGATCTCCAAACATTCCTAATTTTCTTATTTCCTCTTTGCAGCACTAGCTTGCAAGGCCCTTCATTCACATTTTTCCTTGTTTACCCTGCCAAATTGACTCCCTTTCCTTCTTTGCTTTGCTGCAAGAAGTTTGATTTGCTCCATTTCATGCCCTTTCAGGCACACTTTCATGCCTATGCCTCGATTTATGCGTGTTTTCCTGCCCCATTTGTCACTGATCGTAATACGCGGCATATTTCTGCATTTGTTTCTCACACCAGTGCAGTCTTTAGTCGTGAGTTATGTTTTGAAGTCAACCTATTGCCATTGCCATCGCCTAGCTTCTCCCCAGTCAAAAAGCGACCCCCAACCAGTCAGTCTTCTGTCTCCGTGTCTGGATACAAGGCAATTCAATTGAACTCGACTGCAAAATGCCCTGGTCCTCTCCTTGTTTCGCTTCCAAAAATGTCCATTGGACCACTTTGATTCAATTTGCATCGATACCAGTTTCAGCCAATTTGTATTGATAAACGCTCGTACCTTCCTCAAAAGATTTCCATTTTTCTAGACGGAAGTAGTGATAAAAACTAGAGTGAAGTCAGGCTTGTCTTCTTCATCGATATTTTCTCCCTAAATTTTGGTTGCTTACCAAACTTGTCAAGATTTTAGTGCCTCATTAATCATTCTTCTCGATCATATTTCATTTTTGAGGTGAAAACCTGAGGATTTCCATTTTGCTTTGGATTTTCGATAAAATTCTGCTTAAATGTAGTTTAATCATTCATTCATTTGTGTTGCAATGTCGCCAAAAATTCATGAGAATTGTTGTTCTGAATGAGCGCTTTGACCAATTTAGCACACTTGGGGGTTCGGTAGAAGGAAACTTGACGGTCAAATTCAGCTGTTTTTAACCTTTATTTATCAAAAATTGAGACGCTCATTGTCATCATTAATCTCTGAAAATCACCATTTTGAATTTTAGTTTTCAAAAATTCTAGAATCGCTATAACTTTCTGAACTACAACATTGTAGTTTTTTATTATAATCGAAAGTTGTTTTTCACTAGTATTTTCCATTCTCTTCAACCACTGATAATCCAGCATTCTTTGTCCTGCATATGATAGTCGATATTCGGGTTGTTGTTTTGCTATGTCCATTCGTTCATTCGTTGACTGCAGGGTTGCAATTGGATCCCAGTCTTGTGAGAGGAGAGACTAACTTTGAGAATAGAATTTGTAGGCTCTTTTCGCTTTCCTTTCTGCTTATTGTTCTGCAGTAAATGAGAATGGAGAATGAGATAATTGAACATAGAGAGCATCGCGTATTTTGAACGTCTCATCATCTATTTTGACAAAATTTAAACTTGAATGTGATCATAGAGTAATTTTATTTGGTCACTTAGTTTTATCCTAGATTTTGCTTTTGAAAATTATCATCATGACTTTTTTAATTTGATGAAAGGCAAATTCGGCTCAAATCAACTTCCTAGAATTTAGTTTAGAAAATCCTCTATTGTAATATTTTACTCCAGAAATAAAAAATCAAAAGACATCTTGTGTTGAGTGAATGAAATTTCATTCTCCTCCCGCCATTTTTGGACACGAATGATGTAATTCTTGAGTTCCTTAATTCCCATAAAACCTTTGTGCCCATTTTTAGAAATATATATCAAAGCGCGGAGATTTTCAGGCAGAAAAAGAAGATCTAACCGATCATTTAGATTGAGATTCCTATGCACAATTCCTCACTTTGGCATGCAACATAAAAGCGGGAAAATAGTTAGTAATTTGAAGAGAGCAGAAAAGATAGGAGAATTAATTAGGTATAACTCAAGAAAGGGGCTGAGAAGATGGAACAGGAATGAGCTGTCGGAATGTGAAGCAAAAACATGGTGCGCTTCTCCTTGCAAGGAGTGGAGAAGAAGGATAAACTAAATACGGGAAAGAAATACTTACTTGAACTAGAAATGAAAGGAAATCATGACCGAGCAGTGATTTCTTGAACTTTGAACATGAAAATCGAAATGTGTACGGACTTTTCTTTTATTTTGAAGTGCAAATTTCGCGATCTTTTATTTATAGTGAAGATCAGCTTTGATACTAGTATATTATTCTTCTTCTAAAAATCGAAAATATTTTTTTCTAAACGAAACTCTAAAAAACAAAAGCATAAGGAACTCTGGCATGAAATGATGTTGTCGGAACGAAGAAATAGTTTCAGAGCGAGAAACAGCTCGCGAGGAATTTCAAGAAGACGAGAAGAGCGGCAAGAAAGTGAACAAAGTGGGAAATGAGGTAAAGAAGATGCAGCGAAAGAGTCTCTCGATCCTTTAGTCTCCCCTCCTTCCTTGCTTTCTCCTTCTTTTCCCTCCCCGAGACCTACTCCACTCGTGCCCCGAGTCCTGAGCCCAGAGGCTATGCGCAACAAGCATCTTTCTCGAGATTTTGCAGCGGCTCGCTGAATATTTTATCCCCGCACTTACCGCCCCACGCTTATTTTGCATTTTCACGCCTCTCAACAAACAATTGTTCGTCTCCACATTAGGCAAATTATTTAGTGCCAGTTTTTCAAAGTGAAAGCGACTTGGGGTAAAATTACCCTTCGATAAATTTATGCTTTATTTTACGCGATTAACGAGTGCAGCAATTTCGAGTTTTTAGTCGAGGAAAAATAGGCTGATGAAAGGATATTGCACTTTTACGGCATTCTAGTGGAATAGTTAGATTTTTATGACACTTTTGGCGAATAATAATAAGCTAAAAGGTTGGTTCCATTTTATTTTTCAAATCGATATTATAAATTTTATCCGAAATGCGTCGTATCGTTTGCTCTAAAGATCATTTTATCTGATTTTCGCTCCATAAAGCTCTCATGAATATTCAAAAGCGAGCTAACTTCTTGCCATTCTGATCCATTTTAGCTACATTTACTCATTCTATTATGACTCAGAAATTCGAACTTTTCTGCGAATAATTTATTCGCATTCAAGTTTAAAAGCACCTTTAAAAATTCTACGTTTGACATGGAAAAGTCACGCTCAAGAATGTGCCCATTCATAAATTTTCCCCGTGGGAATTTTACGCTTGAAAAGTGCAGGGCATAAGGAAATTCTATCCCTTTCATTTCAAATCTCTGTTTCTTTTTATCGACAATAGAATATAAAGAGAACAACATTTTGATCCGGATTTGCTTATTTTGCTCTTGTATGAAATACAAAACCTTCCTTTCTTACATTCATTCAGAGCTTTTCAATCGCAACTTTTCTTCATGTGGGCGTAAGTAGGAGATTGTAGGATTATGTGAAACTCTGAAAATGCTCAAAATGGCTGGGAAAATTTTATTCCTATTTTCATCTACTTCATCAAAAAACTTTCTCAAACTTTTCCGACGAATTGAGCATTTTAGCTTTTCATTTTTCATTGGCATTTGGAATTGCATCGATAATGAATTAATAATTCGTTTAATTTTCTCCCTGCCAAAAGTAATTTTCTCGGTTTTAATTATGCTGAATGTTTAGACATTACTTTCTATCTAAATTATTTTGTGCCTGTAGTTGCTCTTTTAAATATATCGTTTTTCATTCATCTCTGACTCTGGCTTTCAATTTTCTAACCTCTCATTCGTTCTCCCATTTTCAAACATTCCCTCGCTCCTCTCTTCCTTGACTCATCAAGCTTTAGATGTCGTGCAAAGTAAGGCGACTGTAGCACAGTGGTGATAGTATGTTGGGTTTAGAAACGTCATTTAGCAGCGGTTACGACTATCTTCTTTGCAATAATTTTGCTATATTTCGCCTCAATAGGCCAGAAAGAGTTGAAATCGAGAGGAAATGGAAGCTAAGGCCAGATTTGGGTGGAAAACAAAGTAGCATGATCAAAAATTCATTATCTAATTTTATAAATTTGAAAACTTGACGAAAAATTATTTTTGAAAGTTATTTTGACTTTCATCAATCATTTACTATTTATCTACTATCTTCTAAATATAACAAGTGTCTTTCTTTCAGTATGTTATGTTTTGATTTAATCCTTAATCTCCATTACGTAGCTTCATCCACCTTTTTCTCTTTATTTGTTATTCTTATTCTTTATCTATCGAATATGCGACTGACAACATAATGACTGATAGAAAGACAGAAAGGCTTTATAGGTTCGGTGAAGAAGTTAGGCTTGAAGAAATAACATAGGAAAAGTAATGTTACAATTAGTCTACGACATAATGTTTCTTAGGCCACTATATCACAGAAATACGGATATTACTGACATAAGTTTATTCTTTTGGGGCCAGAAATTATAGCGATTATACCCGATTTCATAGAGAAAAGCTATTATTTCATCCCCCTATTCCAAATATAGGTATCAGCATCATTAGTTTTGAGCAAAAATCTTTAAGAATTGTCTAATCTGCATGCCCACCTACGCTTTTTGCAGAGATATACCTAATCGAGGTTAGAAATGAAAAATTCATTTGGCAATTAGATTAGGAATGATGCTATGTAAAGATTAGATTTTTGGCGAATTTTAGACTATCACCAAATCTTTTTCTTTCGCATTCTAAATATTTCATTACTTTTGTTTGCTTTGTCTTAACATGAATGATGTGATCTAAATCCCAAAAAAAATCCTCTTGGAATTCTACTTCGGGTGATTGTGATTGAAACGAGCAATGTGTTTACGTGTAGTCGGGTTGTTTAAAGGACATAAATAGGTGTTTAGTGGGATTTAGACAAGGCCTAAGAAGTAACTGAGCTAGAGTCGTTGGTCTAAACGAGCCCTGAATGGAGGAGGTCTTTTGGGGTCTCCCTTCCCTTCCCCTTCCGTTCCCTTTCTTCCCCAAGCTTCTTCCTTTCTTTCCATCTTTGGGCCTCTCATTTACCCGTATTCTTTGCCCGAATCGATTAGTTTGTTTATCTAGTGTCTATAGTGTCTATGAGAGAGGCATTCGAGAGAGGAAAATATAACCTGTGCCCAGAAAGGCCCACTAGAGGTATTGGCCAGTCAGTTGATTATTTGCAGCCGGTCCTTACGAGGTATCTCATTTTTACCCCGTTGCTTTGAGTATCATTCAAAATCGCTGCTCATTTTTATCTTTCTTGAAATAAGATTTTCTTTTTTTCTTCATGAAAATCCTTTATGATCATATTTTTTATATTGTGATGATTAATTTAGGTTTAGATCCGATTATTATCAGAAAATAGTTTATACCCTTTTCTATGGATATCGTTCAAGATCACCGCATTTGTTTCAAATTAAAATTTTATCTTTTACATGACACAATCTGCCTTGGACTTTTTTCTCAATAATTCTGACGAGTTTCGAATCGAAAAATCAATTTTGGCCCTTTTTACACACCCATTTTATTACCCTTTTCTGTGTTCTTACTCTTAAATTGCTAAATGTTTACGCACTCTTTGTGCAGTGAAATGATAGCGTATTTTGAGAGCTGATCTTCGTTTTTTTAGGGCAAAAATCGACTTTCTTTCTATTTTTATGCGTTTTTCTGAACTAAAACGATGATATCAAGTCTTAATTTACAATCCATTTTGCTAGGAGCAGTAACTTTTCTTACTGCTAAATTATGCCGTTCACCGGCTACATTCCCATACTAAATATTCCATTCATGAAACATAATATATTCGTTACTTTAGGATAAAAGGATCCACTTTTCACTAGGTTTACTCGACTTTCAGTTTTCTGACTTTTCATCTTTCTCTGCATTTTTGCAAGATTTCTGGCAATCACTTCCTGCATAAAATTGCACAAAATGCATCTTCTTTGCTAATTTTCGGGCCAAAATATTACCTAGTTTTACTTTGGTCTTCGGAAATTACCTTCCTCGATTTATCTTAAAATTGCTTTCAATTTACTACCACTTATTAGGAGATACATGAGATTTAGGGCTAGGAAAAATATTTGCAAGCAATTTTCCGAAATCTCTAAGAGCTGCCTGATTTTATCCGTGATTAGCCCGCAATTCATCTGCGAAGAGCACCTGCAACTGCAGCAGAAGCGAATAAATTATAGAAAAGACCTATAATTTAGGATATAGATTTGCACGCAAGCGAGTATTTTATTCGCAATAATGAATTTGTATTGTCTGGCTAGTATTTTATGATAGCGCATGAGCTAAATGAACTGAAGATATGAATTTGGTTTCTTTTACAAAAATAATTATTTTTGTTATGCTACTAGTGCTATAATTTAGCTTCGAACTAAAATCTAATTATCAACGACTTGAATAATATTCCGATCATAGTTATGGCTTTATCAATCAGTCAAAACATGGAAAGCTTAGTCATAATTGTTTCGCACTTTGGGAATTATAATCTCTTGGTATTTTCATCCACGCGCATACACGAATGTTTATTGTTTCTCTTTTGCTTTCGACAAAATTTGAGGAACACTCTTTGTGTTTTAAAATTGTGTTTCGTATCAAGTGTTCTGGTCAATTTCATCTAATTAGTGGTAGATTAATAGATTGGGAAATGGTAAAAGGACATTCTTCTTAAAATTGCTATTGATAATAAGCTATTGGGTGAAGCTTGGGAATTTTTCTTCAATTCTCCCGCATAATTTTTATGACAGTGCACTCTTTATCATTTATCAGATTATCACTTAGTTGCTTTGATCCTTTCTTTCCCTTTTGATGGAATGACGATTCAGCCCCATTGATTTATCAATCTTATCAATTTATCTGTCATTTTTCTGTTTCCTTTCTTCACACTATTTCGCTCATTTTGTGAGCACTGCGAAACGCATTGTACACATTGAATCAGCCACCCATTTGCCTATTTTGGAGCCAGGGGTTTTTTGACCGACCTTCTTAATAGAATTTCAAAATTTATTCCATCCGATTTTATCGTCTATTACTATCATCTGCTTTGATACTTGATAAAATTCATGCTAATTTTATGAACTTTCAGATCGGTTGACTGTGCGATTTTTGAACCTGAATTTGGAAGGTCTAGAACTATTCGCAATTTGGAAGTTTACCGATTTTCGGAGATGCCAGCCGGCGAATGAACGGTGGAAAAGAAGATAATTTGACGATTGCTGATAATTTTATTGAGGTAAAATATTTGGTTTCTAGAAAAAAATCATGATTCATTACGAATCAATCAATAATTTCAAATTTCTATTGAATAGAAAAAATCGTGACTTTTCACAACAAATTTTGACCATAGAAATTTTCGAAAAATGCTCCATGAAACGCCCATAACCTTTATTATTACATAAAATTTCACTAAAGTAAAAAATTTGTTTCAGATAACCTATTCAAATTCACTATTTCTACATTTTTATTCGCACGAGGATCCTGTGATTTTTACCGATTTCTGGATTTCTTCTTGAAGCGACCACTTTTTTATTCACCATTTTTTCTGAATCAATTTGGATTTGTGATTTGCATCGGCGTCTGACCTGCGGCACAGAGACACGTGTTTTGGAGGTGCAAAGCGAAGAGGCGAGAAGCAGGTGAATTACTCGGAAAACAATATCCATCGATCGGAGCTCAATTTCCATCTATAGGTAAACGTTTTACTTTCTTCTATTTTTATCACAGTCACACTGAAAAGAAGGGATTTCTCGTTTTAGAAGTTTTATTTCTCGTTGATTATGAAAGTTCGGAAAGAAATGGACGTTTGTCGACCACTTTTAAAACATAGAAATTTGAATTTAATTTCGAATATCGACTGCAATCGATTTGTTTTCAGATCCAATAATCGCTCCCGAAATGGATCATCAGGATTTGGTGTCCGAGTTGCCGGAGATCGAGCGCATGACGCCGCAGGACAGAATTGCTCTGGCCAAGTAAGTTATTTATTTTATAATTGATTATGTTTATTATAATAATACTTTTTCTCCGATTCAAATTTTAGTCAGTCGTGAAAAGTAATTACAATCATTACATCGTACATGTGCAACATAGTATAGAAAATAAATTACTCTTAGCAAACGTCATCCTAAATTTGTATGTAATGATATAGCATCTTCTAAATTTTCAATTTTTCTCTCATTAAATTTTGCACCTCTCATTATTCAGCATTTCATCAAACAAACTTCCTTCTTTCTTATGCGACTTTTTCATAATGAGATAAGCGATAAAAATTTCTATCGAAAGCTGCAAATCCCGCAAATTTCTAGTGGCCTATTCCAGACATTTTCGTGAATTTCTCCAATTTTTCCGACCTGCGCGCATAATTTCGAGTGCCGTATTTCGGACGGCTCTTCTCAGCATCTCAATACATAGGCAATTTGGAAATTATTTGTGAATGGCAACCCGCAAACCCATTTGTTCGTTACCAAAACAGCAGTGAAAGAACGTTTGAATTGAAGAGAAAAAAGACGAAAAATAAGTAAGCAAAGAATAACGAAGGAATGCGAATTCGAGAGAGGAGAGAATACAAAGCGAGCAAACTTCGAAGAAATTTCATCATAAAATATTCGGATACAGAGAGTCGTTTTCTTTCCTTTTCTCCTTTCTCGTTCTCGTTTCTTAAATAAAATTTATATTCATTCAAAACTCGGCTCGAACCGCTCAAGCGGAAAGAATATCGAAAGGAGCAGAGAAAAATGGAGGAGAAAAGAATATTGAAATCCACCATGTTCGCCTATTTTTTATTAAAGAAAGCGCTATTCTTTATAATCGAGCTCTTTCGTAATTCTCCACCTACAAAATAACCACGTCATTTTTCATCCACATTCATCCTTGTTCTTGCTAATCATAACTTGTGTTTTCTGAATTTCGAGCAGGAAATTTGAGAAATTGGAAAGAAAGTAAATTAAAATGTTAGAATGAAAAATTAGGAAAACTATTCAAATTACCCATTTTCACATATTCTTTAGACTTTTTCAAGTTTTGCGTAAATCTCTTCAACCTACTCGAAGAAATTTCAAGAGCTATGAAGCGCGGGAAAATGATTAATTCATAAAAGAAAAACGTGCAGGTTAAGAAAAAGAAGGCTAATTTTCACGAAAAGCTGGAAAAAAGAATATGACTTTCTGTTATGACCCTTGTTTTGCTCTTTTCCATATTCGATTCAATTTCAATGCACGTTAAGCACGGTCGAGCGGAAATCCGAATTCACTTTTTCTCCGAAACCATTTCCTCTTCTATTTGCCTTGAAATAAGCCATGTTTAGCTATGGAATTGAGTTTTTCAATTTGTTTTCATTTTGCGCTCGATTTTCTTGCTCCATTCATCGCGAGAATCTTCATTTTCCCCTAATCTCCTCCATCAAAAATGCCCACTTCTAGCTTTTAGTGCTTCAATGTTGAGCACAATATTGAATTTTCTTGGCAATTTGATTATTTTATTATTTACACGAATCAAAAGCCTGAAAAATATGATAAACTTACCAAATTATCAAATAAAAGAGAATATTTACGATTTTCATTCCCTCTACACTATTATTTTTCACGAGTCTTTTCTTCCAAATTATAACTGAAGTTGTATTTTCTATTCAATCGTTTATTTTCAGAGAGCGTCGTCGTATCCAACTTCGGATGAACGATGAGCGCGATCGGAGTCTGCCTCCGCCCCGTCCTCGCAGGCCGAGACTCAGATTCTGTCCGGAAGTCGCTCTGCTAGATGCCACGGGACGGGCTGATGCTGCTGAAGGTAAAACTAATCCTCTTTAAAAATGATATAATTATCCTGAAATGTTCTCTTATTACTTGTGAAATATATGAGTTGGTAATGAAAAGCTATGACAAATAGCTCATTAAATTCCTAAATGACGGTGAATTTCAGTCGAGCGACTTCTGAACGAAGGAGCGAACCCGAATTCCCACAACGAAGACGGACTGACTCCTCTCCATCAATGCGCTATTGACGATAATGCGCAGGTATGCATGATACAAAATAATGCAAATTTAATTTTAATAGGAAGATCACATGATTCTGGTCTTTATTAAGGCGATTTTATTCAGAAAATGTGATAAAAAATTCCAATAAATCTAAAAAGCATTTTCTTTTAAATTAGCAAAGATAATTTTCAGATAATGCGATTGTTACTGGCTCATGGCGCAGATGTGAATGCCCAAGATACTGAAGCGTGGACGCCGCTACACGCAGCTGCCTGCTGTGCTCATATTAATGTCGTCAGAATCCTTATCGCGAAGTAAGTTATCAATCGTTCTTTTATAAAGGCTATCAACACGTTCAACATCACGATTCCATTATAGTTTACATTAAAATTTTATTGAAAAACATATCTAGGGAGGACGATCGTCCGAAGCCTTTTGTCCTTTGCGACCTACCCCCTAGTTTATTTTTGTCTGACGAAAGTGCTCCCTAGATCTGCTGAAAAATGACTATATTCTTGAACGAAACAATAAATATTCTCTTATTCTTTAAATGATCGAATACTTTGAGCAATGCCAATTTACTGGCCGTGAATGCGGATGGAAATATGCCCTACGACATTTGCGACGACGAGGCGACGCTCGATGCCATTGAATCTGAAATGGCTGCCAGGGGCATCACTCAGGTAAAAAAGTTGATCCTCGTCTAATTATCGATTCATTTGCAATCTGTAAAAGTAACCATCTAAAAATAGCCATTTGAAAGAAAATAATGTGAGAAAGACATTGTCCATTCTATTTTAATTTGTTATAATTTGCTACTTTCTATGATTATGCGGCTAGTTTTAGAGTAGTCGATTGATTTGTATTTTTTCGAAAATTACTACTATTTTATTTCAGGGCTATATCGATGAGCAGCGAGGCGCACCTGAAAAGCAGATGCTGGATGACATGAAACATTTGCATCAGCAGGGTCTCCCACTCGATCATAGGCAACCTGATGGGTCTACTTTCGTGAGTCAAAATTATTTTTTAAAATAAATTTTCTGAAATTAAAAAGAGATTAAGATTTAGTATTCAATTTGAATTATGCAAAAAAAAATTTCTGAAAACTAAAAGTGCGTTCATACTTTTGACATCGTGTCAGTGTCAAATGTCAAAAAAAATAGCGGACATAAATGAGAGAACGGAGAAGAAAAATACACCATGCATTTTGCAAAGTGGCAAAATGTCGAGAAATTTGACGTCAAGATCGTTCGATGTCAAAAACTTTTGACACGATTCGCGTAAATTTGACAACTCGTATCGACGCTATCTTTTATCTCTCTCTCTCTCTCTCTCTCTCTCTTTTCATGCTATTTCTTCATTTTGACACTGACACGAAGTCAAAAGTTATGAACGCACCCTGAAAATGTATCTTTCTAAAGTCATTTTGGTTCAGTTGCACATAGCCGCTGCCAATGGTTACTACGACGTGGCTGCATTCCTTTTGCGATGTGGCGTTTCTCCTCTAGTCAGGTAAAAATTCAAGTCGTTCATTTATTCTTTTTTTTTATCTTTTATCTTTTATCTTTCAGAGATAACGATCTTTGGCAACCGGTCCACGCGGCCGCATGCTGGGCTCAGCCCGATTTGGTCGAGTTGATCTGCGAATACGGGGGCGATATTCATGCAAAAACGAGTAGCGGGGAAGCGCCTATGGGTTAGTTTTTTTTTTATTGCAACAGTCGGTATTTTTCTAGAAGTATGACGATATACTTGCATTTATTTTCCGCAATACGGCAACTTCGTTTCAAATTTTTATAAACAAATTTTATCGTTCAAAACGAATTTTTCAGACCTCTGTGAAGACGCGACAACCCGCGCCGTGATCAGCAACATGATTCAGAACGAGGCGCGCAAGAAGCGACTCGCTTTCGGCGTCCGTGACAGTCGACGAGCCAGCAGAAAGTACGATTTTTCTAATCCTCGATAAAATTAGACAAATATTCTCGTCGATATTTTATGGCTTGTTCGAAACGTTACGCCTTTGGTAATGGCACTCGTTTGACATCCAGATAGAAGAGGCCAATATCTTGACACATGTTTTTTCTTACTAAAACCTTCAAAAATAATAAGAATCTATCAAGTATTATTTCAAAATCAAGGATATTTCCAAAGAAACTATTTCTAGGAGAAAGAAGTTCGAGTCGCCACAGCAAGGAGCCACGGGCCAGGATAATCCATTCTCTGCTCGAGGTGCGATTCGGCGACTCTCTCTCAGAGACAGAAACGGAATGACTCCTGCCCGGCTGGAAGCTAAGCAGGAAGGAGCCGACATCATCAGATCTTGGTCCAAGGAAGACGTTTCGTCCGATGTACATACAGTTCCGCTGCCGCAAGGAAATAGGTAATTAAATCTTTAGTTCTGAATTTTGAACCTCATGAGAGAGGCTTCATCAAGATAGTACAATCAGAAAGATATGATCAAGTCTTGTTGCAATTATTTTACTCCATTTTATAGAAATTATTACGAAAATATAGTCAAATGATTAGAAATCGTGATTTGCTTCTTTCAAAATATTGTAGCATGTTATTGTCAATGACCGATTACTTGAGACGAAGAAAATGACACCGACTTATAATGCGTGATAATTAGAGGGGTGTTCTTGCAGTAGACTTTGCGCTATGTACACCATATTCAACGAATGAGTTTGATGACCATTTATAAATACGCAATGCACGTTTTGCAGTATTCGAACTTGTGCATCGTTTATTTCGTCTCAAGTTATCGGTCATTGACAATATATAACTACTGCTACGAGGATACTCGGAAAACTCGATAAAATTTGAATTTCAGAGAATCTCCAAACAAACGCGTGTTGAAAGGCTCGAACAAGCCGAAGCCGATGAGTCCGGACGAATGGCTGAAGAAATTGGAAGCGGGCGGAGGAGGAGACGACGATGATGAAGGCACGCCCAAGCGGGCTGGCAGTCAGAGACGCAGGCACAAGAAGAATGGAAAAGGTAGTTTTTAAATAACTGATCAAATTTATCTTGAAAAGGTATAAGGATTGGCAAATTCACCCATGATAATTAAACTTGGCATAATGCTGCAATAATTTAGTGATTTATCGTCTCACTATAGGAAAAGTGTGGCTATATTTGCCTTGCAATCCACAACCTCCTTTCTTGCTCTTGAACAGCTAAATTAATCGTTGTCAGCAAAAATAAATAAATATCCAGTTGCACATGCCTTAGTCATCATTTGAAAACGAATCCTAGACTATTTCCTTGCCATTTCTTCATTGTGCAATCTTTGTTTGAATTTCTCAATTTATTTCCATTGCTTATTTTTTCAACAATGGTTTATTTTAGGCGGTCCGTACGAAATGAACGAGTTGCGTTCGAACGGCTCTGCACAGCGGCAGCAGAAATCGACCTGCTGCTGTACAATTCTCTGATTCTGCAATCCTGTAAATTCTTCGGCTCCTTCAAATCCCTGTTCCTATTCGATTCTATGAATCAACGAAAGCTATTCCTGCTGAAAGTTAGAAACTATTTTTTGTTTAAAAATTCAAAATTTCAATAATCAAATGGAACTGATAACGATCAAATTCATATCGAATTAGACTTGCGACTCATTCAAAATGATACAATTTTAGTTGACTTGACAAGAAAAAAATACCCGCCGAAAAATTATTTAATGCTTACATTATTTTATTGTCAGATCATTTGAATGGTTTTTCTTAGAAATTTCCATGTTTCCGCAATTTTTAACACAACTAATCGCTATTCGTAAATTTAGTCATCGAATTTTGTTCATTGCTATGAGATTTCTCTTCATTGTCGCAAAAGTTACCGTAATTTTCATTCAAATCGGGGTATAGCCTTAACTTTGAGCAAGAATATTATTTATCTGCGCGAAGATTTAGCAGCATCACCATAAAATTATCATCTATTTATATGCGATTTTAAAAGCCGGTAAACTGTTTGTACGAATTTTTGTCTATCTTATTTTGACCTTTTTTATCGGATTTTTCTGTTGCCTTGAAAATTATTAATCATTCGCCTGTTTTCTGCTATTTCATTTCCGATTTCGGACAACTTTTTGCGCTTGCAAACGTGCTTAACTTTCTGATCAGTTGAAAGCTTATCAATTATAAAACGCTAATAATAACTATTATTAAATTTTTGTAGTCCATTTAACTTACACTAAAATTGATCAGCGTTTTATATGAAATCCACAACAAAATTGCTCAAATCATAGACATTTCTTTAGTCTTATTTTTCTTACACTTTTCAAACTCTTATAGTCCTTTGCATTTTTATCTCTTATTCTTTCCGGGAGAGAGAAAACTACAAAGTTTATTCAACTTCATATCCAATTGCAGCCTTTTATCCTTCGAAATTACCTTCCAAGTTCATTTCTAAAGAAAATCATAAGACATTGATTGCGATATTGTTCTTTGTATTTTATCGTTGGATTGAGTTTTTCTTATAATTTTCAATATCCAATCGACATCTTTCGAATTCTATCATTTAGTTGCAAAAAATGTTGGATTTTCTAAAATTCGTTTTAATAAATTTAACGAATTTTTATATCAAATAGAGTCACAATTTGCATTCTTGATAATAAAATTAAACATTTTTTTGCAACTCAATGACGTTTTGTGGCCAAATATTTTTTAAAAAATGCTGATTTACTAACTTTGATTTGCTGTATCGCAGACATGTAAAATCTCTCTTCTCTGTGTTATTAGGATTGTGAATTAAAACGTGATATGCAAAACGACAATTTGATAATCAACACAATTTGCTTGACTCCATTCAGGTAAATTCGGTCAAACTTAAATTAACATTTACTTTTCTCTCCTTCAAAATTTTCGATATTTACTATTGCATCGGTCAAATGAAGTGACAGTTCATGTGCGTTAAAGAGCGCCGTTGAGGGAAATGCGCGCCACGACTAGGCGCAAAGAGGGAGGCTAGAGTGCAGAGAAAGGAGTCAGCGAGAGACGCTGAAAACGATGATACGCAATTTCCTCTGCCTCTCGCTTTTTCCTATTTTTCAACACACGACCTGTCACTTAGTTTGACCAGAACAATAAGTTATTATCATTTTTTCATTTATTATTTTATCATCGTTATCTGTGATTTTATCATTTTTCAACAAAAAGTTTATTACATAAACGAGTTATAATGAACATTGACAAGAAAAATTGCATGGAAAAGTACTGTACGAATCCACAAAATGAAAAAATAGTTGAAATAATCTATTCCCTACCCATCTGAATATACATTGCGAATTTTATAGGAGAAAATATACTACTCGTGAGATTATATTCTATCCAACTTTTTCACCACTTCGGCATTTGCATATTTGTCTAAACATTTTTGATTCCGAATATTGACGAAGTAAAGTCGTATCCAACCAGGCCGCGATCCTCTGGAATATAAACCAGGGATGACAAAAAATAATCTACATGTCAGTGATAATTTTAATAGTGGTAATGTAGAAAACGAAATTTTGATAATTTCGAAAAGAATAAATTTCACTAGTTTTTTTCCCAAGATTATCGCTTAAATAGTTTCTTTTAGGCTTGGGTTATGTGATCAGTGATCACTTTTCAATAAGTTTCATTCCAACCTCATTGCAACATATCTTCCATCTTCAAGCATTTGGAAGAAAAAATCCCCAGTCATTTTATAATGCTTCTCGTTACGGGAGTGAATCTGAATACCATTACAAAATTAGTGCACGCATAGAAGATTTGGAAAAGTAATCGCGTAACAAGCAAAGCTAAATGGTGGAACTTAGACAAAGAGAAAGATGAATAATGAAAATATCGTTTTGTAAACTAATTCGCATGGCAGTTACGCGGCTAATTTTCCAATTTGCTTTCATATAGATTTAGGGAAATGTAAAAAAAAAACAATTCTATTGCCCACTTCGAAATTTATCTGGCAAACTGTGATATCGTTCTCGTCCAGTACTCCTCCGTAGAAGAAGTAATCCAAGAAGCCAAATTCACCACCTTCAGCATCTATCCATATATCGTCGAAAAACTGAAGTTTTTGGGATTATTAGATGGTAGTAACTTTCTAGAAACCAAAAAGATACTTCTATGATTATTTGAC
>LIAE01010296.1:49905-65275 GCA_002287525.1 Diploscapter pachys | reverse complement strand
AATAGTCATGATTGTGATCGAATAAAATGAAACAATAATCCTGTAGCATTGGCAAAAATTAACCTGACTTCATTCAGCTACGCAATTCGACATGCACGATGATCGTAACGTTGTCGACATTTTTCATTGGAGGATTTCTCACACTAACTACAATTATACGTCTTCGTCGCCTCACAATTCACGGTGTAAAAAAAATTGAAAAACGACTTCTCATCATTTCGGGGATAATGCTCACTTCTCTTGGAGGACAATTCATTATGGGGGTAGGGTCTGTGAAAAATAGAAAAAAAACAGATAGACTTGAAAATGTGTCTCACATTCTTCATTGAGTCTTCCCTTCCAAATCAAAAATTCGTTATTCTGTCAATTACTTGGCCATCAAATTTTTCCTCATCATTATTCGATCCTTAGCACTCACATTTCAGGTGATTTTTTACATTAATGGAATTAGCTACTCCATCAACAACTATTTTGGTTACATGCTCATCGCGCAGTCATTGGCTGCTGATCTATCCTATCTCAGTCCGCCATGGATCATGCTGTGGATTCATCCTGAATTTTTGAAATTCAACCAAGTTTCACCAGATGCATACATGTGACTTCAAGGTCTGGACCTGAATTTTAGGCCTCAGGTCAGGTTCAGGCCCATTGCGATCAAGCTCAGGCCTAAGGTTGCAGGTCTGAGTAAAGAAAAAAATAATGGAAAAAGAGTAGAAAATTTCAAAATTCGTCTTTTTTCAAACATTCTCTATTCTTAAATCTGTTCTTTCGAAAAAGCGCGATCAACTTGAGCGAAATTACCTCGCGGAAATTCTTATCGCCGAAGATTTTTCTCTGAAAAATAAGAAATAACTTGCCATTTGAAAATCTGAAAAATTCATATATAAAACATGGGATATGCAAGGTATCAAGAAATTTCAGAAAAGAATTATTTAAACTTATTTTTTTGAATCAACTATTTAATATCCTTTACATTTAAAATATCTTCCATTTTCAGGTTTCCAAATAGTCGATTTTTGCTATTTTACTTATTTTTTCTCGAAAAAATGCAAGTGGGCGGAGTTATGCTAATTTTTTGATTTTTTCGACCATGTGTCGGAAAGAAAATTTGTAACTTCCTTATTTGTGGACCAAATCGAATGTGGTTTTCAGCATTGGATAGCCCATGAAAAATATTTCATTTTATCTAACTATAACCATTTTCGAAAATCGATAAGTTGACGGGAAAGTTTTAAAACAAGAATTCTAACTTATTTGAATGACATCAAATTATGCATAGTGCAGTAAGGGCTACAAAGATTTTCTTTGTGTGGTGATCATCTTTCTTACACAGCCGACAAGAAATAAACAGTGCAATCGACTTCTTTGAATTGGCCATCTGCGAATGTTCGATATGAGTCAAATCCGCCTAAAAACAAGCAACTTTTTCATTTTCTACTCGTTTTCTCGACTTTGCCTTCAATCAGCCAAATTTCCCTTCTGCTTTCTGATTTTCCGCAGTTTGGCAGTTTGACTTTTGCCTGCCATTGCTCTTTGCATTCGATAATCAAAAAGACATTCCAGCATGCGAGATGCGAGAAATCGACTTTCAATATAAGAAATGAAGAGAGCACAGACAAACCGAGATTATTTTTTGCTTCACAAAATATGACAAAAAATCTCGCCATTCTAAAGGAATTAAAATCTGTTCGGGAGAAATTTGAATCTCATCTAAATCAAATGTGTGGAATATTTTTTTTTAATTTTTATTTCCCTGGAGACACCATCTTCCTTTCATGTGCCGTAAGTTTATTTCCTTTCTAATTTTTCACTTATTTTTCACCAATCTGCATTTATTGCAAGTCAAAACGCATCCATCATCGAATAGTTGGTGTTTAGACTCAGCTGCGCATTCATCCATTCATGGTTCATAAACTTTTTATAAGCTCTTTTGATGAACATTTTCGTTATTTGCTTTCTGGATAGAGTAATTTAGTTTGGAATTTCAAGTATTTTTTCCCACTTCTTATTCAAAAAAGTTTCACTCGCTACCACCTAACTGGTTACAATAGTTTATCAGAAAGAATATCTGAATTCGAGTTTTGGCAACTATCCTATCTTTCTGAAATAGTCTCATGTCGTTTGGAAGTTTTGAAATTTGGTTGAATGTTTTTTTTGTTGGCCAAGTTTTCTTGAGACACGAGCCTGTTTTTGTTTTTGTATTCTGCATATCTGTATTCTCTCGTTCTTTCGTGCTCTTTTTGATATCTCCCAATCATCTTTGTGTCGTTCAAATTCCGTTCTGCCAGTCGATATTTTCATTTCTCTTACCCATTTCATTCCTCTTTACAGTATGCCTCGTCTCACCTTCCCAAGCATTTTTCTTGCGACTTTTCAAACACAAACATGAGATGTGTAATCGTTCAGTTTCTCTTTAGAATTGAGGAAGTACTGTATTTGAGAGTTAGTATCTTTGAAAATTTTATCGAATATTGATTGTTATGATTTCTTTATGCTCATATTGAAGCAATGTGGAAAATCTGAGATGATGATATTATGAAAAATTCAGATTTTTGACACCATTTCTCTAATACTTTTTAGAATTATCAATTTTTCTAAATATTGATTGACCTTTCCATATTTCCTAATCTTTGCATTTTTTTTTTAAATTTAGGCAGAGGATAGTGAAAAGTTGAAAGAAAAGACTTGCTGGATTCACAATTTATTCCCTATGAACCTGCATTTGTGGTTGTTCCATTTGGTCATTCCACTAATCGACTCTAAGCAATTAAAATGCCATAATTACCGACTAAGAGGAGATGAATTCAAGAAAGCCGTTCAAAATCGGACCATAATCAATAAGAGTTTCGTCAAGGTACTTTTCCTACAATTATTATTCAGGTGCAAAATAAATAAAAAAAACTGATAGATGAATTCGGTATGTGAAAGTTCTCTGTAGCTTGTTTTGAGAATCAAAAATCAAATTTTGTGTTCGTCTTTTTGAAACATCCAAAATAAAGAAATCTTCAAAGAAACTTTCAAAATATCACCGAGTCTTTGAATTTTCAACATTTTTATCGCAAAAGTCAAGGATTCAACTTTAGGAGGTCACTTGCCCTAGAAGCGGGATTTATTGCGTGAAAATTTTGTCGTACACCGAAGGAACCTACCGGAATTTTGACATTGCCTCGTACGTTGAAGGAAGGTAAGCAGTTTGTTTTCTTCTAAATCCAACGCTGTTTTTGTTGAATGCTTATGAGAGCTGTTCCTATGAAAAACGATCTCTTTCATGATAAGACTTTCAGATGTGCGTTGAGCCGACATGAGTGCAAAGGTTTGGAAGACAGGGTAACCTTCTCCACGGTTCATTCTATGTAGTTTTCTCAATTTGAATTTTGAGATTTTTGTAGTTGAAATGCCTTTGCTATGGGGATTAAATTTTTGTTTTAGATCTCAGAAAACCCTAAATTTGATCACAAATTCAAATTGGACTAGTTTTTTCTATTTATATTTCGAACGAATACCGTAAATTTTTTTTGGAGAAGCTGATTTTCAACTTGTATTACAAGAATTAGAATTACTGATGCAAAAATAAAAACAATCTTGTTTAGAAAAAAGAAACTAGCAGAAAAACTAATTCGAATTTAGTGCAACGATTCGGACCCAATCGAGAAGATCGAGCACGGCCATTTCACCTACGAGAGAAAATGCTGTAGTTCTGTGCCCTTTTCAAATTCATCCCTCAACTTACGTATCCTAATTTGGCCTTATTTTGCGTCCTTCATTTATTTATTTTGCATCATCATTTTCTAAAGGGTATCTACACATTCCTTGATGTTCATTCATAGGCCGACGATTTTCTTTTAAGAGTTTCATCTGCTCAAAATGCTTGCTTTAATTAACTACCAAAAGTTGAGATTTGTAAAGCGAATAAAATTCTGAGATGAAACTGGAAGAAAATCTATACCTTTGAAAATTGCTTTTTGAAGCACATAGGTACCTAATCTTGTTATTGCCTATCATGTTACAGAATACAGATGACGGAATGATCTTGTAAAATTCAAATCTGAAAAATATCGAATAAACAATTCGAAGAGTAAAATTGAGAAAGAAAACAATGCAACGGCTTGCGTGGGAGAAGGAAAACTTTTGAAGAAATGAAAATTTTGCTGAATTCATCCAGAAACTCCTAAATACAGAAATCACGACGATTTCATTGAGAATTTCGGAGAAACAATTACGATTCTACGAAAATGAGCAAACATTGAAGCTCGTTGCCACTGGCAAAAATGAGTTTCGTATAGTCTATCCTGAGTAAGCGAATACTGCATACATTTTGCAACTTCGCTCGCTCAGGCTCCGCCCACTTTTTCCTGCTCTGCCGAATTGAATGATCCCCCAGTTTCAAACGATTTTTTCGATTTTTCTTGATATTTTTGCGAAAAATCTTTATAATTATATCCTAATTATCTTTCTGGTTGATCAATTAACTCTGTAGAGCGACGCTTCATCGATTTTTGATCGTTTTGAGGCATTTTATCGTCAGAAATAACGTTTTTAATTTTTCAAGTTTGAAAACGAAAAGAGTTAGTTCACTGTCTCCAACTAACTGAATATTGCACCTAATTAACCAGTTAATTGGTCAGCCAGAAAGATAATTAGGATATAATTATAAAGATTTTTCGCAAAAATATCAAGAAAAATCGAAAAAAAATCGTTTGAAACTGGGGGATCATTCAATTCGGCAGAGCAGGAAAAAGTGGGCGGAGCCTGAGCGAGCGAAGTTGCAAAATGTATACAGTATTCACTTACTCAGGATAGACTATACAATGCTTGTCGTCGTTTACGCGTATGTGTTTGTGAATTTCGTTAGTCTGATATTTTTGAAAATCGTGCTTATTTTTATTTATTTATTTGATTTTCTTACTTTCAGATAAAATGAGCGACAGCGACGGATTTGGAAAATTGACATCGGAACAGATCCAGTTCCTGTTCAACAAAATGTCCTCCGACGAGCGGAAAGAGGTCCAGGAAACGCTCAACAAGTGCCAATCCGAGGTTGGAAACCTTTTTAAACTTTTTAAGTCTTTCTATTAAAATATCTAACAAATTTTCATCATTCTGGAAGAGCAATTGAATGTGTTAGACTTGTCGAAATATTACTGTTCAACTTTGAAAATTTTCTATTTAAAACTGTCAATTTCAAAATACAAGTTGGTTTTTCTTCTGAAATCATAAATTATTTTTAAAAATGATAAAAAGTAGGATTCAGATAATGGTGACTCGCTGCCTGCCGGCGACGGCTCTGGTTCTGGCCAGTTTGAGGTACTCCAGAATGAAGCTGCCTCCCGAGAAACACTTCGGACCCAAAGTAAGTTCAAGATTATAGACTATATGGAGAAGATTTGAATCTAAAATAAATGAAAGTGAAATTTCTTAAGGTTGTATTCGAAATTTGGTCTAATTTTTGATAAAGGCAATGTGCGATTAGATGATTCGAAAAAAAACGATAAAATGAGATAAACTTTTCAAAAACGAACGGTCTTTTTCATTATTCAATGAATGAGCAAAAGAAATAATAAAATGAAAGTTTTTTTTTTCAATTTCCAGGGCTGGCCGTTCTACGTGATAATGGGCGTGGCCTCGTTCGTCGGCACAAATGTCCTTTTTCTAGGCAAGTGCAGGGAACAAGTCAAGCCGCAGATCATGCAGCTTTGGAAGAAGGTCATTTTTGATATTTGCTAAAAATTGCGATAAAAATGACTCCTTGTAGTACCCATCTTCTTTTTTCTTCCTATACTATTTCTCAGAAAAGATGAAATTTACAAGAGGGGAAACTAAGGGAAGCCTGAAAAGTGTCTTCGACTTTGTTACAAGTTTCGACAACGATTTGCAATTTTATCGATTGCTTTCTATTTAGTATTTTTCGGATTTGTAAGTTTTTAAATTGCGGTTCGAAGACGTTGCAAGTCTGGTATTTTTCATGAAATTACTTTTCAGTACGGCGCAGATCCAGGCACCAGAGGTAATTCGTACGACGAAATCAGAAAGAGACATCGAGGCGGGGAAACTCAGTCATATCAGCAGCAGTCTCAGCAGAGGGCTGATCAGTACCAGAGGAGACCTTACAGGCATCCTATTTTTCAAATTTTATTTGAAAATACGGCAAATTTGCAGAGACCCGAAGGACACCGCGCCAGTGTCGACTTTCGGCACTCAACTCGAACCGCCTCCGCAGGTAAAATGCGACTTTTTCAGGCAGTCTGTGAACCGTACGACATGCGAAATAGTGTGGAAAAAGAAATCCTATCTTCCAATACTCCATTCAAAGCATACGCTATTTCATACGTCTTGAGTTTTTTAACAAGCACTCGGAAAATATTTCCTTTCCTAGTATTTGTATTTTTTTTAAAAATATTTTCACAGTAAAGTACGCATTTTCGAAAAAAAAAAAAAAAAGATTTAAAATTTGTGAAAAGCAAGTAACCTTTTCCAGTCGGACTTTTCTTCGTTCCGCTACCCCGAGGGTGGTGGCTCCGCGGTTGGCGGCCCTCTGAGCGAGCCTCGCCAATCCGACTTCTCCTCCTACCAGCCATATCACGAAACGCATCCGCAAGCTCAGTCCAATGACGGGTTCATCTATGGGGGCGCAAGTGCTGAAACTGGATTTGGAGAGGTAGCTTTATAAATTTAGGAAAAAATGAAGCTTTCAAAACAGGACTGAACGAAAGTATTTTTTTTTTGCGAAAATAGCATTTTTCGCGAATAGCTTTTTTGTTTACGGGACTCATACGAGTCCAGAATCCCATAAACGAATATTTTTAACTGTTTAGAGTTCATCTTCTGACTACGCCCCTCTGAGTGACTCGTCGCGCCGTCGCGGTCCTCCTCCGTCCTCGTCCTACATGTCCGACAGCTATTCCGGCCCGACCTATATCTCAGGTACTCCTATCGGACCTTCCAAGGACCAGGAAACCTCGGAGTCATCATCCAAAACTTTCATGGCATAAATCACTGCCCCGTTCTATGGCAACTGCTATTTGACGAGACCTACCTTTGCCCACTATTTCGTCCTATTTTCCTTCCTTCTCCGCTTTCTAACTATAGGTATCGTCATCTCATCATATAGTAATTGCCTCTTTCCATTCAACCATTTACTTGTTTTCGTTTTCATGAGAAGTCCAGATGTTTCTTTGTAGATATTTTTCGTTTCATTTCATGAAATCTCGCTTTTTGCGAACCTTTAGTTTATTTCAATGATTTTTTTTTTGTAAAACTGACTTTCTATTCCACAAAATGCATATGACTTACTTGCAGTTTACTGGAAAACGGTAATTTTGGTTGAAACTGATCACATTTTTCACCAAAATTGATTGCTCATTTTTGTAAAACTTGTAAAAATCGATTGTAAAGTCGATTGTTATTTTTTAGGAGTTTATGTCAGAAGGTAAGAAGGTCTTTTCGGTTTTAAATCGAACCTGATTCCTTTCCAAAATCTTAGACACCTTACCTTCCATAAATCTAGTTTTTAGTTTTCTAGGTGATAGGTCAAAGTTAGAATAAAGTTGATTTTGAAGGGATTTTTGGATGTCATTTTTGGCTTGCATTTCCAATCTGCCATTACCGTGTTTGCGTCCGAATGATTTCATGGCTTCACTTTCTCACCTCCAGCTGCGTCGTCCACTTCGCTGCAACTGCACTCGATTTTCGTGAGCTTTTATCGTATTTGGAAAAATAATAACCAACACACAAGTTTGTCGTTGAATCACCATTTCGCTCGATTGCTTCATTAACTTTTCAAGTCAATTAGAGAATTCTTCACTTCTATCGAATGCTTGTGAAAAATGAACTCTTGCTGGCTACAAAGAAAAATGGCTTCGGTTAAGAGTAGTTGTCAAGTTTCAGGCTCTCTAGATGGAAAGGACACTCTGCTGACGCGTCTGCTATCGTACACGACATACGAGTTCCCCCTGCAGCCGGATGGAAGGCACCAATTCCCACCTGGAAACAAATCGCTTAGCGAGTACAACTGGACCAAAAAGTAGGCAAAAATCATATTCTTTTCATAAATTGTTTCTTTTTTAAACTTATTTTGTTTGCCTTGTTGGATTTTTCAAAAAAAAAACTAATTTCGAGAATCGTCCTAGCAAAAGAAAGTCAAATTGACCGAACTTGTCAACACGAAGTTCTATTACTGTTAATGACTTTCTGAAAACATTCATTTTCAGCGTGGATTTTTGGAACCCCACAGACCATTTGGAGTACCCGGGTGTGTGCGACAACAGCGTGCTGAACGGTCAACAACAGATCAACAGAATCATGGTCTACTTCGCTGCAAATCCCGCTTACAGAAAGGTCTACTATGATGAGAAGATGTAAGTCAAAAAATCGAAGAAAAGAAAACATAAAAGCTAGTCGAAATTTAGTTATAGAGCCACCTGTATTTACAGACAGAAAATGTAAGAAAAGCGAAAAAAAATTTAAAAAAAGAACCGCCTGCAAATACAGAGGGCCGAATTATAGAAGTAACCTATTTGTATTATTTCCAGCTGTTCTGCCCCATCCCGTGCCGGGGTGGTCCATCTGCACCATTCGTACGAGGAATTCGGCTTCCCGAAAGAAGCTCGCTGCCTCGTCTGTCAGCCAAACACAGCCAATTTGCCAAACATCTTCTATATCTACAACGAAGCGTAGGGAAATTTGTATTTTTTCCAAAATGAATTTGAAAAATTTGACATTTTTGAAGGGGATATATGGCATTTCAACTTTTCAATTTTCTTTATACTTTTGAATATTATCTGAAGGTTATTCTTTTCACGAACGATATGGCTTAATTAGGTGCAATTTATTGTGGATTTCTCAGGCATTTATTCGACGATCTATCGCAAATGTTTCCGCAGAATCGCCACGTCGAATTGCCTCCAGAGTCTTATTCACCGGCAAGATTTCTTCTTTAGTTTATAGGTTCAAAACTCATCAGCAGCGTCATTTTTAGCTGTCAACAATTATCTGGAAGAAAAGTCGTTTTGATTTTCAATTTCTCCCCAGAAAACAGCCACTCTTCCGTTCCTCGCGCACATGATCCACCTCTCGATCGATGGGCATTTCCGACTTCGATATCCGGTTTTCGCGCAGTTCGGGAGAATGACTGCAGTGCAGACTGTGAAGGAGCAGGACAGACAACTGCTTGAGGCTGATACTGGAGATATCTGGGTGCGTGGTTTGGAAACTGGAGATATTCAGAGAAAAACATGTTGAATTCCAAGGCTCAGAAAGAGACTTTTATTGCTAGACTGTGAAGTGACCGAATCAATTTCTAAAATTTCAATTTATTACGAAGATTTTTCAAAATGATAGAATTGAGAAAGGAAGATCTGACAATCAAACATCATTTTTCTTCATTTTCTCATGAATAAGTTTCCATGCATTTTTACGAATATTTTCTGTGTATTAGTTTCCGATTTAAAAACCAAACTTCAGACAATGCCCTTCAACGACGACGATTGGCGTAATTTCCCGAAGAAGCGAGTGGATTACGAAGACATGCAAATGATTAATCGCGATCTGAAGACGTTCTCTTTGATCACTACTTGTGCACAGGTTTGTTAATAAGCTTTTCTAGACATTTTGTTAACTTTCCAATTTGTTGCTTTTATATTCAATTTTTAATTTTAATAAAAAATCAAATTTTAGGTATTTGATGACGAGATACGTGGTACGGGCGTCTTCACGGTGCAGGACTCGCTCATCAGATCCGATATTTACAAATGTTAATTTTAAAGGCACCTTTAAAGATCTAAGCCAGACTTGGGACTTGTTACCGCGAATATACCTTATGCGGTGAATTATTCCAGTCAGCTTTTTTAGATATTTGAATTTCAAATATTCAACTTCAGCTGGCTCGGGATCAAACATAATGGAGTACAGAGAATATGAGGAGGTCTCCACGCACGGCTTCTTCCGCACAACTCAAATCGTGGAGTTTAATCTAGAGGTTCGGCTTTCATTTTGATAATTTTTCCTTACTTTTGAAATTTGCCGAACTTCGAATTTCGCAATGAAATTAGCCTTTTTCATGGAAAGCTTTTGATCATTTCAGGTTAAGATAATCGGTATCATGAGAAATATTCATTTAGATGGATAGATAAAATGCTTAGGGTTTTCAGTTTTCAAAAACTCGATTTTGAGGTGTTCATTCGATTCGACGAGTGGTCTTGTTGCTCCGCGTGCTGCTGCTCCGAAGTGATGTGTGGAGACATGGCTACCGAGGATAAATGGTCATTTTTATCTGCATTTTCACATCTCTTTTGTTATTTTTAAAGTTTGATTGTATTTCACATTTTTGAAAGTCTTATATTAAAAATTGTCATTTTTGCTGATCAGACAATTTTCAAAAATAGAACTTCAGCGATCAGGTGTTCTCGACGAAATCTCGCAAGGGCTATCTGTCGATCAGGAAACTCAATCACACACTTCCGGTAGGGTTTTTGGTCGAATTTTTCTTGATGTTTGAAAGCCATGAAGCCTAAAGTATTCAAGCCGTGCAAAATAGGACGAGAAATGATATGGAAAAGACATTTGTCGCCACTATTTCTCTTATAACTTGTAGTTTTTCACATTGCTAATTTCATGAAAAAGTCAAATTTTCAGATAAGCACCCCCTGCCCTGCCTCTACCAGTCAGAAACTAGACCACATGCTTTCGATGTCCTCCTACAACGAAACGGGAATCGCTCTTTTTTCATCGATCCTTTACACGCTCACAAATGGGAAGGATTGCGGGGTGGTAGATTTTAGAGAGGTCGGGGTTTTTCCGCTTTTAAATGTCTTATTGATTTTTAAAAATATTTTTTTCACGATCTAAAATACATGAACAAACTCAGATATGTTTATATTTGAATGATGCACGTAAGTTTTATGAATTAGGTAAATGCTCGCAAATCTTTACATGTTCAATGCAACCAAGCTTCAATGTCTAAATTTCTTACGAAAAATGCTTGCTTTGTTTTTGAATACGAAAATTCAGCAAATCCTTGTGAAAGTGCTGGAAGTGCAAAATGTGAATCCGGCGAATTTCACGTACAGTGGACGGGGTCTCGTGCTGGAATCGCAGACCTGCAACGACGATCCACAGAAGAAGGATTGCATGCTGCTCGCCAAGTGCAGGGGCATGCAGTTGAAGGTAGGGCATTTAGAAATGCTTGATTTAGTTACTTGAAAGAAAGTGTTTTTGGAAATCTCTTGAAATTTCACCATTTTACATTTGTTTATTTGGATTAGAAAATTTTGAAAAATGCACGCTTGCAAGTTTTTTTGTCGAAAGTTCTGAACTTTTCAGGAATCATATTGGGAGAAAAAGGAAGAAGTAGACGGGTCAGATCCCTGTGAGGGAATCGATTTCATCGAAATCCTCCTTCGGGATGAGGACATCGAATACAAGTAGGGAAAATTTTTGCCATTCTATGATTTTCTGTGCCCGGATTCCACGGACCTCCCAGAGCCCTTCCTATAGGAACCTCCAGCGGGAATAGGGTTCCGAGAGTTTCCTGGATCCGGGCACTAATTTTTCAGGGCGAAAAAAGGACCAAACTTCAAAGTCTCACTCGACCCAGACTTCTACGATGAAAATTCGACTTCGGTGATTTTTTCCTCGCACTTCCTTGGTTTATTGATTTATGATGCATTTTTCGAATATTGCTATCTGTTGTCGAAAAATACATAAAACGAAGCCACAAGATTTTAGTACTTTTTTAAATTTTCATGGATATTTTTGATCGGAAAGAAAAAGACCATTTTCAGTTTTTTGTTTATGAGCTTTTTAAGAAAATTGTGAAAAAATAAGAATTCTAGGTCCGTTATCGAGTGGCACACATCTTCGCATTTCCATACGACCTTCGGAAGTCGTGCATGGAGCAGAAAGGATACGTCGTCCATCCGAATTACAAGGATCTCATCATTCTGGGAATCACTAGGAGCGATATGAACAGGTTAGTTTCTAGCTTTTTTTTTTTTAACTTTTCGATGTGGCATATTTCTAAAGATATGATGTCATAGAATTAGCCAATCTTCCATAACTTTTATGGAATATAGGAAGAGCTTGAAGTACAGAAATCTTGAAGTCAGGTTTTCATTAATTTGAATTTCGTTTTTTTAGTTGAAAAAATAGCTAATTTTGCTTATTTTTCAGAAAGATCGAGGTGAGTTTCGCGGACAGCGACAAGCGCATCAAAGTCCGTTTCAAGGACGAATCGTGAGATTTTGAAAATTATTCAGCCTCGAAATTTTGATTTAAGAATGAACTGAAATATCAAGCCTTTAATTTTTTTAATTTAAGAGAACGAGGCGGTATCGAAGGCGTTAACAGGTCGGAGCTGGTCATGTGGTGCAGTCTCATTATCTGTTAGTGGTTTAAAAAAGTTTTCAAACGGCAAAAATTATACAATGTTTTCAGTTTTGTAAATTTCGGATAATTTGGAAGAAAAATAGTATCTAATGAGTTGATAATTTAATTTTGTAAGCTACTTGAAACTTATTCTCCTGAATTTCAGTATTCTTCCTCATGCTGGTCGGCCTCGTCGTCTTCATGGCCTACGAGAAGTCGGCGCGGACCAAAACTGCGCTCAAAATCAAGAAGAAGGAACAAAATGTAAGTTATTTATTCTCTATTTATTTTTTATTTTTTTCTACTTCTCATTTTTCATTGATTTTTATGGGGAATATTTTGAGCGTTATTTCGCACCTTCTTCTATTAGCATGTATGCAAATTTTATTATCGATTCTCAGAACTCTGACCAAAGTGATTTTTTAAGTTCATTCTAAAAATTTCGTTCTCGCAGGACTTCACTTTCAAGCTTCCAATCAAGTCTGTCTCGAAGTTATCAAGTGAGGAATCGTCAAATGAGCGAGCAATTCTGCCCACATCCAAACCAGTGCCTGTCCCAATTTTATCTCCGAAAACACCGCCCATTCCCAGGAATTAATGAAAAACCCTCTTCGAAAAGCAATTGATCTAATTCAGACAAACATTCAAAAATAACTAAAATCAGGCAGATATCTTTAATCGATAAATCTTTAAAGAAACTTGACTTTTTATTGACGGTGAGCATTGCCAAATGAAAATTGAGAAAGCGAGATAATTTAAGCTACTTTTCCTTTCAACTATATTTTTTGTTCTTGAAAACATCTATATAATAGTTATTATGAAAATTGCGAACATCTCTTTAGTTTCGAGCTAATTTTGGCTTTATATGATAGTATAGGCCAATATAAGATACTAAAAATAGGAAAAAAATATATATATATAAAATCCCGTTAATCTTAATATATCTGGATAAAAGATCGCGCACAAATGTAATCGTCCAATCGACTTGATTTTGGTGTCGATTGATAGGTTCTTATTTGTCCAAACTCCCTACAAAATTTTAGCCCGAGTGGATAAGTTAGGCATGCTTTTTAGCTTAAAATGTAAAGGAATTAGAAGAGAAGCAAAAAAGACGAAATAGTGTGCAAAAGAATGAGAAAAAGACTAAAGGATAAGAAAACGGTAAGAAGAAAAGGAACGAGGAAAAATAAGTAAAAAGTAGGTAGGGGTGGCGATTATCCCAAAATTGATTGGAATTACCTAACGTTAGATGTCTAACCATCTTCATCACCTACTGCCACTAGTTAGAAGATAAATGCTGTATCATTTGTGCATCTACTCTCTATTTTCTTTAAAAAAGACTTGCTGAAAGGGACGGGACGCGTATCCGCGAAGGGCATAGGAGAGATTCAGTGTGCAGAGACACAGAGGCACAGAGGCATAATGGTTAATCTCACGGGCACCTATTCCTTCGTCCTCTGCAAACGTCTTTTTTGGGGACAAAGGAGAGTAAGATTTAGGAACCTACCCGCGTATTTATACTGAAAATAGTTTCCTTATCTTCTTTTTTTAGAAAAAAAAACTACTTAAAACTTTTTTTTAGACTTCCCAACATTTTAAGAAGTTTTTTCTTCTAGGAAATCCGACTTGGAAAGTTCAGTTGGTTGAGATTTCTTTCCTAATTTTGTCTGCTATTCACAAGTTGTTGAAGGGGAATAGAAAAGGGGCGGGTCAAATGGGATTAGAGAAGGGATAAATTGAGAGACGGCTAGAGAAGGAGAATGAGGGAAAAATAGTCATTTGATACGGGAGAGCAGAGAAGCAGAAAGGGTTAAAAGATGCCTCGAGGGTCTGAGCTTATGGCCTGAAAGGGAAGGAAGGCGACAATACTGCATTACCACAGCCGAATTACATGATGAAAGCCACATATTTTCATACATCGCATTTTTATGAGTTAAAAATGACAGCCTGGATTTATTGGGTCTATTTTTATGCTGAACGATGTTCATCTTATCTGCCAAAAATATTGTCGATACTACGGTTAGGGACCGCAAACTCCGCCCCTCGCATTTTTCGCTTTTATTCCAAAGTGGCCATCGGAAACCCAAAAAGTAGGAAGCAAGTGCCCTTCAAAGTGGAGATACAGAAAAGTCGTAAGCTGGTTCGAGGAACCATTCAACCAAATGGTTCTCTATACCAAAACTGACCCCGAAAATCCGGTGTTACCTTTCTTGGAAAGCAAAACCGTGCTCATTTTGATGACTATTTTTGGTGGGATCTTTCAATCAAAAATAATTTTTTACTGCTTTTCCTTCGCAAATGTTTTAGCTGCGTCAAAATTGAATCTTTGAAGTAGAAAAATTAGGAGAATTACAAATTTTGTAAAACTTTTTGCGATCCCTAAATATACGGTGTTAGATTTTCAAATTAGAACTGAGGCATTTAGCTAGGATAGATTCTTTAATCGACGTTTAATAGGAATTTCGTAAATTTATAGTGAAAATCGTAAATATCATTTTTATAACCGTGTTCATCTCTGAATTTTATCAGCTGATAATCATGTTTTTTTACTATATGGTCATTAATTTTACGTATCTTTGTAAAACGGACGAAATGATCGTGTTGAGCGTAGTCATTTCTCATTCAGTAAATCTTCTAGGAAGTAAAACAGATAAGTTTTCGCTAATTATTCAGAACTTCCCAACTTCACACAGAATTTTCACGAAAATCCCTTTTCTTACAAATTTAGCCCTAGGCTATTTAGCAAGATTTTTGACTGGTGCCAGATTTTACTCATGTAAATCCTCAACTTGACATTTCTTTTTAGTTTTCAAATCGAACGTTTTGAACTCGAAGTCTAAATGATTTCGAGATTTGTCCAATCTAAACCTTTGAACTTAATTATCTTTTCTTACAGAGATCCAGAAATGCGCATAGATTAGTAAGAAATTTTCTTTCTTTGATCATTGATCTTCACGACTAGCTATCCAAAAATGTTTAACTACTACGGATTTACGCATTTGTTTAGTGT
>LIAE01010296.1:25023-49793 GCA_002287525.1 Diploscapter pachys | reverse complement strand
AGGGTGGCAGAGATGAAAGGAAATCGGAGAAAGACGCTTGGAACATAATTCTCAAACTCGGAAATAGAAATTTGAGATGAAATTTGAAAATTAAAATTATGGAGGTGATTCATTAGCATAAAAATGGAAAGAAAACACATGATTTTTTGGTTTATTTGAAAGTTAGAGGAAGAAATTTTGCAATTTTTCGAACGCCAGGTTAATTTTGCCGATTTCTGATCTATCGAAATTTTCCAACAGACATACGATATTTAGGATAAGATCAAAAGTTGTCTTTTCGAAAAGCAAATCAAGAGTGAGGATGTTCTACGTTGATTCCTGTCAATTGTCGAAAATGAGTCGGTTGTTTTTGCTATTTTTCTTGTAGCTCAGTTCTGCGGGCGAGACGTGTTGAAATTCGAAACCTCAAAAAACCTCGAAAAACGCCGAAAATTCGGAAACTTGTCGCGAATCTCGGAAAATCGCGACAAATCCCTGTCACTTTTCTCGTCTTCTTCCTGATTTCCCTTGCACTTCCCTGCTTTTCATCGAATTCGAGGATACTCGATTTTTGTTCGCCTCTCTTTGTTCTTTACTTCTGTTTTGAGCTCATCATGTAGCAGGTCACAATTATCTTTCGGTCAAAGGGCTATGGTACTTTAGAAAAGAAGCGGTGAAATTATAATGTTTCGTTCTACATCTCTTCTAAAATATTTTCGAAATGGAATTTATAATTTTTAGTGAGGAGTAACTTTTTGCATAGTTATCATTTTTACTATTCTTCGATAATTGTTGAAGAATCTGAGGAAGAGGTGAAATTGGTTTTGATCACATCCTATTCCTCGTGATTATATTTTGAAGCTTATCTTCATCATTTTATTGAAATCTTTCTAGCATTTTCTCGCTTGTTTGATCTGAGGTAAGAAATAGTCTAATCACTTCAAGTACCACTCTTTGCCTTTTGCCGAACACTATTTGAGTCTCGCAAATATTGCAGCATTAACGCGTATTGACCACTAGAAAATTTAGAGGAAATGTAACAATTTGCTCCTTCTTTACTTTTCTTATCACTCATTCGAAGGTATGGAATTTCTCTTCAGGATTAGATTCATTCGGAATTTGTTTGTTAGATTTCGTTTAAAAATGATTTTTTTTCAATTTTAGAATCTTGTCACGTCATCATCAGAAGATGTGACGATGTGAGCGGCGATGCGAATTTGCGATTTGTTTTGTTTCTCAACTTCGTCTTTATTTCTGTTGCTGATATTGAGCCTGACTGATATATCCTCTGCCTACATCCCGCAATGCAAATGCATCCGCTTCAATTCGACGGACGGAGGCAGATTCCACTCGCCCGACTTCCCCAACCAAATCGAGCACATCGATTGTCTATTCTTTCATTTTGAGGTAAGTGGTTTAGAGAAAATTTCAATTTCATAAGGTTTCATGAATGTAAGGTTCTGAATTTTTTCTGCCCATGTCATGAATCTCGTAAACTTTTGAAAATATTATTTTCAGGCTCCTCCTGGCCATATCGTTCAAATCATATTCGACTCGTTCTCTTTACCCCCGAGAAATGGAATGTAAGAATTTTGGAGTATTTTTTATGCGATTTACAATTTCGAGATTTTTTTTCTAGAATAGCGTATTTTCAAGTACTGCTTTTGATTATCAAGCTTTGCGTGTGAAGTGTATGAAAGTTCAAAATGTAAAAGTTCCCGTCAAAAATGGAAAAAGGAAGAGAAATGATCAATTTTCTGAGTTTCAGTTGTTCTTCCTCGCTTCGAATCTACGATCACACTGTGGATGGCCTAATCGAGCCGACTGATCGAGCCGATTATGAGTTTTGCGCGCGGGAAATCACCATGGGAAGGGCTTTCTATTCCAAGTAATTGTTTTTCCAAGTATTCAACTTGGAAAATTATGCGAATTATTGCATTTCAACTCTGAATTTTTAAGTCTTTTTATCTGACCTGTTGCGATGTGAATATCTTTATCTAGATTTTCGAAACTTTCTTGAAAGAGCAAATATTTTATTTTCAGAAGAGAACACCTCCTACTCCAAATTTTGCATGCAAACGCGGTTTCGAAAGGCTTCAATGGCGAATATCGGTTTCTTCCGAAAGGTACGAGAATTTGTGTCCTAATTTTAGCATATATTTTATCATTTCAGTAAATTTCACAAGTGACGCCATCGAAATCGCTGAATGCACATATCGAGTTGAGAAAGCGAAGGTCATTTTTACGCTTGAAATTTCTAAATGGCTATAATAAGTTCAAGAACTTCATACGAAACTCATCTAATTTGTTTACCGCTACTTTCCGTCAAAGAGTAATATAAGCTGAAGAAAGACAAAAAACGAACTTTCAAAATGATATAGCTCGATTTTCCCTTTCAGGGCAAGTTATTTTCGTCCCTCTACCCATATCACTACCCTTCGAATGTCAACTGCACCTATGTGCTGCCACATCAACGAGGTCACCAAATCGTCATCACTTCGTCGTTCCTCAATCTCGGCTCAGATGCCATTCTCGAGGTCTACGAAATGAATGATGGGGTATTCTTTATTTTTAAAAAGAATTTGTTTTTCCAATTTTGATCTATTTTTGATATTTTTAAAGTTAATTAATTTCAAAAAATATTTCAGAAGCACCTCCTTCATACGGCGACATCAGCTTCAAAAACCTTCTACACTTCCTGCGCAAGTTCAGTGCTCATTTACTTCAAAGCCGGTCTAAATGATGTCGAAAAAGTGAGTTTTAAACAAAATAAAAAGTCGAAAAATCGATATTCCACAAATTAGACCAGGATTAGGTATTTTTAGAGTAAATTGAGTTAGTTCTAACACTACTCCGAAATGAGATCTTCCCTTATTTAGTTAGTCCATTTCGGCACCTCCAAAATAGGAAAAGGAAAAAACAACAACGTTGGATGAAACTGGATTAATTAGTTCAAAAGGCTAATTTTTAGAGGGACTTTGGAAATTACGAAGTTTTACATGACTAACATTTTAACAATTTTACTTCTGAAAGAATCTAGTTTTGCTTGAATCGAGTTCATATTTTATTGCATTTTCAAATTCACAGACAGTAAAAAATGCGATTTTGATAGATAAAATAAGTAAATGATGGAACATTAAGAAAAATGAATAGGAAAAATGTGACTTCTAACCTCTCAATTTTCTTGGCAAATTGAATCTAAGGAACAATTCAAAGTTGATTGAATTTACTATGAAAGCTGCGAGAGAAAAGGATATGAAAGGATAAGGAACCCGAAAAAGTCATATCTTCACATGATATGTAAAAAAAACCATGCCGAGTAGAAATAATCTAGTAAATAAAGTCAAAAATTCTAATAACTATATAATTTCAGGCCTCCGGTTTTGTGCTCGATTTCCAATACGAAGATGGCATCTGGTCGCGGCCGGGTGGGTATGATGGTTGGTTTACTTTTTGCAAAAACAATATTTAGAATTTTTGAAATTTACGTAGAACTAGGATTTTCCATATTTTATCCAAAGAATTCTCTGAAAAGCCAAACATCGTTCGTCGCTTTCCCTCCAAACACTCGAATTTCCTGGTTTTCTAATTTCTAATTTGATTTGTGGCTTTTAATTTAGCTGATGACCAATTAGAGAGCCGCGTGGGAGATTCTGGGGTGGAATGGGGAATTTCTTAGAGAAAGGAGAGGAAGACTTTAGAGAAGAGAGGTAGGGAGAGGCGAGGTCCCGTTTTCTAAATGGATTTACTCGGTTGGAGAGAGTGGGGAGAGGCACCTAGTAGAGTGCCCTGGGCAGAACCTCGAGGTCCCTAGGTTAGGCAGAAAGGCACTGGGTCTGGCCAGGCAAAAAGACCACTTCCCTTCCCCGCATCATTGCATTTTTAGCCTCTAGCCTCTGGACTCGTCAAATTCCTCCTTACTCATCTCTACTCACGCATATTGATTCAGATCAAAACTTGACTGAACATTCAAAATGTAAACGATTTTTTTACGTAAAAATGATAAATTATGACTCAATTTCGCTATTCCTAGTATTATTATCTCTATTCAAAGGTAATTTAACGAAAATTTAGACGCTTATAATTTTGATGAAAGTGAGAATTTTCAGATTCCAAGCCTGAATGTCTGTTGGACGTAAATTCGACTGATCTAAAAACGGGTTCAATTTCTTCAAACGACTTGGGCAGAGGCTCCTCGCTTCCTACAAAATGCAGAATTTCGCTGATAGGTAGATTTTTCGAAATACTTTTCTTTAGAAATCTTTCTTATTTTATGGATAGCACATTTTTCCCAGTTTTCTTCTAAAATGTTCTTTTGCCACTTTGCAGGTTACCCGAATGAAAGGATATCGATTCAATTTACGAAATTCAATTTGTACGTTCCGGAGAACAAAAACATCGAAAAGAGGTAAGGAATATCGAGAACTTTGAGAACATCCTAGACGCAGTTTATCGGATCTTCAATATGTTTTGAGATTTTAAAATTAGCATTTCTAACTCCAATTTATCTTACTAACTCTGACTAGAAATAGTCTGATGAAAAATATACGTCAATTTTCGAATTTCAGTAACTTTTTGGATGACAATAAAATTGATAAACTTATCAAAACTTCAATGTTTATGTGGATAATTTTGAGATGCATCGACGTGGATCACATAACGGTAGATGTTCGAGTGGACGCTCGGCTGTCGCGCATCGACGAGTGGTGCGGTGCAAACACGCCTCCACAAATCATGAGCAGCTCGAATCTACTGCAAATCGAATATACCACAAAGGTAGCATGTTTTCACAGATAATTTTTAACCTTTCATGAAGCATCTCATATCTTCTTTTAAACTAGAAAAAATACCACAAGAAAGAATTTTCAATTATTGTTTCAACCTTATTTTTAAACTGGTAATATTTTGAAAACTAATAAATATCCACTTGTGTGGTAATAAAATTAAAAAAAAAAACAACATTTTTCATTGCATCACTTAATTTCCATCGAAATTCCATTCCTTCTAATTCCAAAATTTTTACCACAAGATTATATTTTCAGTCATCGCGAGCGATCCGCGAAAGTTCTCCTGACGAAATCGGCTTTGCCTTCGACTACAAATTCCACACTGATTGGAATATGGATCATATGCAGGCGAAAGTCGATGCCAATCGAGGCTAGTCGCATTTTATCCTTATTTTGTTATCTTTAAAATCAGCTTGCCGATTCATATTCAACTCGTCTATTCATTCTAGCGGCAAACTATGGTCTATCAACTATCCGGGACTCTATCCGAGGTTCGACATCTTTTTTCTAGCTTTTCTATTATTTCATGATTTTTAGAAATTTATATTGCGAGTATATTTTTCATGGAAAAGAGTCGGAAATCGTCCATATTAATTTCGAATATTTCGACATCGAAGGATTCAATCAGTTAGTTTTTTTCCTTCTATTTCGTGATTTTTAATGTTGTATTTTAGATGTGACGAAACTACTCAGAGTGACTATATTCTATTCAGTAACTATCAAACTCATGATAGGACTAACAGACGATATTGCGGAAAAGTATAATTGATCATTTTTCTTCTATAATATTCTTTTTCTAATTTTAGGTTCGTCCCCGAGGCCCGATTATTTCCGAGTCGAATTATTTCCGGATGATATTTTTCACCAACGACATTTTCGACGCTACAGGATTTCACGCGCACTATCAGTTCATCACGCAACGTTAGTTATTCTTGAATTTCAAATTTGAAACATCTCAACTTTGAGCCATGAAGGCAATAGTGAGTTTATCGACGAGAACATATTGGAAAGGTCCAATTTTGTAACGTTGAAGCTAAAATCAAAGAAATATTTTGAATGAAGAAGCTAATCTTCCCTTTATCATCTCTAAAAATATCTTTACATAAAAATTGTCAAAGAATATTATTCTGATTTAGAAAAGTCCAACCCTGCCATAACTCGAGTCAAACTGACAAAATCGAATGCCCCGAGCGATCGACTTTCTTCGACGATTTTCATCAATTCACTCACTTTCATATCTGTGATAGCCATTTACAGGATGTTATTTGGTTGAAATTAATTTGGTTGATTTTAGACATTTTTAATCATTATTTTATAGAATTTTAGGCCTAGTCATAATTTATAACACGAAAGACAGATTTTAATCTGCAAAGAGAGTACAACTAATGTCACATCGCTTTTTTTATATTGTTTCACTAATAGGATTTTTTAAATGTCCTGGTCACGATTCTGAAGTCAAAAAGTGCCAAGTGGCCTTGCTGGCCTTGAGAACTCGGAAAACCGTTTTATACAGTAAAAAAATGAATGCGAAATTGAAATTATAAATTTGTATATATTATTATCTACCTACAACATAAAGCGTTTCTTTATTATAAAGACGTTCAGAATTTCCAAGGCTTGAGAGAGTTCACCATTGTACTTTTTGACTTTAGAATCGTGATCAGGGCATCAGAAAACCCTATCGGTGAAAAAATTATTCAAGAAGCGGTATGACATTAGATGAACTCGACTTGTTAGAATAATCCTAACGGTGCTATAGAAATTTGGATAATTAATTATTATTTTGGAAAAAAAGAATTTGAAAAGAAAAGATAAGAATTTAGAAATTATCAGTTCATAAGAGGCATCCTATGATTTTGGTTGCTCAAGTTTTCCCTTTGGAGTTTCACAATTCTGTTTGGCATTGTCAGAATAAGCAATATGCCCAGAATACCGATTATCAGAACCAGAAGAATTTTGACGACTGTCAACCAAATCAGAATTCGATTGTTGGAAAACTCTCCTGATTCTTCTTTAGATTTCTTCTTTGATGATTTCATGACGGGAGTTTCTGTTATTGTCGATTTAGCAGAATGGACTTTCTAAATTATCGAGAATGTAAAAATCATGATTTTTGACTGAATTGATCCCGAAAGACTTGTTCTGCCGAGTTACGATCAGAAGAAAACAAACCCTACCTTCAAAAGTAGCTTAGCGATTTCCTTCATTTGAATTTGTTTGGCATCGTCGTAAGCAGTCGTAGGGTCAACATCATCTCCCCAAACAGTGCATCGGCTTGACGGGTTCATTCGCGATCCAATCGGACAGGCATACGCTTTGGCGAATTCCGGCATATTAGCCAGCGGAATATTCACCCTAAGATAGTCCATGGAAGCTTTTTAATAGAAATTATAAAATCATTTTTCATAGCAAATTGTAGAACTCGATTGCTGCGAATATGCTTGCCATTAAGTTTGCGCATATTGGTCAATACAGATCATTTTTCACATTTAGCAATGATAGAGGCCATCAGAAAGTTGTGAATTCGCAGCGAGACGCAGTGGAAATTCACTTTAGCACGCTGATATCACATTGCATTCTCAGAATTAGTCTTTTTAAAATTTGATGTCTAATATGCCATAGCAGTATCATATACCTTACCTCGCAAACCCAGGACTGTGTTCATCGGACTGAAGACGATGAAATTGTTGTCGTATTTCATAATTCTGACACCAAATCTAAAAGGAGTGATTTTTCTTCAGCTAAAGATACTTTCTTATTGCCTGTGCATGACTCAAGAAGAAGAAATTATCATTTTCCCACATATCTCTTCCAGAAAATAACTCATTTTTGCCTGACCGCTTTAGATAATTCTGATAGGCCTAAATTGCGAAATTTTTTGCGAAATGAAAAGTTCGACAAACTCGATACGCGATTTTTATACCTCCGTTGTCGGAAATATTTTCAGCCTGAAATCATTGATCTCGCTGATTTTATCAGTTTATCTTTACCAGAGTTTGGTTGCCATCGATTCGATGCTTTTTATCAACAACTTTGACTCGACTGTACTGCTTCACGATACATTCGGCTCTTCGATAGAATTCGTTCTTTGAGCTCTCATCCCACCTAGAAGAGTTTTAGAGAATTTTGAATGATAATTTGAAATTGTACCAGTCCCGATATTCGCCTTTTTCGTCGTAGTACATGCCTTCGTGATCGAACCCATGAATGAGCTATACTTCCAATATAGGATTATTTTCTACGATTAAGACTTACTTCATGTCCAATGACAGAGCCTAAAATATTTAACAAAAGTTACATCTCAATACAACCCTACCTATAGCTGCGTAGTTGAAAGAAAACGGTGCATCTTTGTCGAAGAATGGGGCTCGAATAATAGGCGCTGATATCACTGAAAATATCAAGTGGATTCACAATGTGGATTATTACGTAAAAATTATTGATTATTTTAAAGGCATAAAAATTCTAGGCTTAGGAATATTTACTAACCGATGGTATTTTTCTCCTGAATATATTCAGCTTCGAAGTCGTTCGAGTTGGTGATGAATTCAATTTCGTACGGTTCCAAAATATGATAGGCTCCTTTGACAAAATGCCAATTGAGTATTTGTTCGTAATTATCGCTAAATGTCAGATTTGGGTTGATGTGCAGCTGAAAAAGAAATGTATAAATTTATTTTCGACTATAAAAACTGACATGCTTGTAATATTTATCGAGTTTCTTGTCGTCAATTTCAAGTTCTGGATATGCAATGTGCTTTGTCATTTGCTGAACCTTGACTATTGCAGCCTGAAACAGTGATAATTTTTGGTATTAATGAAAATTGTTGATAAAATAGCTCAACCTGCTTGGTTTCGTTTCCCATCCACTTATTCTCATTCAGTATCTCAATGAACGTCATTCGAATATCAGTGACAATTTGGTCGACTATCGATTTCGATTCCTGAAAGAAGGTCATTTCCGAATGAAGTCAAACACGTCTACCTTATCGAAATATTCCCTTAGCCACATAGCGCCTAAATAGTTTATTTTTCGAGATGTTGACTATTTTCAAACCAGTAGCATGACTCATTGTCTTCGTCGCGATGTCCATGCAATTCTTCCAGCGCATTTCAACTTTGTTTTCGTGAAGAATATTGCTCTCAAGTGCCTACAGTTCGAAAAAATTGTAATGATATGTTCTACAGATAGTCAATCAATTTTTATTCCTTTTAACAATAACTAACCTGCCACAATAACTCATATTTTGTGCCAATTTCGTTATTCCAAGAGAGTGCATATCTGAGCATGACGTAATTTACGATGATTCGAGGCTCTGTTTTCGAGACCAACTCGCTTACGCGAGTCAGTAGGGGAGTGTCTTCTAAAATTATAAATATCATTTTGAAAGTAAGAAAAAGATATTTTCGATAAATTTATGCAATTGCAATAAATATGAGAAAGTTCCGCCTCACGAATAACTATCCTAGGATTGTGTAGGATGTATGACTCAAGAGCTGCTGGGTAAACTTCCACCATGAAATGTTCCCAATTGATCTGGAAAGGAATCAATTGTTTCTTTATTTGTGTGAAAATCATGAAACCAATGGAAAGTGTTCCTTGAGGTCACTGATTCTCGCAAATTTCAATTGGTCTGATGGGTCGTTGTTGCTAGCTTCTTTCAACAAGTTCACAATTTGCGTCTCGAATTGAATGATTTCATCGATGTCGTCTGAGATAGCCGACTCATTTCTCGATATTCCCGCATCAGCCATAAAGTGTCTCACCTAAACTCGGAGTCTATCTGCTTTTAAGAATTCTGTTGGAGATGAAAGAATATTTTTGAATTGTTTAAAGATTTCATAGTATGACGAGATTTTGGGAATACATTTAAAGATGGGATAACCCCTTTTAAAACTGGTAAAGATCATCAGAATCAGTAAAATCAGGTTTTAATATGGTCCCACTCCCATTAATTAGGCTTCATATTTCACAATCCACACTTGCGCTTTCTAATTTTCGAGACTCTAAACTAGACTGACTCACATTCATCTTTAAATACTCTCGGATGATATCGATTTCTTCATTATGCCATTCCGGATCAAGATAGATTTCATGAAACTTCTCTCCGAACATCGATTTGAGACTCATTACCTAAAGATGCACAATAATAATTGATGTGAAATGCCATAATCTAACGTGAATAATTGCTTTGTCGGTATTATTCTTATCTCGCTTCAAAAAGTCGGGCGTGTTTTGAATGTCGAAGAACATGGATTCGTGTCTCGTTATTGTGGTGTTGACGAGCAGATTGGTGAGGTGGTACTTGGATTCCTCCCACGAGTCGTCCACCATCGGCCAGCTGCCCATTGCCTGGTATTTCGTTGTTTGAGTAAAAACTATTCGAACTGTTCTGCCTCAGAATAATATTGATAGTTTGATTGGAATTTGCTATGTGTTAGTCGTGAATGAAATACTGAGGGATTGCATGAAATGTTACTGATTGAACTGAGAGGGTAACGTTTTTTTCTTGCAGCAATTTCTTATAGAACATTCTTCTATATACTTAAAAATGTCATGTTTGTATTAAAAAAATCAAATCAAACCTTGATACGTCTCATCAGCGGCCGTGCAGAGATGTAGTCCATAAGATTTTGATCGATGCAGCTTCGATACAAAGTCTTTACCATCTGAATGGCCTTCGATGGCGAATCTTCAGGAGATGTGAATACTTCTGACATGAATTTATGAGGAAAAGTATTACAGATAAAAATTTATAAGCAATTGGGAAACCGCGAGACCACGAGATGCGAGACATTGAGAAATAGTGTGGGAAGAGAGGGCCTATTATCTCCCATACCCTACCCTAACCTATATTATCTTACGTTATGTCTAGTGTCTCGTGCTCTCAGTTTCCAAATAGCCAAGTCAATGGAAAAAGAACCTTTCAATTCCTGATATGATTGCGAGAGAATCTCTTCGAATTTGGTATTGAATGCTGTCGTTTGTGCATTGACCTTATTTTCGATCCAACTCTGGCAAACCCAACTGTAGAAATCATTGCACAAATCTATCTGAAACCAAAGCTCAATAAACTTGAAAAATAAATATTTGTACCGGCTCTAATTTTGGCATGTGACGACGAACTCGCTGATCATTTGAATTAGAAGTCGATTTTCCAGTGTTTGTAAAAATTAGAAAGCAAAATAAGCCTCTTATCCATGAACTTTGATATGAGTTGGTATTAGAGAACATCGAATAAATACTAATCTCCAACTGAAATTTTCAAACAATAAAATTCAGTCAAAATATTAATAAATGAGTTACCTAAACTGATTTCTTCCTTGAAATTAGTGTAAAAGTTTCAACAAAAATGATCTGATGTAATAGTGCAATAGTTCTACTTCTTTTCGGATTGCAGTGCAAATTTGAAATTGTCATTTCGGGGGGAATCGGAAGTGTAATTAATGTCTTCGTCTTGCGCGTTCATATTTGAGAATGACATTGTCGAAATTTCGGCTATCGTGAAAAAAACCGCTCACTCTCAAAATTTCAATAGACAAAAATACCTGATCAAAACTCATCGAAACAAATTTCAACTGTTCACAATCAATCAAATGAGTATTTGTGGAGGCTAAAATTTAGTTGCTACTTAATTCGTTTATAGCGATTAAACTAACAATCCTTCAATTTGTTTCTTCAGGAAATGAATCGCAAAAATAAGTTTATCTTTGCAATTTTCTCGCTTGATATTTTCTAACTGATTTCTGAAATTGTGTAACTACGTTGCATCTGGTATGAGCAAGAGCGAATCGATATCCGACTTTAAAATAAAGCCAAAATGCGTCGAGAACATCGAAACAGAGCTCAACGCGTATTGAACGGGTGAAGACTGTTTCTTACCAGTTTTTCTCTCTCTCTCTCTAACGCCACACTATTTCCATGAAAAAAGTGGGGAAACGATCCCCACTCATCTTGAATTTGACATTCCGCTCATCTGGCCAGAAAATGGCGTTCTCTCTTCGCCTGTTAACCAATTTCGATTTCGAATTTGTTTGTGTCCCTTCTTTTCAACTAACTTGACCTTTTCTTCATAGTTTATCTTGACATTTCAATTTAATTTATTATTGTTATACTAGTATTGAATTATCCAACAAAAATTTTAAACTGTAAAATTAGCATTTTCTAACTTCAAGTTTATTTAACTATTTGCTCAAAGAATGCGATAAACATGAATGATAATTTTCGAATTTCCAGGATTTATTGATGTTGCAACATTTTCAGAAAATTTCAAATGTCTGGATACCAACCCACGAGCACTGATGATGGTCAACGAGGTACCTAACGTTTTCTTTAAATTTTTGCTAAATCACACAAGACTAAAATCTACGTTTGGCTAATTTCACCTTTGCTTTCAAAAGATGAAGTTAACCATAATTTTTCAATAGAATTCTGATTCGATGCTGACTAAAATGTATTTTTATTTACATAAATTGTTTTCTTTACAAAAAAAACATAGAAAATTACCATTTGAAATACAGGAAACGAGTCATTGGAGCTTGGCGAAACATCGAGAGAACAAAATTCTGGCTCTTCATGTGGGCTTTGCTCAGGATTGTGTCCGATACTTACCGGCATCTGCTGCGCTATGAGTAAGTATCTCTTTTGTTCTACATCTCTCAGAAAGTTAATATAATTTGAAGGCATGATTGTTGTGATAGAGGAAATTTACATCATTAACTTTCTAAGAATTTAGTGCTCTATAATGAAATCTTTGTTTGAAAATCTTCATTCTTGACCATCCTAATAATGGATTTCAGTAAAGAATCTGTTAAATCAATCATGGAAAGTTTAAAGATGTCAATTTTGATCAAAGAATTTCATTGGAACCAAGCGGGTATATTATAAAACATTTAAAATTTAGTGCTGGGGTTATTGTTAATGGTTTTCTGCCAAATTTTGCCGATCATATTCATCTTAATCGGTGCGTTGAATATTCACAATTGCGAGGGCCAACCCAACCTACCAAAATGGATGATCGTCAACGGAATCTTGCTGCATATCATTTCGATGATTCAATCTTGTGCAAATAAATCTGTATGTGTTTTCGATTATTTACTGGAAATTATGTATAGTACAAAGAAAGTTATGCGTCTAAATTTCAATAGTCATCATTACTTCCGTTATTATCACAATTGATGCATAAATGATAATCAAATTTACCGTTTATAGTGACTAAAATTGCTTAATGATATAATTTAGAAAAAGGCGTTCAAAGACGGAGTAATCGCAACTGTTGTTTGTCTTATCAGAACATGCGTCCAAATAATTACCTCTTCTATATCCATCATATGGTAAGAATACAAGGCATCATAATTTGACGTGCCATTATCAATTTATCTATTTTTACATTCTATGAAGAAATTTCAGCTTTATCTACGGTGCTTATTTGGCAATATCGGCACACAGGATCAAGGGTCTCAAATGTGACAATCTGACTCTACAATTTTCATACATTTACGTCGTCATTTCCCTTGTCATTTCAGCAATTGTCCTTATAGGCTGTTGTTACATTTTGATTAAGAAGAAATTTGCAGATTGAACGAATTTTTAGGATCTCCTGTATTTGTCACCGTATTTTGAGTTAAAGAGTATAAGGAAAAAGTGAAGAGCTGGTGACAAATCTAGAAGAACGATTTAGTAATCAATTACCACATTACATTGTTGCTGCTCAATATCACTTGTCAGGGCTGTTCTCTAGGGTGTTTCTCCTAATATAGTATATTGTCATCTCACCTTACGAGTATTATTATTATTATTATTATTGGGGTTCTTAATAATGATAGAAATAATGCATAGTATGTTTTCTTTCAAAATGGTGTTCAGTATAAATTTGAAGTTATCATTTTGCATCATGAAAATCAATCGAATGTGTTTTCTTCGTCAAAATTCAGAATCAGGCGAAATCGAGTAAATTGTTCAAAACAATTGAAAACCTCCTTTCTTTGAAAAATTTAGTAGCACACGTAAATTTGGCATTATCTAAATAGAAAAAAATTCAAAAGTGTGAAATCAATCAAATTCGCCTTTGGAGTTATTGAAAATCCCAAACTTAATATTTAAAAAAATCCTACTTTGAGAATAAACTATTCTCAGCTACGTAGATTTAAAAAAAAATGAACATAGAACTGGCAAACTATTTCAGAAACTTAAGAGAAATTTCTATTATATATTAATACTTTATTTTTAAAAATTCAGAGCTCAGCTTTAATGACTAACAAATTCTAGCATAGGTAAGTATTGATCGATATCCTGCGTGCTCGGAAAACTGGATACGTCTACACAGAGAAAAGTTCCCGCATTCCTCCCCCATTCCTCTCGCGTTCGTCCCGCATTCGTCCCGCATTCGTCTCGCATTCGTCTCTCATTCGTCTCTCATTCCTCCCCCATTCCTCTCGCGTTCGTCCCGAGTAGGACCCGCAGCGGAGCCGAGTCGGGAGGAATGCGTGAACTTCTCTCTGTGTAGCGCTGATCATCAAAACAGAACTCATCGTTTTTACGGCATGTGTTCGTCCCAGATGACTAGAAAGGGGCGTTTCTTCATTCTTCTGTCACCAATTTCGATTTCGAATTTGTTTGTGTCCCTTCTTTTCAGATAACCTTCAATTTTTCAGCGATTATTTCGGCATTTTGAAAGTTATTTCGTGATTTTTATGATTATTTTCAGAATCTTCAAAATGCCCGGGTATGAGCTGACTAACGTTGAAGTAGGCCAGCAGGGTGGTAAGATTTTTTTCATTATTTCAATTTGGCAATCTGGTAATTTCGTAACGCCGTAGCGTCGTAGCTTCGTAATCATAGTTAAGAGGTATAGAGGACGGTGTAAGGGGAAATCTTTTCCAATACTATTTCGTTAGTTAAATTACGAAATTCCCAGGTTGCCTTTAAATTTCTATAAGACATGAAAGGCTTTAAATGAAAATGATTGTTAAATCTTAGATATTGTAATGGATCCGTTGGGAATCCAATCTGACGAATCAGAACATGATAGTCCCACTTGTGAGTGGGGTTCCAAAGGAATCAACATTCTCTTCATCTTTTTATTATTTGCTAGTAAGTTTCTTTCTAAATCAACGATTATATTCTTGAAATTACTTTTAGTTTCATTAGTAGTTCCAATTGCGTTCATCGTATTCGGAGTAATTGGTTTGAATAGTAATTGCGCAAATGCATCGTACCTCTCGATTTGGATAATTGTTTACGGAATTTTGCTGTTTCTACTGATTTTCGTCCGAGTCACTAAGGAATTTATCGTAAGTTTACATAATTACTAGTCAAAATGCTTGGAATAATGATGAAATTTTCAAATGATTTCAAATTTACACCTTAACTTAGGGACCGCCAGCCCTTTTGCCAAATTGACTCTGGCACTATGTTTCCTACATTTTTCAGGGGCTGAGGTGCCCCTCCAACCATCCCCATCGAAAAAGCCGCGAAAAAAATACGTTACTGATAAAAAATTTGATAAAATTTAATGCGAAAAATTGTTCCTTTTCGTGGACAAGGGAAAGGGGCGGGGCTTGGCGGCCCCTACCTTAACTGATATAAATTTACTGATTCTTTTGATAATTAAAAGAGGTAAAGAGTATCAATGATTCACAATGGTGTTCGGGGTTTTCAAGAAAAATCCAGAAAATATCATTCCAAATTTTATGCATAGTTTCAAACATTTGTGCACCAATGTATAATAGGTGCATTCTTTGGCAATTCGGAAATAGCAAAACTTTTCGATACAAAAACCTGTAATAACACTACTTAGAAACCATTGAATAGTCGGAAAGTAGATTTGGCTAACAAGGGAAATTTTTGAGGTGTCCGCTTCTGGTTTGGTGAAAAAGTAGCCAAATCGGATGTGGACATACTTCTGAAATTTCCCTTGTAAGGAAGGAAGAACAAATCCTCCTATTTCAAAATCTAGTTGTTACAAAATTTTATCATTTCCGAATTTTTACCTTTATTTTTTGAATATCATAATTTAAGAACAAGAAGGCAAAATTGTATGAGATTCTTGACTACGTCAATCTGGTCATCTTAGTGATATCTGTGATATGGTAGGATAATTTGAGATTATTTAAAATTAGTAAAATAAAGAATAGTCTGTAGTAAGTAGCATTGTAAATAGGACGTTTATTAATGAAACTAGAAAGGCATTTACAGGTTTATAATTGGTCTCATTCTGTTGGTTATTTACACTATATCAGATTACAAATGCGACGATTTTGGTGATAAAGACTCGGGACTAACCTTGCGAAGTAACAATAACACCGTTTCCACATAATAATGAATCTTCAATCAACCTTGGAATCAGCTTTTTTCTTTCTCAGAGCTAGCATGATTCCCATAGAACATGGATCAGGCAATGATATTGACTTGCAAGATTGCATTACGAGCAAAATCGACTAAAAAAATGTTGCACATAATTGCCAAAATTCCTAGATAAAAATAGACTTCGGCATTTTAAATCGATTTCATTCTAAAATCTGAATTTTTTGATAACACGTTATTTTGGTTACTACTTACTTGAAAATGAATTTTAACCTATCGATCTTCATAGTTTATTATTAATTCATCATTATTTTAGAGTTCATATTTTACTCCCTAGTGTTTGTGAGTTCTACAATTGGAACTCGTTGTATTTTAAATCTTTGGACTAAAGGCAAGAAGTATACAGAGCACAAGGAATTGCCGATCACAGATTAGACAATACAATCATGTCTTATTTGTTAGTACATTCACGAGTAATTATCAGTGAAGGTTCGTAATTGCATGATATTTTTTATTCATCGTGACTTTGAATTTAGGGGCGAGTATTTTTTAGAAGATGAAGGACAATTTGAAAAGTAGCTACATCATTGCATGCGAAATAGTATAGGATTTGTTAGAGAAATATTCTCTTCCTTTGTTATTTCGTATGCAACTACTTCTGCGGACTGCCCATAAAGATAAAATATCCTATTTACTCTCTATTATGGTATTACGTTTATTTACCGAGCTTCTTATTTTACACGATGTTGCGATAAATCAAAGGCCTAATTTAACGGTGCTCAAATTTTTTTTCTATTATTTCATTTTTTATGCTGTTTCTTGCCAATAAAGTCATGATTTGCTCCTCTGTTATGTTTTATCAAAGACCGGACAGAAATGACTTGAAAAAATCCGGAACCTGGAGTTCAATTTTTTGTCAAACCGGAATCAGTATTGGAACCAGAAATCTGCTTTTTCTGATGTCGGAACCAGAGCCCTTCAAAAATCATCAAAATTCCAGTTTAGAAACAGGAATTTATGGTCGGTCATTGATCTTTATTCATTTTCCCGAAATTTGTAACATCGATACATTGAATAGAAATAAATTAATTTTAAAGATGCAAAATGAATAAATGTGTCCTGTTTTCTTCAAATCGGTTGTTTTGCAATCGTTTCATGGAGTAAAATCGAATGGGAAGAATTAATGAACACTTTAACACAAAGGATGATTTCGCCGAGTGTAAAACGGGGTTTGAAAAAATAACTCACCCTTCGGTAGGAACAACTGAAAATAGCGAACATATCGGGGACAGCACTCAATGAAACAAACTCGAGATCTTTCGAATCAGGAGGGTTTGAAGAAAGGCAACAAAATTCTAAATGCTATTAACTGTTGTTCAGACTCAGACGAGCCAAATCACCTCAGGAGATTTTTCACTTTAATTTTTTGTCCGGTGATGAATAACACGATTATCATTGTTCTTGCTTTTATTTTTGTTTCATAATTCGGAAATGTGCAACTTTTTCTATCCGAATTTATTCTAGGTCAGAGAGATAAGCGAATCTTGAAAAGCACGAATCTAAATTTCAAATAGACTCGGAAAGTACGCTATCTGCTCTTCATTAACTGAAAGTCGTTGTACTGTGTCCTGCCAGTTAGTTATTCCTTTTTCATTTAGCTCCTTTTGGGAAGAAATAAGAAAGTTATGAATTTTTCCCGAGGTCGGACCTGTTAAAACTTTAAGCTACCGTAATCCTACATACGATCATTTTTATGAAAAACCGACTACATCATGATGATCAGCGTGAAAAGCTGTACTAGATATACGAAAATCAACCAAATATGAAGACCCCTGGTCCACACCTCTTCCTTGAAACTTGGTTTTTACTGACACTCACTCTCAAGGACAACAACATTCACTGAAACGAATTTAGCATCACTGGATCAGTCAATTTTCGAGGAGATAAGAGAGGAAGAGTTGATTTCCAACGATGTTGGCAGTGCAGTGAAATTTTTCTGCACTGATAAGATTATATCTATACCCGTAAAATTCATATTTCTTACATACAATATGAATTTTACCAAATTCGAAATGCAGGAAATTTGAATTATAAAAAATAACTTTAGGATAAATAGGAAAAAAAACAAAATGTTGTGATAAAAAGTATTTCTGCATGTTACTTTACGTTATTTTCTCAACTTTGCAAGCGCTTGCATGCTCGTTGGCAGAGTGGGAACGCGGCCTAATTGATGATCCTTCAATCAGGCAGCCAAGAGGTAGCTACGAGTGTAAAGTCCTGCCATAAAAAAACAACTCACATTTCATGATGAACAATTGAAGAGTTGAGAACTCACGGGGCATTATTCAGCGAGACAAACTCGAGTTGCTCGAATCTGTGTTTGGAAAAAAACGAGGAATGGAGCGACAAAATCTGCCAACTGTTTGATGGCTCACTCGAGGAAAATCCGCTGCAGGAGTCTTTCAATTTTAGAATCTTCCAAATCGATTTGTTTGAATATCACAATTCCCTCATTGTTTGTAAATATATTTTCAAAATAATTAGACTACTTCATTTTAAAAGTTTTGATTGATTTTTCATCTGCTAGAAGAAAGTGAAACACATTCTCAAAATTTTCTAATCTAAACTCGAAATTCAGTGATGTTCTAATCTTATTCGTGAGATACTTGTTCTTGCATAGAACACATGTTTGCGCTAGGCATTCATCGCTTTGGTTATTTTAGAAGGGAAATTATTTAGGTAAAAGATGACTGAACCAGAGAAACCAGCTGCCACCGAACCAGTGAAAACGCGGACTATGTTCGTGAGAAATACAGACCCGAAAGGCCCCATGGTCATACCAATTCAGGTGCCTATTGTGGAGAAGACAAAGCCAGGTAAGTGCATTTTTATTTGTAAATTGGAAGTATCTGGGAGAAAATTGTCATATTCTTCACAATTATATTCTTAGATATATATCAAAAAATTCTAACTATAGTGCTCCATTAATTTTTATTTATTTTTTTAGATTTCAGTGTTTATAAAAAGATGTTTGCTTTATGAAAGGATTGAATTTTGAAGGATCTTCATAAAATCAGGCATTCGTCTAAAATAAATTTCGAGCAGCTTGGATTCTTTGTAATCTAAAAATTTCGTGACTATGCCAAGTAGTGCATAGAAAAGATCTCTTGACTTACATGCATTTCCAAGTTACGAAATACTCAGATCGCGAAGCACCTATCTAATCTTGTTGAATTCTCATAATAATCAGCGCTATTTTATTTCGAATACAAAATTTAGATGAAGACGAAGCTCCCAATTATGACCATCTTGATCCCGCGCATGAATTGATGGCTCGCTTCATTACATACGACAAGAAATTTTGTCAGGGAAGTAAGTTTGCCTATCTTCTTAAGAATAGTATTAAAAACCTAATAGTAGATAACAAAATATGGGATGAAAATCGGTTTACACAACTTTCCCTGCTTTTGCAGCGAAGTCGAGAGCATATTTGAATGATTTATTCGATGATCACTTTTCGACAGATAACAAATTACGTAATAAACTTAGCATATTCCTATTTGTGCATTCATTTTTTTCAATTTATAAATTTGCTAATACAAACTTTTCGTTAACGTCCTCATTCAATACAAGCCTTAGGAGCACTTTCGTCAGGCGAAAAAATACACGAGCGAAATTTTCGTTATGACTGAGCACACGGAGCGAAAGTTAAAGAAACAAATTTTAGGTTAGAGGTAGAAAATTGTATAGAAAATATTGTAGAAGGTAGGTCGCAAAGGTTTTCTGACGATCGTCCTCCCTAGGACTGGTTCAATATAATTTTCAGCCATCGGCTTTGGAGCTGCCCTCGTGGCTTTGATCATCCCAGTCAGTCTTATCGTGGTAGGCTATTGCTACATCCACGAATGCCCAGCCCAATCCGGCCTTCCCGAATGGATGCTCTACTACGGCATTCTCATTCTCATCGTGTGCCTTGCCAAAGCTGTTCAGATTTATTTGGTAAGTCATTTTATATTGGGATGTCGAACAAGTTATTTACCACTTTTGACTTTTGAAATTTTCTGAAAATTGACTTGTGATAGATCGAAAGAGTTTTCAATTTCCGCTTGAAAATTACTTGTTGGTTCCTATACAATAATGTCCTATCAATTCGTTGGCTAATGACTCATAATAAGGAATAAAAATAGACGTTTTCCTATAAGGCGGGAAGAGCTTTATGAAACAACCCAACACAAAAGATTTCTTTTTAAAGATATGGATTTTGCAAATTTCAGCTTCAAATTACCTATTAACTAATTTATAGTTTTTTACTAGTGAAGTTGAAGTAAATCTAAAGTTAAATTTAAATTTTTTTCGAGTTAAAGTATGCTTTTTCAGATTAATAAAACCCACTTCATAATATATGAAACACTAATATTTATTGCTTTCAGGATGAGGAGGCGGGACGAGAGGGAATAGATCTTTCATTTCTTTGGAGATTTATCAGATTAGTTCTTTGGATTGTCCTGATTCTTATGTAAGTTTGACATCATCATTGAAAATTGTCACCGCCACCCCAACACATGTTCTTTAAAATATGTATGAGAACATTGGATGGTTCGTTCTGCAAAATTTTTGAGCTGAAAAAATCCGCATCAAAAACAACAATTTATTACTTATTCCAATAAAATAGCTGTAGATTTTAATGACAATTTAGATAATGTCGATATTGCGACGCCACGATCTGACAAAATAGTGTGAAACTCGAGAGAATTTCCTTACTATCTTTTATACCAATGCAATGAAGCGAGCGATTGATTTTCAAATTTCGAATGACCAAACTTGGAATTTTCCTGAATTTTTCTTGAAATCCTTTTCGCAAAAGCATCCCCTATGGCTTAAGATTTTTTGTAATAGGAAAACCGAAAAAAATTAGAAGTGTTATCATTGAAACATTGAAAATAAATGAGAATAAACGCGAATGAACATCTGTGCAATACATATACTGTACCATTTACAGTATTTTTCGAAGGGTTTTCCTTAACACGACTGTATAGCCTATTCCGCTTGATCGCGAAATAGCGCCAAATTTAAATCGTCCTCAAAACGGTTAATTTGTTAGCCAGAACGCATAATTCAGGCACTTGATTGGCATCTGGCTGGTATTTTACGTGTGGTCGATTGAGAACGCGGTCTGCAACTACTACCTGCAGCTGTTCGCCTTATTCATGCTCATTCTCACAACGATTGTTGGAGTTGTCGGCCTCAGCCTCAAATGCTGTGGCACTTGGTTCGCCATCGCCGAGCTTACCAATTTCTTCCATGACCCCTATATCAACTCCGCCAAACCTTAAAACATCGAATTCAAGAATTTGCCTAGTCGAACTTGAAAACTTTGAACATGAAAAGAAGAGATACTTTCGTAGGCTGATCTGGGCAGCACTTAAGCCAGATCCCCCATGTGTATTACTTAAACCAAGAATTTCTGCTAAAATCAGGCTATCTGGAAACCGCATGACCTCACGACATGCGAAATAGGGTGGGTTTTGGGTAGTAGACTCTCTTTCCCTAAACTATTTCACATGTCATGAGGTCATGCGTGTCATGCCGTTTCCAGGCTGTCGTTTTTTTTCATATTTCTATTCCTAATTTTAATCATTTATCAGTATATCTTAAAATTTACAAAATTCAGTCTCGATTTTATTTTTGTTACTTTTATTATAGCTATTTTACATTTTTCTTTGCGCTCCAAGAATATTTTTTTATTCTTTCCTGCAACATTTGGATGATTTTAAATATCCTTCTGTATGTAAAATTACATATTTTAGCAATTTGACAATTTTTATTCTAAGATTTCCAATGTGTGCTTTCATCTAGCAAATCTACTGCCTACCTATTTCACTATATCATAGATTATTACGACATGTATTTGTATGAATAAAAATTCGAAGTATCAGCAAATAGTTGTCAATAATTTTTGTGCAATGCACTAACGTAATGTTACAATCATCAATTCGAAATTCAAGGGAATATCGATTATCAGGCTTAAAGCGTCGAACACAGACACTGGACACTGGTGTCCAACTGAGACACTGATCCAGTGTCCGTATTCGGAAAGTGTTCAAAATTTTAATATCTGTCGATTATTTGGCAACTTGTAAACGCACGACATTCAAGACCTCAAGACATGCGAAATAGTGTGGGAGAAAAGAAATGCTACAGTCCTATATCCTACGTTAACCATACACTATTTCGCATGCCTTGAGGTCTTGATGTCGTGCGGTTTCCGAATAGCCGATTATTTTGAAATTTTGTGAAAAAATGCAATAATATAAACATAATTAACATATCAATCAAGTTTTCCAAACTCTGTCTATCGATAAAGTCGAACGATGAATAGATGATCAATTTAACGAAGAGATAGCTTCAAATATAAGGCGTTTCTATTAAAAAAAAAGTTTCATAAGAATCATATCAGAGATGGGTACCCTAGAGCAATAGTCAGCGAAACAAACTTTAGCTCTCTTGGATCAGTATCCTGGCAAATTAACAGAGGATAAAACGTTATCGATTTTTCTCTGATCCATTTGAAAACATCTTCCTTCAAAACTCTTCTCTTCGTCATTTTTTTCGTTTCGAAAATAACGAGTTTCAGTAAACTTTATGGTAAAACCTAAAAATGTAGCGCAGTCGGAAATGCTGTCTATGTTAGCATATAGTGCATTCTAGAGCATTTTCACTGATCACTTTCATACATTTCATCTTTATCTGAATTTCTGTTTTCAGACTATCTTTATCGAAAGCTTGTCATCCTTGATCTTATGTATTTCGTGCCAAAATGGCAACACATTTCTTCTTTCAATTCTTTTCTTAACTTTCTCTGGGCGCCCTTTCTCTTTTTCTCTAGTTTCCCTCTCGTGCCCGTTTTCTCCTCTCCTTCTTTGTGTTTGACACAGCGATTACCTGTGTCGATTGAACACTCCAAATAAATTCGTGATTCAATAATTGTTCATTGTTAAGTCGAACCCGCTTACTTACCAACCTTGTACTAACAACTAACCGCCAAAAGGGTCACATCAAGAGAGGCCAAGTCTCCCCTTTTTGAGGGAGAGAAAGAATGCATTAATTTTTCCGCCGTTTCAATTCTCGTTAATTATCCCGCTAATTAGTTGATAATTTCATGAAACCAAAACACTAATTAGGGCAATAAAATACCCCCGAAATGGTGGCGTCATTGGTTTTTGGTTTTTCGAAAAAGGCCTTCTGAAGGCATGAGCGACGTCGAAACTCGACGATACAGGTCACTTTTCAAAAGGATTCTCCATAGTCGATTTAGTCTATCTGCATTGACAGTTTGTTAACTTGGTCGCCACAAACAGCCACATCGGTTCCGAAAATTCTTTTTTTTGTGAATGTCGATTTTCGTACTATTTGTGTACTCGCTGCTCATAACTGTCTTCCACTCTTTGTAATCGTCTTTTCTTTTTCCAAATAGTTTCGCTAATTATTCGAGTTAATTACGAAAATTCAGCAATCAACCTCCGAGAAAATCGAGATCAATCGATATTTCTCTGGAAAATGCAACGCCGCGGCACAGTTCATCGTTGAAAGTGGGCGGAGTTTGTCGTCGGAAAAATTTGGGAAGGCCACTGCAGGAACGAATTGCCGCACAAAAATGGTCATAACTTTTGATAGGATGGACCGTTTTTGAAGATTTAAAAAGTTTTGAGTTCGCACCGATCTCGACCATCACTGATACAAAATTTATCCAATTAAAGAACACTTGGCCTCTCTAGTCATATCCTTCTCTGAGAAGACCATTTTTGTTCACATTTTATAATTGGGTAGTCTTCTGTAAGAAAAATATCCGACCTTCGTTAAAACTATTCTAAGACTAAATTTGGTTGTCTCAAAAAGAATACTGATTTAGAAATGGCTGAACAAGATGCTCGTCCAAAATCTGGTCACGTGAAGATAGAGCGCCACCCAGATATCGACCCGGACGATAGCATAGCTATGCGAGAGATACAAGAACTATCGTATAAGCTGCCCGAACTAAGGAAGAAAGGTAAACATACTCTTTATTGTCCAAAAATGAGTAATTGCTCTAAAAAGAGAACGCGTATCTGCGAGCGTGGTGCACCGATACTCTGGAAAATAAGAGGAGATAATGCGTAGAAACGCAGAGACGATGGTTAAACTCACAGCACCCTTTCTTTCTTTGCAAAGATTTATTTCGGGAACAATAGAGAGTATTAGTCTAATTTTAAAAGATGACCGAACCAACCTCCGATTCAGAGGACACGAACACAGAAAGCCGAAACAATTTCGATCTGAACGCTCCCAGAATCACACCAGCACACGTACATCAAGGCAAGGAAAAGGAATTTGAATTTTTTAATAGATGGTTTTTTTTAATTAATGATACAACTATGATAATATAAGGAGGTTAGAAAAAAAAAGTTAGTGGTTAGATCACTGATTTTTCAATTTTGCACGTTTAACCAATATCTACCTATCTCATTTTGAGAATAATCTACGATATTAGCATCCACCATATTTTATTTAATTATTCATAAGCTTAAATTTAACTGAAAAATCAAAATCCTAGTGCCTCCTCACTTTCATGAGACCCACGTCAACATCGAGAAAATCTACACTTGCTGCTACTCGGTCGATTACTTGTGCTGCAATTTAAACGAAAGCTGTGAGTCGAGATT
>LIAE01010296.1:0-13272 GCA_002287525.1 Diploscapter pachys | reverse complement strand
ATCGTTTATAAAATGATATGAAATGGATATTTTATGTTTGCTATAATTATGAGCATCGATGAATGTAAAATGCCTTGTAATTACTTATTTTCTAAAGTTTTAGTACTTTGTTGGATAACGCTACAGTAGGAATAGTTTTGTTGGATAACGCTACAGTCGAAAAACCTTTGTTGGATAACGCTACAGTAAAAAGTGCAGCGTTATCCAACAAAGATTTTGTTGGATAACGCTGCACTTTGTTGGATAACGCTCGCCTCCCTTCTAAGTAAGTTAGTTTATAGATAAAAGCCTAATCAATTTTTTTCAGTTTTCATTGCTTCCTGTATTTATACAGCGTATTATGCAACGAAGCCCAATAGATCTAGGCCAATTTATGGTGAGAATGATTTTTCGAAAGAACAAAATAATTTCTATTTTTAGCAACTTACACTACCAGCTCAAATACTCGACCTACCGTTTTCACGGCGAGTACAGGAGCCACTTCGACGATGAATAATTCTGATATTTTTCCTGTTGCCACTTATCCATCAGCCTATGATATTCCAGGTTCGTTTCGAGAATAGTCGGGAATATTTTCAATATATAATAAATGAATAATTGCCCTCACATGCAAAGTTGATGAAATCGCGTTGCAATTCTATTTTTTTCACCCAATCTTGTCATGCCACGAAATGATAGCAATTTCATTTGAATTCGACATAAAATTGAAAATTTTAGATACAAACTGTGGTGGTATTGACAATTCGCATTCAAATCATAGTGGAGGACATCATTGTCATGATCCTGGAGGCCATTCGAATCACGGGGGATGTCACGACTCGGGAGGCGGGTTTGCAGATTCAGGTGGATGCACGTCTTCCGGGGGCTGCACGAATTCAGGAGGGTTTTCTGGAGGCGACACTGGTGGTTTTTAATTTGAATCTTACTAGACAGAGTTTATTCACCTTTTAATCTAAAATGATTTTTTTTTCGAATTCACTTTTTGCTGTTAATTTTCGACTAACTTTGCTTACGATTATTGAGAAACAAAGCAAAATAAATATTTTCATTGTTCAATTGGTGCAAAATCTTTATCCAAATAAATATGTGTAAACGCGATTGACTATCGATGAGATCGGATCCAATTTCACTTCACACTCCTCTCCAATGTACCCAAAATTACAATAACATTTGACATTGGATGCATTTTTTTCATCAAAAATCAAATCGCCGTTTCCGCTGCAGGGAATAATATAATCATTAAGATATCCACAAATCTTGCCAGGTCTTTCTAAATCCATATCTTCCGTCCCATCGGGGCACGTACATCTGTAACCTTAAAATACTCACTTTCATATTATTAGGTTACTCGTCGTAAATAATTTTCAGTTATCAATACGATGTATTGTGAAAAGACCTACCAAATGGTAGATCAACGCAGACATGACAATCATTTATTCCGAGAGCGCATTCATCAATATCTCTAATCTTCATGCAGTAATTGTTCTTCAATCCCAGCTCTTCCAGTTTCGAGTCATCGTTTATCATCGGCCTAGAAGTAGTAAACATTGAAATTTAGAACAGAAATTCAAATAATAGCGTATATACTATTGTAGAATATCTGTATTCGATAAAGTAAGAAAGAAAGTTATTAATGAAACTGACCTTAAATCCAAGTATCTAGACAAACAAACGCATTCAGGTTCAGTGCTGTTCATGCGAGTTACGCAAGTGGCATTGTTTGGACAAAGAAAGGATCCGCAACGATTTTCCAAATTTATGATAGTATTGTTAACCTCGATAGTTAGTGCGAAATCAATCAGTAGCATCAACAGAACTAGATCCTAAATTTAAAATTTGACCATTTTCAAAAATATCGATAATCAACTTACGCTTGAAACAATGCTTCGATTGTTTGCTTTGGACGACATTTTATGGAGACTCGATGTACAGAATGAGTGAATATTTTGGATTTCAAATTCGCGAGCAAAACAATTATAAAAGTAAAAATTTGACTAATTTGCAAAACTAAAAAGGAACAAAATAGGCTAAAATCGAGGGAAACAAAGAGAATGCGTTATTCCCATGTCGATCTGATTTTCAGCTATGACGAGAGAGAAATTTCTTTACTTTTTAGCTATGTGCATCATGATCTGATTCGGAGAATCAGATACGCGTTTACGGTTGCCTTCTTCGCCTACATCATCAATGCGAATATTCGCCACGTTTACGATTTCTACTTTCAAATTTATTTTAATCAGAGATTCAATATTCCATTTTACTTTCCAGTACTTTCTGTTATTGTGAGTTTAGCCATAGAATGCCTTACAAGTTTGGATTGGTTTAAAATTTAGCAAGACCCGAAAAGAGAATGAAAGATAATTAATCCAGAAAATTTAGATTTTCAGTCTTTTTACAAAGAATATCCAATAAAGCCATTTTTGGCAACATTTATATGAGATTTTTTAGCATTCCTAGCATTAGTTGTAGAAACACACTTAGACCCAGACTTGTTCCTATTGTATTTGAGAAAAGATAATAAGATTACTTTGCAGTACGCCATTCAACGATATACGAGTTTAATTGGTCATATTGCTCATGTCATCGTTTTAATTGTCTCGTACCGACAAATCATGAAGCATTTGAGAGAGCATCGACTGATTAGCGATAAAGCGAGGAAGGCAGAGAAGGTTGTCAACCAAAAACTTCTCATGAGTGTAAGTTCATTTCAGCTTCGTCGCAATATTTAAGTGTTTATTCAGTAGTCTAAGATACTAAGACAAAAAATTAGGCAGAAGTAGTTAATAAATTATGCAATATGATATAAAAGAGAACGATAAAATAGAGCAATGATATGAGCAACAATCTTCCCTTTAGAAATTATCCCTTTTATACATTATGACTAATTTTGCTTTTATGAAAAGACTGAAAAGATAATAATATTAAGTTAGAGTAATACTTTTACAAAAAATATCTTGAATAATTCAAGACGATTTTCGTTGAAAAATCAATTCACACCAATCAGAAACCAAATTCTTGGTTATACTTTTTTACAAGAATGCGGTTTCCTTCTATAGATTATTTTTTTCTTCTAATCAAACTTTTTTTTAATATTCCAAAGTTAGTGACACGTTATTTTTACCGTTAAGAGATAGACAACTTCTATTGTTCTGGTCAGATGAAGTGAAGTCTCGCGTGTTAAAGCGCGCCTTGCGAGAAATGCGCGTCACGACTATGCGCAAAGAGGGAGGCTAGAGTGCAGAGAAGGGAGTTGGCGGGAAATAATAGAAAGAGAGTGGGGTACGCAATTCCTCTGCCTCTCTTCGCCTTTTTTCTTCTCTTTCTCTATTTTTTCAACACACGGTTTGTCACTTCGTTTGATCAGAACACTAGTTGTTTCGTTTTATTATTTTCAATAGTTGTATATTTAGATAATCGTAGAAATTTTTACTAACAATTGGCTAACATTAGAAAATATTGCGCATCTTCACTATTCCTCCAAAGCTATTTGTAGTCTAGCCATAAATTATTGGGATAAAAGATATCAAATATCCGAGGTTTTCCATTAAATTAAAAACATAATGAATCTACTCACTTCGATTTTAGATATTGGTCGCAATGTTTACAATTCACGGTCCCTTCATCCAGACAATTTCCCTCTACTTTGTCGTTAAAGGTGTCGCACAGGTTATATAAATCAAAACGAATCTTAGTAAACTTATTCGAACCCTTATAATTCAGAGCTTGAAAGTAAAGGTAGCGAATGCTGCAAAGGTTCATCCGGTGAACGCTATGCCACAACAAGCATCATCAACAAATATATGAATGCTTGGACAAGTTTAAATATACGTTTATGCCCATTTTTTTAACTACAGTTGATTGATCAAATAAAAAATTGTTCATATACGAAATTGTTAAATTTTTCCTTTTAGATAAAATCGGGTATTCCGGAGTCTTGCAATCTCACAACTTAACTAACTAGTATGTAGAGCTAGGAGAGGATTAGGAAAGGTAGGTGAATCCTCTCTCACCTTACATGCTGTCTCATAAAATTGCCAGGTTGCGAGATTTCCGAATTACCATTCGTTTTTTGTTAAAATCAGACTTGCAAATTTTCAAACCCGCGGGTGCCTCATGGACGAAATAGTATATCTCTTTGAGGAACGAAAAGAAGACATGTTCTTTTCCTCTTTCGATAAGACGCGCTATCTCGTTTATGTGGGAACTCGTGGGTTTGAAAATTTGCAATTCTGGCCAAAATATACAATTGTTTTGTCATTTTAGTTAATAGATCCTCATTTAAGTCGATTCAAGCGTTATTGATTGGTTTAGCGACTTCTCCAGTCTTCTTCGCCTCTTCTGCAGCTTTGTCTTCTTTTCTGATTTGAGTGTAGACAATGATCATCAAGGCGAAAGTAAAATAAATCGCTTAAAATTAATATTTGAAGAAATCTGGGATTATAAAACTTTCATAAATGATTTTTGCAGGAAAATTGGCTTTTATAAAAATTCATTTTTGGATCCAAATTAGGTTTAAAACATACAAATTGCTACCTTTCAAGAAGTTGGTATATTTTGTTACAAATTTAATCTGGTCAGAAAACAAATGGAATCTGAAGGATACCTAGGATATAGACGATGTAAAGGAGCCAATCGCCAGCGTTCATGAGTGGAGAATAAATGGGAATCGTTCTGTCCTGTGACCAAGCGCCGTCTAAAGTTAGACATAAACTACGAGAATTTCAAATTATAAAAAAAAAATAATGGGTAACGGTGAAAAGTACGGAACTAAATATAATTTTGATTTGGGTGTTTGCATTTCCTATTAGGAATTGGAATTTCAGATTTATCATTAAGTGATCGATTCATAACAAAATAATAAACTGAAATCTAAAATATTGGTTTGGTTCCATAGTTTTGACCATCACCGAATCTATTGGCAACTTAAATATTGTCGATGAACGGTAACTTGGAATAGGGGAAAAGGGATACGTTTCTTTCTTCCCCTTTTGTAAGCCAGGATCTCCCTCGATTTGACGACACCTTTTATGTCGATTCTTTGTTTTGTTCTGCAATTTTGTGCTAATTATCGCTAATTAGTCAACTATTTTTTTTTATCAATATCTCGATAAAAGACAATAATTAGAAGGTTATCATGGAGAAAATCCCGCTAATTTTGATGAAAGAACGATTGTTTTTTTAAGTCGCTAAATGAACAATTGCGCCTGTGTGCGTATTTTGTGGCTCAAAAGTGAGATGGAAAGAAACGCGTCCTTTCTACTTTATTCCAAGTGATCGTTCATCGACAGCATTCTGACCTCGTTTAAATGTAAAGAAAATGCATTTCGCTCCAAAAATGCTCTGAAACTTGATAAAGTATTAAATTTTTAAAAATAAAATAATTAAAGACTGACGTAAAGAATGGCTGGAAGATAAATTCCCTTTCTCGTGAAACAGACGATGAGCGCGCAAAACAGTGATATTATACCCTGAAATATCGAGCGGAATTTTCAGGACACAATTAAAGTAGAGCTAACCAAAATGAGTTGCTGATAGAATATCGCATCCTTGACCGCCTCCTTCTCTTTGATGTCCTCGTAATCACTCCACATGACGATGTTCTTCAAGAGGCAAATTACCCAGACCAAAAATATCGATCCATAAATTGCCAACTAAAATTAATTTCAAAATAAATTTGAATATTAACCTAAAATCTGGAGGAATGTTAAAATGCCAAAAGCCATTACTATTTCATTGTAAATAATGTTCTTATAAAAAAACCGAAAATAGCCAGGATTTTCAAATTATACTTACATAAATTGGCTTGCAATTTGGCTTCGTGAAGAATCCCATATTGGCTGGCCTTCGCAACAAAAATTCCCTGAATTTTCGACATTTGAAGCTTTTTATATTTTAGCCAATATTAGGAGAAAAGAAAGAAATTATTACGAAAAATCTGCAGAAAGATCGATAAAATTTGTACAAATTCTCGATAAAACGTTTCAGAAATGGGGAAAAGAGAAATGGAGAAGATAAATTGATGAAGGAACGCTGCAAAATTGAGGGACGAGCCATTGGGGCTTTACTCTGGGTTCTCCAATTCTGCGTTCTATTTCGACTTTAAAATCGTGAGCTCTGTTCCGATGTTCAACTGGAAAAAACAGCCAAATTAAGTTATTTTCTGGATACTCGTTCAAACCTAATAAATTTCATTAATATGCGATTCTTTTGTGCAAAAACTGTAATTATGACTTTTTCTCGTAATCCATGGAGTAGAAATAATTCTGACTTCAGAAGCTATTTTCATCACATTTTCGATTCGATGTAATTTATTGAAAATCTTTCACAAATATATATTCAATGTTTTCTAACAATTTTGAAAATTTTGAAGAAAAAATATCAGCGAGAAAACATCAATGAGATCAGAGATCGCGTAAAAAATCATAAATTGACAAAAACTGAATGGTCTTGAAGTTACGAATCCGGTTATTGTATCATTTTGCCCTGCTTTCCCCAATCGTGCTCGCGCACCCAGGTATTTTTTTTAATGTCGGGCTTGTAACTAGGGACAGTCGGGTGTGCATCTCCAGAGTTCTGCTGATCGTGCTGGGCTCCATAGTTTTGCGCGTCCACAGACAATCGATTCCAGTCCTGAAGTTGGAAAAAGAGTGATTTTAGTTTTTGATGATCGAACAGAATGTGTCGACGAGTTGTTTTCGAAACTGAATTTATGCATTTTGAGACTAGTTTTTTCCCAATTCTACGAAGTAACGAAAAGAGAACGAAGAAGATTATGATCAAGCTCTAATGATTTCCTGTTTAAATATTATCATCTTTTTATTCGAGCTACATGGTTCTTGTGGTCAACTTTCATTGATGAAGAAATCGGGACTATTGTGATTTATGCAAATTAAAACATTATTTCGTACCCTACTTGATCCCTGCCAACCATCGATCAGTCCACTCCTTCTGTGAGACTTCATCCATTTGATTTCTTTGGCTAAAGGTGCCATTGGACCTGAATTTGGTATTTTTTTATTCCCCACTTTGACTTTTCTTGAGTTCAAAAACAACACCTTGACATAACTTTCGCAGATCGAGCATATTCGTACAAGTGTCGCACGATTTTCGGCAGTTCTCACTCATCCACGTGTTCTTCTCGCATTCGCCCAACCTCTTCCAATACGGACAATGCACGCTGTAATCAGCGCACGCTAAAAAAATCGAAAGTCAAAATGTTGATATTGATCAAAATAAATGCTTACTTCCATGGTAGTATGTTTTAGGCACACAAAAGCTGCAAGAAACGGGGCATGTGCCTCTGAAAAAAAAAAAAGTTTTAAAACTTTTATTCATTTCACTGATTCTTACGCCATAGGCTGCGGATAGACACCGCATAGCTCTATGGTAGCCCAATATTGACAGCAGATCTAAAGATTATTTTATTTTTGTCTGAAAACATGGACCTACGTTTTCGTTGTAGCAGCTCTCAGTGAAGTTTCGACTCTTCTTAGGACGTATCGGTTTATAGCCAGGGGCTGAAAATGGGTCTTAAGCAGTTCCCTTGGAATTGCTGCGAAAAAGCATCGTCTAGAAATGAATTTTGTTCTTCATGTATGAAGACTAGTTGCTCGAGTTTGACTTCCTCAGATTATTTTCCCCATCTTATAATGCGTATCTTTGCTTACCTTGTGGAGTCTTGCTCGGAGTTCGGACTCGATTATTTTCATTGTTGCTCCCTCTGTTATTGAGGTTCGTCTTCGAATTCGTGTTGGAACTTGAATCTCCACGGTCCTGTGCTCTCGATCGACTACAACGATCACAACTCTGAAATCAGAAAAGAATCTTTTTGAAGGCAGAAAATTTGAAAGAAAGCCAAAGCGAGAACTTCTTTCTTTTGATTTAGAAAGATATTGATTAGAAAAGGTGAAACAACAAACTTTTCTGCAATTTGCATTCATCCAATTGGCGTTCCGAACGCATTCACCTCTCTTCTTCCATTTCGAACATAAAATGTGTCTATCTTTGCAATCTGAAGAAAAATTCAAATGATATATTTTCGAAAAATGCTGCACTATTTATTTCACAACATCTGAACTGGGATTCGAGTAAAATTACACCCCCCTGTAATTGTAAAAGTTTACATCATAATATATGTTGTAAAATTTTTACAGGGGGTGTAATTTTACTTGAATCCCGGCCCTGATAAGGAGTCCGAGATAGTTGAGCAACTTGGGGAGCGACAGGTTGCTCTGGCTTGATCTCTGTATCGTTGTCACTGCCTAAATTTAGAATCTCTTTTAGCAATTGGAAAACGAAGCAAATTTTAGATGATAGATCAGGTTGGATTATCTCAAAATTCCCTACTTCCTGCCTGTCCAGCTGCAGCGGGCGCGGCCCCAGGCTGCACAATCGGTTGGGACTGATCGTCCCATTTCTGAATTATTCAGGTTTCCTCGAGATCTGATTATACCAGGTGACTTTTAAAAATGGACTAGAATGATTCCACGTAACCGTTCATCATCATCATAATCTGATTAATTTTTATGCATTTTTATCTATTGACAATGACCGACCAATAGCTTGGGACAAAATAAAAGAGACGAAAATCTATGCAAGAAAATTAGCGCATTAGTGCATTGTTTTGAAGCGAATAGACGACATTTTATCGATTCGAGGAATGACTTTGACGACTATTTGATATTACGCAATGTACACCTTGCATATTCGAATTCGTACGTCGCTTTTTGTCTCAAACTATCGGTCATTGACAACACGAGGAAAATTCAATTCTCTATATAATTACTAAATAACCTACTCGAGCAGTGTCATTCCACGTGTATAACTGATTACAAATAATTTTAGCAGCGAGGTCAGATGCCCTGTCGCATTCAGTGAAATTTCGTGAATCAACGCAATTTAATAAAACTAGAGAGATAAAATAAATAGAAAATGTCCAAAAAATATTCCAGGTATTTAGGTTTATACTAAGCATCTGAAAATTATAGCGATTTGTGTACAGGAAAAGTTTATTTTTAAAATCGTATAAGAAAAATGGTTATAACATCGATGTAGTGATACCTGCTGACAAAAAGTTAGTCCAACTAAAACCGTTAATTTCTGCGATTCCTCTACTCGTCATTATTACTCACGATTTCCTATCAATTACTTCACTTACCGCACCACATTCTCCGATCGACTTCGAGTGCGAATAAACATTGCAGTTTGATAAGAAAGTATCACGCACATACACTTATTTTTTCACCAAATTTGCAACGTTTTCGAACCGCATGAAACAAGATAGTGCACTATTTCGAGAGACGAAAAGAAGGCATGCTCTGTTTCTCTCTCGATAAAACACATTATCTCGTTTCATGCGGTTAGTCGCGGTTCAAAAACGCGTTGCAAATCTGACTTTCACGATTATTTTAGGAGTTGGAAAAAACTGAAATAGATTCTAGCTAGAACTACTTCACCAATTATTTATTTATTTATTTTTAAATTACCGAATTTTTATAAAAATAGATTCTTATCATTCTATAATGGTCCGGTTTTATCCGTAAAACTATGAATGATTTCGTTTGCGATTTATAACAATCCCTGACTGATTTCTATGAATCTCAGCTTTAAAACAGATTCTCCGTAACTCTCGAAGCTGCCCGGACCAGAGACTTAAAATGAGCTTTGAAGGGGTATTCTTTTGGTCTTTATTTCTGGCGTATAAGATGCAGAATTACCTGGAGAATCCGAATACGAGATTCTGTAAATTCGAATTAATTTTGCTATGGAAGATTGTATTGCGAATTCTAAAAGGGTCGAAATCTCTAGTGATAAAAATTCACGGAAGAATGAGCAGAGTAACACAACGACATGAGTTGTTTTGCGGAAATTTTTCTCGCTTTTCCTGATTTATCTTTTCTCAAGATTCTTGTATTTTCAATTTTTATCGCATTATTCGAATTTCAAAACTTCCTTATCAGCTTCCTTACACTTTTCATGCTCTCATAATCAGCTATTACTTCCTCTGCAAACGAATGCATTATCGACTGCTCTAGGATTAATAACTCGAAATTTTCAATGATTTCTTCATGAAGTTTCTATTCATTTGGTTAATTCTAGGTAATTCCTTTCAAGTGTTCTCGTTTCAAAATATATTCTTAATTTTAGTCTTATCGACATACTCTACTGATCAAACAACGACTTCAGATCCTGAAGAAGAAGAAGAAGATCTCGATTGTGGATTGGATTTTCAGCTCGGCTCTACTAGTGACGGTCCAATTTGCTATGGATTGATTCAGGTATTTCCCCGGGAAAAATATTTAGCTTCAAGATTCAGTATCCATCTTTCGAGTTGTTGGATTTATGCATTGGGAGTACTCAACTAACGAGTGAAACAATGAGACTTTTATCAGGTCCGTTATCTTATCAAAGACTGAAAAAATCGAATTTCAGATTTATTGATTGATCCAATTAAAAATACCCAAGTTGATGGGTGTTGTATGCCAATAGAAGGAACGGATCTCACTAATTGTTCAATTCTGGCTAAAACTGATTTTAAGAGTCAACACTCTTTTGTAATTTTATTTTTGAAGATAAAAATGAAAACGCTAATTTTAGATATTCTCAACATTTCGTTTCGAAAACAGTACTTATAATCTATTGACATCATCAGTAGACTCCGATCCGCCTTCGTTTCAAGAAAGGCTCGATTCATGCAGTTGGATTGCCTGTACACTTTAGAAATTGAAATAAACTTATTTAAACAATGAAAAATAGATAAAAACTTTGAAGAGAAATGCATGCAACCACTCTTATCACTAGTGGAATTATTCTTTGCTAGTAGGTTGTTGTGAGACGGGAAAAAGATGCTTCGTTACAAATCGATAATTGCGTATGTTCGCTTTTTGTTTTTAGTCTCCACCACTCACCCAGCAGTTCACTACGTTGACAAAGGCACGTTTTCATTTGTTTAGCGAGTGGTCCAAGTGATTTTTCACTTTTATTATTTTCTCGATTGATTATTTGCTTTAAAAAGTTTATTAATTAAACATGTTTCGTTTAACTTTCAATTGGAATTTCTTCCAGTTACTCGATTTATTCATGTTTCGATCATCAATTCGGATACCTATCCAGTCAACTAGTCGTTGTTTGGTAAGATTTTTCATCCTTTGATTGTGCATTGATGTTTGCTAATTAGAAAGAGAAAAAAAACTTTAGTCAACGAAACCAGAATTCGAACGGATATTGGAGAAATGGACAGGCGGCGAAGTTCGTTTAGAAGAAAAACAGAATGGTGATCTGGTGGAGATCATCATGAGTCGGCAGGAGAAGGGTAACGCGTTTTCCGGGCACATGCTGCGACAATTTCATTATACAACACATGCAAGTGATTTTTTTTTTTAAGTTTCTTGATTTAGTGACAACATAAATAGCAAGGTTTTCATTCTTAGAGTGGATTATCTCTGTTTATCTTTGGTTATCAGATTATCAGTACCATTTTATGAAAGAAAGATTTCAGAAAGTCAGCCAGATGAAATCTACGGGCATTGTCGTATTACGAGGTGAAGGTTCTAATTTCTGCTCCGGCGCTGATTTGGCTATGGTTGAAGAAGTACTTTCGATAAGGAAATTTTATATTCGAAAGATTTGATTTTAGTTGGTTGTCAGTAAAGAACTGGGTCTGATAATGACTAACTTTATGAGTGATGCCTTACAAGCATTGAGAACCTCTCCAGCGATTAGTATCGCACTTGTTAGGTTAGTTTATTTTGCCTAGTTTGAGAATTGGTTAGATGGTTTTCCATTGTTTTTCAGAGGCAACTGTCTTGGTGGAAGCACGGAATTGTCTAATGCTTGCGATATTCGAGTCGCTCATCGTAAATCTAAATTTGGTTTCTGGCAGGGAAAGCTCGGATTAGTCCCAGTTTGGGGAGGCGCCTCATATCTTGTTCAGGTCGAAAGATTCATACGAAATTCAGAACTTTCATTGTGATTTTAGACTGTTGGACGCTCAAATGCGCTAATGCTAATGGCGACGACTACCACATTGTCTTGCGAGGAAGCACATAGAATTGGATACGTGAATCGAATCTTCGATACCGACGATGAAGCTAAGGTAATTCATTGAAGAACAAATAACATTAAAAAATGTAAAAGTATAAATTTACCAAAGCAAATCAGCGAAAATGCATTAGTTTGAGATCAAAGCTTGATGAAAAAGTCCATAGAAAGTTCTATGAAATATCTCTGGGCAAATATCTAGCAATAAGGGATAAAAAATGGATAGAAAAATTCAAATTGATATGAATGGCGAGGAGGGTTTAGGAAATCATCGATTCGTTCTTGAAGAATGGTGTTCAAGTTGCTCAGAATCAGAAGATGATGGTTAACGCCCTGCACAGAGGACGAGAAGGAGAGACTGGTGACTTTTTAAAACCACTTTTCGATACCTATTTTCAAGTTCAGATGTGGTAGGCAAAGTTTGGAGTTCTCCTATTCATAAGGAAATGTTCGGAAAGCAACTTGATGCTGTTGTGAAGAAGAAGTGATCCTTCATTTTCAACAGAATATTTTTAGTCATGGCTACTACCTCATAGATTTGAGCAAATTTAACAATTTTTCGAATTTTTAAATAAAATCATAATCCGGATTTCTGCTTTGATCGCGGTACAGGCACAGACATATGGCTTTCGTTTTGAGTTTCATCTGGGGAAACTTGATTGAGTTTCGAAAACTCAGGATGAAGCAACAGCATGATCCATGGCGGACTGAGATAGGATAGATCAGCAGCCAATGACTGTACGATGAACATGTAACCAGCGTAGTTTCTGAAGAAGTAGATAAATCCATAAATGTAAAAAAACATCTGAAATGTGAATGATAAGGATAGAATAATGATGAGGAAAAATTTGATGGCCAAGTAATTGACAGAATAACGAATTTTTGATTTGGAAGGGAAAGCTCAATGAAGAAGGTGAAACACGTTTTCAAGCCTATCTTATGTTTTTTTCTTGTTTTTCATAGATCCTACCCCCATAATGAATTGTCCTCCAAGAGAAGTGAGCATTATCCCCGAAATGATGAGAAGTCGTTTTTCAATATCCTTCACACCGCTAATTGTGAGGTAACGAAGACGAATAATCGTAGCTAGTGTGAGAAATCCTCCAGTGAAAAATGTCGACGACGTTACGACCATCATGCACGTCGAATTTCGTAGCTGAATGAAGTTAGGCTAATTTTTGCCAATGCTACAGGATTATTGTTTCATTTTATTCGATCACAATCATGACTATT
>LIAE01010293.1:109552-128032 GCA_002287525.1 Diploscapter pachys | reverse complement strand
CCAGACTCCACCATTAGTCATCAACCCTGGATCGGGTCTTAAACAAGGATGTTTTAAGTCTTGCAACCTCTCCAATCCAGAGCTGGACAAAAGTTGTGTTTTTTTTTGCGAAAGTAGCGTTTTTCGCTTTCGAGGCGGTCAAATCTCGTTCCCCGTCCAACATCCTAAAAATTGAGCTTTATTCAGTAATACTAGTCGCTACAGTACAATTTCATTCTTGGTTGTGCAAAAAATCAACTTTCGATCTAAAAATGAACCGAAACCTTCAGTTCGTCAAAAGCCAAAAGTTGATTTTTTGCGAGACCGGAATGAATTTATACTGTAGCGACTAGTATCATCGAATAGAACTCGATTTTTAGAATATGGAACCGAGAGTAACAAGATCTGACCGTCCCGAAAACAAAGTTATTTGCGACTTTCTGGCACTTTTGCAAAAATCCTTTGTCTAGCCCTGTCTCCAATATCGCAATTTGGTGAAATAAGATGTCAGGTGAAAAGAAAAGGATATAGGAACTCCCTCTCGCTTCCCCAAATTACCCCTTCAAGTTGCGAGATTTCTGAATTACCTTCCATAGTACCAGGCATAGGCCTGTTGACAGACGAAAAATGCTAGCAGCAGGTGCCGGAGCTGCATGATACACTGCCCTTCGATGGCTCGCTATGCAGCAGAATAAGACGTTTTTGGAATTTTGATTCCCTTATCACTTGGTTCGGGAGAAGCAGCATGCCCATTGATAAAAAAGTAATAAATCAATTCCTGATTAAATTTCTGATTAGGATGTGTGTTGTGCACTTTTCAAAGAGTAAAATGGAAGCCAGACATTTCATTATTAATATTTTATGAAATTCAAAGCTATACAGAGATCATTTTATGTTAGGAGCATGCGAAGGTAGGAATTTCTAAAAATCCTCAGCTAATGGTGAAATTTGAAATTTTTAGAATTTTATTTTTTTCCAATTTCGAAGCCAAAACTTCACATGCCCCTGATCGTATACGATTCTAAATTCTTCGTTAGATCAATTTATCAGCCTTCAGAAGCACACACGTTCTACAGCAAATGTCGAAGAAGTCGTTGTTCTTGCAGTAATGCTTCAGCTTCGCCTTCGAATACCTCGAGCATGTCTTTTTGTTGATGTCGTTGCAAAACAGCATCTTCTTTGGATTTTCGACACATGACATTTCTATGCACCACTGAACACATGATATGGGTTTATTGAAAGTCTATTTCTAAAATAGAAGTTTTCGGAATTACAGTTCAGAAAAATTTAGAACTCTCTTAATTTTTGAATCTCGAATTTGTGAACTTGATTTTGACTTTTGGAAAAACTCAGTTTGGATTACAAATTCAACTTTTTCGTGATTGAAATTCCGAGCCCTGCCTCGCACCTTATTCCTGGCGCATTCAGTTCCGTCAAACGCGGGAAAATACGATATCGTCTCGCAATTATCATTTATCGGTTTCGATCTGTCTTTGCACCAAACTCGACCACAGTTTGGCTGAGAGTAGTAGGCCTTATGCTAAATGAAGGTATGAAGATCGATTGGACTGTTGATCTCTGGCAAATTTGAATTCCTCACCGGACAAACACCATAAGAAGGTCCTAATGCGACTTGACACTGTTGATGCTCCGTTATCAGTTCGCCTGGTTTTCTAGATACGTATGCAACTTATAGATAATTCTTCTTCGTAAAGTTAATCTGTTTGTTACCTATCAAATTTTTCCAAAATATCAGATTTCTTGTCGTTATTTTCCGTTCTATCAACGAGCTTTAATTTTCGGATGCAATTTGTGGACGGTCTTCTAAAATATCTTAGTTTATTTCGCTTGTAATGGCATAGTATTGAACGAAAGATTAAATATATATATATATATATATGATAGAATATAATTACGATTCAGATTTGGTAAATTCTTAAAGTAATTTGTTCGCTGACTTTTCATCAGTTGAGTTAAATTACATTACTGATCGTAATATCGAAAATCATGAAGTAGTATTACTGACTTCAAATTCTCAGCGATTGCCTTCTTGCTGCACTCACTGAACTGTCTGGTATTCTTGATCTTGCTCGGTTCCGGCGACATTGAAGCAGCCATAAGGAAGTTGTCCAGAGATGAGCATCCTCCAGACTTGCTGATGAGGTCGTGAAAAGAGCCCAAGCTGAATCTTTTATGACTGTAAGTTTCTAAATAAATCTCTAACCTGTGACCCAATTCATGCGCTGCAATAAATGCTGTGTTAGCCGCTCCGATGTCTTCCACAACACTGCTCGAGTCGCCTAGTGAACTGTAAAAAGAAAAAAAAATTGCATGATCCATTTCTCCTTTGATTATTCACTCACCAAATGTTGCCGACATAGGCCATTCCTTGAGTCGCCGACTCTCCATGCACCGATAGTAGGTCGAATCTGAATCCGTATCTTCTTTTACTATTTATTTTATCGGTTTACACCAAATCGAACTATGTAGGGTTTGATTCAAACCTTTCGACACCATGTCAATGTCAAGCAATTCTAAACGTAAATCTCTGACATCGATGTTTAGCTTATAAAAAGTTTACACGTAAAATCTCTCGGAATTGTCAAGTTATCAAGAAGTAAACGAAATTCAGATAAAATTTGGCTACTAACTCATCGCAAATACTCTAAGTTCAATCACATTTTAATATACCAGTCAATTGAGTATAATAAATTATAAACGAAAACTAGTACAATGTTTTCAGAATTTTCTCGATAACGTTAATAAAGTCTCAAACTAAAAATACGGCAATTTTGAATTCAAAATTGAAGCAAAATAATCGCAAGCTCTATTGTAAAACAGACTTCCTTGAATCTATAGCGCGATTTTTAACGATCCTGACAATATTTCATAATAGCTCACTTGGTAATGAATACTGCGTGGTCGTGTTTGGGTAGGAAATCTGCATGCTTCTTCACCCATGCTGTGACTCTATCGATAGCCAGATGAGCATTTAACGTATACGACATTCTAAAAACATATGCACCCTTTTATGGTATGTTTCGGAATCTTACTCTGTGCTGTTTTCTGCTTGGAATGATAGCGTCGTATTATCGTCTTCATACGTGTAGTTTCCTCGTTCGATATCGAATTCCTTTTCAAATGAATTCATCATTGGACAATCCTCTTCCCTATAAATTTTTGCACACTTATGTTTGGCAAGCAAGTTGTCATTTAGCTTTCAGTACCTTTTCGTGATAAATGTGCCAGCCAATGATAATCGAATATTTTGGCCATCCTCATAAATCTGTATGCCTTCATAGATAATACGCATCTAAAATAATTGTAATTGGTTGAGATCTATGCAAATATCAACAAGTTTAAAAAGCACATGATTTAGTTTTGCTATGCTTACTTTAGCTGATTCGATAACTAAAATGTATGCTTTCATTAATTCAATGACTACATATGGTTCAATCGAACTCATATTCGCAAAGTTGTAATAGTTGGTGTAAAGATCATGAGCGTTTCCAAACTTTATCCCTTCGCTACAATTTTTAGCAAGCCTGTTGAAATGTACCTGCTCGAAAATAGCGTTAAGGTATAATGAAGTAAAATGCTCTCCAGCAACTTCGTCTCCTTTGAACATGTCAACAGCTCCTAAAACTCACGCTATCAATCATTATCACATTTCCAATATCATATTCACTTCACCTCTGTATAGTGAGAAATCGGCAACCATGAAAATATCGAGGGCTAGTTCAGTCGATAGAGCTTTATTCACCACTGGCAATGTTTCATTCGTGTATTTGTGAACCTACAGAAAAGTCTTCATTGGTTAAAAAATATTTAAAGTACCTTTGTGAACGCGACTCCTCCGTGTTTAATTTTCTTTCTGAGATGAATCTTTGCAGAATTTCCTGAAATTTTTACTTGCTATTTCGGACAAAGCTGCTTGCAAAGTCGTTATTCATCAAAACGATCTCATTTTAACGACTCGGGTCCCCTCTCCCTTCTCCATAGTTCATATGCATTTGCCATTGCGCATCACTTTCATCCCCGTTTCTTTGCCGACTTGGTCTTGCATTTTATGTCTCACCTAAATGCAGTGCTGTGAGTAGAATTGCCGCAATTTCGATCCGCATCTGTCTGAGTTCGCGTTGCTAATCGAATAGTTTGCAGAATCTGAAAGAATAAACATCGATTAGTGCGGTAGTAAATGATAACGACGAATTCGAAGTGCACGGGGCGATAGACTGGACTCACAAACTCTAAGAAAATTACAGCACTAGATCATGATGAAATATGGGAAGTGATTGAAGCAAAGTGACTAATTGATTTATTAGCATTCGTTTTCCATCGTAAGCATCTAAATGCCCCTTCCTATTGCTAAGATTGCTTACTACAATTCGATCAGGCCGTAGGAAGTAGTAAACGAGACGAGTAATATGATCTGTTGAGGGTCAAATGATAAGGAGAAAGTAAATGAACACGAGTTTTGTGGAACTACAGAATGAGGGTGAGCAGGTCTGTTGCTTTGGTCAGTTGCAAAAGTGAACGAGTGTTCGAGTGCCCAGTCGAATGTGAGTCCAATCATCCAGTCACCGACTCTCCCATTCATTGGCTCTCGGATTTCTCGCCTCCCTCTGGTCATTTGTGAGGAAGGAAGATCGAATGATCGCTTCTCTTTTGTCAGATCGATGTTGTGCCTCCCAATTATCAGCTTTCTTTCTCTTCTGTGTTATTACTGGGATTTCCCTCGTCTATCGTCCACATGTGCAGAATTTAGCATTCAGCAGCAGTTCTGCATTCGAGCATTCCCCACTCTACCCAGTTTCCCTCTGTTTCATTTCACTTCCTCTCAGTCAAATTGCCCCGGTTTCTCCTTCCCTTCATTGTTCACTTTGGCACCTGGCCTGTCGTTCAGCTTTCCCTCTCCTTCTTTCTTTCTCTTTACCCATTCTCCCCTCTTCCTTCCTTTTTTTCTCTAGCTCCCTCTCTATCCCCTTGCACACGCGATCTAGCTTCTGCTTGTGTGTGTGTGTGCAGTTCATTCTTCATTCGTCGTCGTTAAACTATAAAGATTCATTTTTGATCATTTTTTTTTAAACATTGCATGGTTCTCGAGGACACTTTTGTATTGAAACAATATAGGTTTTGTTTTTTTTTCAATTTAAATCGAATTTTTAGAGCTTGAAATGGAGTGACGGATAAAGGATTTAGACCATTGCGTGACATTAGACTTTTTTAGTTTTATCAAGTTTCATTAAGTCGACGAAATTACAAATTTGAAGTTAAACGAAAACAACGAAATGCAGAAATTATGAGATTTTCAAGCTAAGAAATTCATGCACAGAATGCGTAAAAAGTTTAGAAAATATTTGCATATAACAGTTCTCATTGAATCATTAGGTAGAAATTCGTAATTTTATACAATATTCTGAACCTTATAGATAATTCCGTTCAAAAATTCAGCAAAACCTAAGTAGAGAATAATTCGATAAGTATGTTCGAAAATCGCGAGCTGCTAGTGCATTCTTTTTGGTCGAATGCTCATATTATGGCAAAAATGAAGATCTTGCATAACAAAAAATCTTTCTGTATCCCTCGTCATCATTTCCAGATATTTCACATCTATTTCTAAAGTAATCGTCTACTAGTTCTGTGGAATATTTTAAAATTGATTTTAAGAGAAGAGATAAGATTGAATTAGTGCTTTCTTATATCGGACTTTTCCATAATTTTTATTTAGTACTGGTTGAATAGGAGTAACATTTATGTGTTACTACGTTCTTCCAATAACCCCTAAAACATTTGTAATTTTAATAATGATGTTATTTGTGAAAATTTTCTAAGACTAGGCAGCGAATCAGTTCTCTTATTTCACAATCTTATCAAAATTCGAATTATTCTTTTCTAAACAAAATTTTTTAAAATTATTCTATTTCACACTACGAATAATAAATCCCATCTGCCATCCCCTTTGCCAGTTTATCATTTTTCGTCGTTGTTGATGTGCTCCATGCAGTTGATGTGTTGTTTCTTCTCTTCCGGTTGGCCTTGTTTCGTCGGTTCAGTTTCACTTGTCGCACCCCCCTCCTTCTCGTTTCACTTCAACTGCTCAACCCATCCCCTTCCCTCCCACTCCCCTGGCCCTGGCCATTCCCCTACCCTCCTCTTCTTATTCCCAATGGTCGATGCTTCTGTCAGTCTTGAATTCAAAGCCTGCCCCTCAATCCTTCTGCATAGCTGCATGCTTCTTTTAGCTTCCACATATCCCACAGTCATCCGAAATATGTCTGTGTATGTGTTTCTATTCTGTTCGTTGTGGTCGTTTTCTACTTTATTCACTTGTTAGTTTGTTAGTCTACGTAGTGCTGGGATGCTGGGAGAGGGGAGTCAGGCTCACGCTCCAGTTGTCTTTATGTCTGCCGCTGCAGTGCTGCAGTTGGCCCTCTGCCTCTTTTGCTTCGGCTTCTGCAGCTTTCCCCACAGCTTCTTCCACATATAATGCACTACTTCTTTTCCATGTAAAGAGGTCTTTTGATATTCACTTACCTCGATCGAAACGATTATATTTTTAGTGAATATTTTCGTATTACTCCAGGCCAGCGTTTCGCATTTTCATTTCGTTCATTTCGCATTTATTCTCTTTCTCCTTTGTGTATCTTTCAAAATAATCTAATAAATTGGATATGTGCTAGGCTCTACTGCATAATTCAGTGTGCTTGTGTACATGGACATATGGGGTGCCTCTGAGGGTCTGCAGCAGGGCCACACATTCTTTCCTGCCTAGCAGATTTCTATCCATTAGCTCACTTGGTCCCCTCGTTCTATTTTGGTGAATATCGATCGATTCATTGAGCCACGTAATAGCTTATATAGTATCTAGTGTGTGTGTGTGTGTGTGTGTTTCCTCCTCTCGTTAGAGGCTTTAGCTGCCGGAATAGGGATGAAGGTCAAAGGCGTAAACATTCGAGAAGTCGATTTGCTAAACTTGGCCTGGCTAGGGGAAGGAGGCTAAAAAGGGGGGCAGCTCGTCTACAATGCACATCTAACAAGAGAGCAGTGGGAATGGAGGAATGAAGGAATGGAGGGAAGCTTTGACTGGAGACTGGTGGTCAGCTAGGCGAAGCTTGATCGATTTCTGGAGGGGCTTGGAAGGGAAGAGGGAAGGAGAGAGATCCTACGAGGAGGAGGAGGGGAACTCCACAAACGATGCCTCTTTACTCTCCCCCTTCTCCTCGACTGCCATAAGTATTGTCCAGATTATTCAACCACATGACTCAATATCCATTTATCATCGTCCAACCATTTCATAAGATTTCTGATTTTTTCATGGATTTTGAAATTTTGTGTTCTTAAATGTTAGCGTTAAGAATATATGCATAATTTATGGGTTTCTTGCTCAGATATTCAGCTCCGATTTGTCAATAATTTACCCAGCTCTTTTCCCCTCTCCGCCTCTACAGCCCTCTCCTGCAGCAGCATCATCATCGTCCACTTCCGTTTTCTGCGGCTCGATTTTTCTTCTCTGCTTCTCCCAGCTTCTATTGATATTTCACGACCCATTCCCTTTCGTTTCCATTTCTTTCGTTCTTTTCGAACTGCCAGCTATTCTCCACTCCCATATTTATTATAGCTCTGAAGCAAGATAGATGTTCATGTACCTAAATACGTGCATCGTGGCTAATGACTTCAAACCCATCCCTTCTCGTTGCTTCATTAGTTCGTTTGCTATTCGATTCATAGATGTATAATAATAATAATAATAATAATTTTTCCTATTTTATGCTCTTTTTCTTTCTGCGAAACTATATTGCTTCTTCCCAAGCAATTAGTCTTCCAACGGCAAGCGCCATGTGAAAAGAACGCGATATTCGTAATTAGCCTCCCCTCCTCAGGAAGTGTTCGAAAAAAGTAAGCCTGCTTATGAGAATGAGAATTGGAAGCGACTAAAGACGAAACAAAATAATCTACATTCCTGCTAGAAGGGCCTCGCTGCGCGAGCTTGAGTCGTCTTTGAGCAGGAAGCGATTCTTTCTCCTTTGTTTGAACGTTTCATTTGTTGCCAAACTTTGAAATAGGGAATTTCGTGCGCGAGTTTTGTGAGTGTTGTAATGGAGAAGTATGCATTTAGAGGAGCACTGCCTGGATGAGGCCTTTGCCAAGTGGGCTCCTTCCAAGGGAAAAGTAAACCGAATTGTGGTCGTAGAAAGGGACAAAGGGGAAGAAAAGACAAACGGAGTCGGGAAAGGAAGGAGGAATTGAAAGAAGAGGCAGAAGAGGCAGAAGCTTGACTGACTGACTGCTGCAGGCTGCTTGACTGGAGGAAGAGGAGGGAGGGAGGGAGGGAGGGTGCAAAGCGGCAAGTGAAATTGATGCTGCCTTCCTTGCTTGGCCATGGCTATCCACTCCCGATGCGTTGATGCGGCCATTTCCCGTCCCCGTCCCCGTCTCCTCTCATTTCCATATTGACCTTTTCAAGCTCGTAGAAAACGGATTTATTGCATCATGCTTTTTCCGCTTCAGCAATATGCAATAATAGAATCTTCGTCTTTTTCTGAGCATAGATACATTTTACATTTGCATTAGAAATGAGCGATGTGAGTCGTGTGCCAGCTATTTTGCGCAATAATCCATTATTATTTCGAGCAAAGCATATTCGCCTCCCATTTCCAATTTGTTTCGTTTCGATTTCCTCATTCCACCCGATTCTCTCGATTTTTTTGCCCGTCTTCCGACCCGTTTTATTGATGTCAAGGGACCAGTCTCGTCCTCGTAAAATGTCCGTTTTTGTGCTTCTTCGAATGCATTGCCCTTTGCTGCATCCCTCCATCTATTCAAAGCCATATTATTCTTCCACGCTTCAAAGTTTCAATTTGCATTGTTTAGCTTCATTGATTTTATTTTTAAAAAAAAGAAGTGCTTCAGGGGAATGAAACGATTCTTCAGTCGGAAGAAGCTCAGGAAATCGAAATCCGACTGTTCCGATCGGGTGGAGCAGATACAGAAGGGGAAGACGGGCAACGGGACGACGCCTGTCGATATTCCACAATCCAAATCGATAACCATTACAAAGTGAGTATTATTCACGGTCGTTAAAAATTAGGAGAATTTTTAAAGGTAGGCTTTCGAAAAGAAAAAATACGTTTTATCGCTATTCCTCTAGTAGTGTGCAGATAGTAACTGATATAGTAACGAAATTGAAAGTTTGAGCACCGACGTAATTTCTAAAACAAGAATTTATTGAGTTATTTATAATGAACAGTTTGATTCACAGACTTTGTATACCTATAGAAGATACCATGCCACAATCGGCTGAAAAGTTTTACCTGACTGAATGGGTTCATTCTAACTCTAAATTTACGATTCTAAAAGTCACATTTGCACCCAACTTTTGACCACTACTTTAAATGTTGTGACACCGACATTTTGATCGTCATTTTTTATCAATATTAATATCGTCAATTTTGTGCAATTTTGAGAGCTAAATTTCCATAGTACAGGAGAAACCAAGTATTTCCAGGGAAAAGCTGGCAAATTTGCGGAGAGAGTAGAACAGGTGATGAAGGTGGTAGAGGTAAAGTGATAGAATGATGGATGAGATCAAACACTCATAACACTGCTGCTCTTTGTCCCTGATAAATTAATCGAAACTTTATTGCAATGGACCTAGTTTTATATTAGTTGAGAAAAATCGTGAAAATAAATAGCATTTGTTTTCGAAGCTCATGCCTAGGATCGCGGTGAACACCCGCAGAAAAATCGACTAATTGTGAATTACTTAGTATCATCTCAGCATTATGTGTTGGTATAGATTTCATTTTATCGATCATCCGATAGCGTAGCTTCATTTTGAAATATGAAATCACGTATCGTCAGATTCTTCCTAAATAATATACGAATTGCAGCAATGTGAACAATTACGCTTGTGATTGGGATGCAGCGTGTTCGACACAAACGGAAGAACGATCCTCGAAGAATTTTGACTCAGAACTCGATAAGCACATGATGCAAACCATCACTGATGTCAAGTATTTGCTAAATCGAAGTAAATATACGGCACTCAGTATGTGTTATGCAGCAACTATGTTGAAATTAAAGGTATTTTTGCAGATGAAGTAAATTTTCAACGAGGATGCTTAGATGCTCATAATCAAATTAGGCAACGGTAGTTCTAATTTTTCAATATTTTACATTTCATTATTGTTATTAGATACGGAAGTCAATGTCTTTCATGGTCGTCAGAGTTGGCTGATTTGGCCCATGCTTGGAGTGTCCGAATAGCTGAACGAGGGCGGATACTCTATCCCGAACTACCAGGTGATTTTAATGGCATTATTAGAACGAGACAAAAATCATTTCATTTGTGTCTTGCAATTAGGCCTAAAAATTTACATCAGTCTTTCCTAGAAATATGATATCCCTGAAATTTTATGCATTATTCATTAGAAAAAGTAAAAACCGAACTTCGATTTCAGAAAAAAATCCGTTTCGTTTCTCAAAAATTTTAAAGAGTCTTTGTAATTCTCGAAATTGCCCGGATCAGAGATTCGAGATTGGTCTCAGGTCCGGTTTTTTGGTGGTTTCTGACTATAAATCGACATGTATCAATATATTTTTCAAGCGGTTTTCAACATGTTGTTCAGCTCGAAAAGCGCTTTCGAATGATGTATTGCATGACCAGGTCATCGACAATTTTTCGAGAATTACAGAAACTCTTTTAAATCTCATCGATTTTAGCTTTTCTCAAATTTTATTCTATTTTTGTCCTAATTAAAATCTTGCGATGTCTTCGATTTCCGATGCTTTTTCAATTCAATGCTCATCAAGAACATTTTGTCTTCATTATTATCCCGCCTACATTGCGAATGTCGAATTTTTTCCAACCTGAATCTTAGCCTCTCGTTAAATTAAAGTGAAGTTCATATTGAAAATTAAATTGAGAGAAAGAAACTTATACTGATTAGAAAATCTACAATATTAGGAATTGGCGACAATATTCACTTGGTACAAGCGAATGCAGCTGAACATTTACCGACAGGAGTCGAAATTGTCGATGAATGGGAAAAAGAAGCTGCGTTCTTTGATTTTAGCAAACCGAGGTGGCATCCTAGTAAGAACTATCTAAAATATCGAATATCATGAGTGAATTTTACAGAAAGCCAAAGATTCTCACAAATGGTGTGGCGAGATTCTCTCGAATTGGGTGCAGCTAGATATTGGAACACGGAGAACAATATGGTCGCTGTAGTCTGCTTTTATCGACCTGCAGGAAATTCCAACGCTCCTGGTATATAGTTCGCTTCATTTTTTAAAATTTCATTTGGCTTAACATATTTTGCAGGCGAATTTGCCACGAATGTGCCTTCTCGTCCTCACTCCCTATCGCCTGCCCGAACCCTCTCCACAAGTCTCAATCGCAAACTCACATTCGCTGATCAGAAGAAGTGATTTGCTTCAATCGATCATCTGGGTCCTTGTTATCTCTAGGATTTTTCCTTCCTTCTCGATTTTCTATTTTCTAGTTTTCTATTCGATTTTCGCATTATCGACTGCCTATGATGTGTTTCATATTCATCTGCATTGTGTATTACAAGATGAGCCACGCTGCCCGCGCACTTCGCATCCCGGTTGCTACTCTAGCTTCGTTCATTTTCAACGGTGTTCGTTTGAGAATCTTAACAATTCTTCGAATATGAAAGCTAGCTATGTTTTTTTTTCTTTTTTATTGGATAGACGAGAAGGTTCTTGTATGATATGAATAGAATTATATCTAAACCTGAGATTTTCAATAATCTGAAAGTTTGAACATTGATACAAAAGATAATTATTAACTCATCACATACTGTATTTTCTCTAAAAAAGTTCCCACTAATAGTCAATTTTGAGTATCTAGAATTCCCTATTTTTGTTGGGATTGCGTTTTGAAAAGCGGATATCCGAGATGTATGGACTCGAAATTTGATAATATTCATGATTTAGATAATTTCTGATGATTTTTGGGTGATATAACCGGCTAAAGGTAAAAATCTAGTGGTGAGGCTTCTATTATAGAAAATACAGTATTTCAGCCTGGCAGTAATTCGTTGAAGCGAAGGTTCTGTTTCTGTATCTTTCAGAAAAATCATGTTTAACGAGAATTTTCTATCCTATCCAATATTTTGAAGAATTGATATTCACAAAAATATTCTGATCTCATTCTCATGCATCTCTAATGAATTCGGTTCTTATTTCAACTGGCAGCTTTACCTAATTTATACTATTTCACCAAATGAATTATCAAATCCTAATATTAAATGGCCACATCTACATTTTATTTTTCTTTTCCGAATATGTATTGTCATTTCAAAGGGTGATTGCAATTCGATTCTGTTGCAGAGTCATTGCTACAATTTTCTGTAATCCATAATTTAACCTTTTCCTATTAAATCAAGTATAATAATTACTGATTATGAATTTTCAAATAAATTTTGAAATTATTTACATTTGTAATTAGTGCATTAAAGATTCACTTTGCATTTTAAGAAATACACAAAACTAGAGTTAAAATTTATTCGTGTTCATATTCAAACACAAAGTCAATAAAATAGTCAAAAATAGATAATAATGCTTCCAAAATTAATACCTGTATCAACATGGCAATATGAATATCATTTACTTATCAATATCTCTGTGATTTGATGATAAATATCAAATCAGAACAAAATACGCTTTGAGCAATAATATCCCTAGCTAACGATCAGAAGAAAGAGTAGTCTAGATTCATTTGTATTGCAAGCTCATCATTGCTAATCAAAACTTGCCCGATGGCCCAAAATAACCTAATTTGGAACGTCTGTTTGGATGGTCGACAATTGAACTATGCAAAATAACCACATGTTTGAACGACTAACCCGTGTATGTGCGAATCAGCTAGAATATGAAGGGGATTCACGAGTGATTGTGATTATTGTGACTGCCTGCATTTCCATTCGAGATCGGAGTTAACAGTCGGCCACTGTCGTCATTCAAAGTCGCTGTGGAGGAGTCCTTGTTCTCCACAGGCAGCGACTGTCTTTTGCTGTTGAACTCATTTCGATATGTCATATCGAACGATCCTCCCTGTAATAACGCCTTCTTCTTCCATATCCCTGATTTGTTGTCAACTTTGTCTGCAGGCGGAGAGAATTCAGGCGGTCGTGACAGGGACATCTTCGTGAAGTTCGTGTTTGTGTAGAGTGTTTCCGACTGTCGTCTCAACGAGAGATTCTGCTGCCTCTTCCTCAGACTGTCACAAGGCAACCCAGATGGAATGAAGACTCGCGCAAACTCCTGAATTTGCAACTGAGCTCAAGGCACTGATTAGAATAGTTTACGTTTCTGAAATGACCACTCATGGAACAGTAAATGATGAAGCTGCTACAGGAGCCGAGAATCGACAGCAAATCCAGTAAATCACCGATTTTCATGTAGACCAATTCGTGGAATTGATCAAATATCCCTGAAATGGAAAATCTTCGTATTTTGGCAAGACTAGTTTATCGAAACTTCACTAGTCTAATTGAAAAGTTATGACATGGTTAAAAGACAGTTAAGGAATCTTGCGATTCGATGAAAAATTCAGGCATTCTTATTTTTATCTTGCATTTCCCACCAAATTTCCGCTACCCTCCAATTTTCTCGTTTTTCAGTTCTCTTTTTCCACACCCTCTCAAGTCTCTTTTCCCAGAGATATCTAGCTAAAAACAAATTGTAGTGGCAAGTAATTTTGATAGTGGTAGTGCGTCGAGCATCATCAAATCACTTAGCAAAGGTTTCAACTCTTTCCTTCGCAATGATTTTGCATATTTAGCATCGTTAAGTGAGAGAGATAGGCAAAACAACAAGGAGGCGAATAAGAAGCGAGAAATTTTGCGGAAAACACAGGGTACCAAATTTTTCTCCTAATATTTGCCTTTCGTGACTAACTCAATTCTTCAAGTACAAGTTGGAATTGTTTACCGGAAAGGATTGCCGCGACTCCCTGTGGGATCTCGGTGATTAGCATCACGAATACGATTGCCAGCAGCATGTAGGTCGTCCGATCCACTCGCTCCCCTCGACCTCTGAAAAATTAATGAACTTTATGATTTTGTAATTCAAATTATATGCAGTTGTTTCTTCGAAATGCATTATCCAAATCAAGAATAAATCCGAAAAAAAACAATTTGAAAAGTACAATTCTAACTCAGATTCTAGTATCGTATAATTATAGTTAAAAGCATTAGCATAGTTTAGACGGATTTAAATTTGGAAAGTATTAATAAAAATCTGAATTTAGAGACATAATTTCCCGAAATCAGATTTGTAATTGTCACTTAGATATCGATATCAGAATTATCTTGAGATCTTCGAAGCAATATCGGAATTAGTTATCGGAAGAAACCGCAGCATCGTCTCGTCATGATATTCACGAATAATTGACAGCTATAAATATTTATCCAGGTCTCACCTAACACTTCCATTCCTCTGCAATTTGTCGCCGTTGGTAGCCGACATGCTCATTGTTCGTTCATTTTTGGACTGTCCGACCGCATTCGTGTTGTTGTGTCGCGAATGCTTCAGCAACCTTTGTCGATTAGCTTTCACCTAAATCAGCACGATTTTTAGAAATTTTTACTCTATTTCATATTCTACTTCTTTCAGTATCCTGAGGAGTAGAATGACAAAAATGACCAATAATGCACACGGGATCACTTTGAAGACAATTCCTGAGACCCAGAAAGCTAAGCGGAATATCTGAAAAGGGTAATGAAAAATTACCAGTTCAAATAAACTATGAGACTCACTATGCAATCATTTGCAATTGCTAGGTTTGATGTGGTCGGTTGATAAGCTGGTTTATCCAGAAATGATATGTGCTCAACTTGGCATTCGTCTTTCAAACTGAAATATTTTTGGTACTCGAAAGTTGATTTAAAAATTTTCAGTCCTATAATTTTTGTTGAAAAAATCAACATCAAGTACGTGCGAACGCTGATACAAAAAGATTCGCAATGAATTAGAGATCGAAGATAAAGTTTTTCAACTGCTAAAGATAATATAATTTCGATGCCGAAATAAAATTTTTCGCGTTACTTTATTGATATTTTCATTCTTTACTTTGCGCAACTTTAAAGTCCTAAAATATCTTACTCTTTCTCTTTTATTTGATATAACAGGAAATTAGGCACGTTGAGCAGAACGGCCGAGCTGATCACGCATCCACTGGCTATGTACGAGTGCCTCAGAGTTACCTAAACATCCAAAATTAGCACCTTTTCATTTTCCACTTCCCACGCAGTGATCATTTTGTTGCTAAATCTGTCGAGATATCATTTAAAACTGAAACCACTGCTTTTGTACGTACCGGCACTTTCACTTCTTTGAGAAAAATACAATGATGTTGTTTATTGAGACTATTTCGTAATTTATGTGGTGCACCAGAAAGTTTAGTAGCATTTTGGATTTAGATGCTCGTTACTATGCTCATTCAAATGAACATCCCATTAGTTTAGGATCAATTTTATTAATCAGATTAAAAGACTAAATTTATCTAATAAACGTAAAGAAATCTCCGTTTTTAACCAATTATCTCCACAGGGAGTCAATTATGCAAATTTTTCAAAACTTTCGACGCATTATAAGTTACGTTTGAAAACGATGTTTAAAATACAAAAAAAAACAAGTAGAGATATACCTGCATTCCACCCATATTTCCTCTGCTTCTCAAAGTCAAGTACCGGAAAAAGGCCAGCGTTACTGAAATATCATACATTTGACATTTTCAGTTATTTATTTGTAAATTCATGGTTATGCTGCAATTTCAGATGAATGTTGCTTAGATTATCGATATTTTTCACGTAAAGATATGCTATGTCTCGAAAATCTTGTTATTTTTTCAAAAACAACTTTGAAAACTGATACGAGAATGAAGATGATCGTGATGATTTACCTGACAACCAGACACTTGACGTGTGAGCTGCAAGGGCCAAATGAGCGTGAGTTATGAAGAACAGGGCCCATGAGTAGGACCAATTCTTGGGATCGCATCGCTTGAACGCCACGAAATTGTATTGACTCGTGTAGACCAGGTTGGACGCTAGCACGATAGTGTCGCACACGGCCATGGCGCACAGAATGATGGTAACTGGTGTTCGCATATTTCGACTGAAATTATCATAAAACTATGTCAAAATCAATGTTAATTTTCGCTAGAGCGAACATATGTATCATTTTACATCATTTTGTTTGGGTTCATTATTTTGATGAAATTTTAAAAATACAAAATAGTATTACTCCAATTTAGACTTCGTAAAATGTTAGTCCAAATATTTTCAACCTAATGTTATCAACGAGAGGAGTTTGCAAGTTAGCAAATTCGAAATTTTTATGACAAAATATCTTAAAAATAAAAAAGTCGTTTAGCTTAATAGATTTTATATCTTTTTCGCAAAGTTCCAACGTTTCTAAACGCCCTACAATTAAGTTTCCAACTTTTTATAAATTTAATTATTTCTTCAAAGCTTTTTCTCAATTTGTAATTTCACGAGATCGATACTCATTTCTGCAATTAATTTCACGGCTCAATTCACAATTTATAAATGTCATTCCTTTACACTGCAAACGATGCATTGTGTAAAATCACTCGAACCAAAGATTCAAGTGTATATTTTCGCCTTTCTTGGCTCAAAAGCGGCCTCAAATCCATTTATGCTTGCCGTCCACGTCATTGCCCCCTCCCGTGACTTTGTCACTTTCTGCTACTTTACGGATTATCCTCCTTTATGCGAATTGGTGAATTGCAGCATGTGTTTAAAGTCAGGCAGCAGCAGTTTTAGCGCTAATAAGACAGACATTTGTAGAGATGCGAATTGGAATGGGGATAGGAATGGAAATGTGCGCGTGTCACTGAATTCTATTTGCAAACGAAAAATCGAAGATGTAAAATCAACAAAAAATGGCCACATTATATGACTGTTTCCCAATATGGGAAAATTAATTGCAACTTACCGAGTCAAAATAACAATGTTGCAAAAGTTGGTGACCGTGCCAAATATGCAGAATAATATCGATAAATAGGCGTGAATTAGAGAATAAAATTCATAGATATTCCTGAAATTTCTACATGATTATTCTCGTAGTCAGTCATAAAGTGATGAACAAGAGTATTGGGTCACCCTTATTTCATGAGATTTTTTTTTAAATCAGAAAATCGCATATAAGATGGGATTCGACGGGCTGCTGAAACTTGGTATACATTCTTGTCTCATATGGGCAAATATGGTTGCAACATTTCTTTGAGTTTGTTCCATTACAAAGAAGGACGGGGTTAAAATCAATCATGAAATCGAGATGACCAATTATTTTTGTCCACTACTGTATATTTTCGTTTATTTCTTTATTCTATCTAGTAACTAGTTTATTCGTCAGAAACTAAATACTCCACCTCGTATAATTTGAATGATGTAAATATTGCAAAGAAAGAAAAATAAATGAAAATATGCACGAAGTTATTTTTTAAAAATTCAAGAGTAAAGATATTCATATCTCATATTCAGTTTTAATTAAACTTACGAGAGATAGACATAGATGATAGACTCCTTTGGCATGTGCAAGAGGATAGTCTTGCATTTCTGAGATTCCATCTCTGCTTACTGAATGAATGACTGACTGACTGCCTACCCGAATAACATTCTTCAAGCTGAAAGTACGACGAACTCATAATAGTTGCATTGAAGTCGCAATAAAGCGGAAATTACTTTCAAAACGATTTCAAAGACGAAACACTTGAAGGAAAATGGAAGATGGGAGCAAGGATAAATATGATAAAGATCAGCAGATACATCCTTAAATGAGCATTCTCATTGCATAATCCAGTCGTCGACACAAACTTTTCGTCATCAGCACGGAGTAGCCTCGCAGGCAAAACAAATATCCTTTTCAGGTCTGTGCTTCTCCGTCCCCTCCCCATTCCCCCCACTCTCTCCTTCATTATCCACGAGCAGCGCAGCTTTAACCCCTAATAATAGTAGCGGAATTTCTACGCCTTATTCTCATTCTCTCTTTCCCTCTGCCTCTCTTCGTCTATCACTCTTTCTCATTTCCTACTCAAAACTCGCTTTGACGAAAATAAATATTTGTCTAAAAATAGGAAGATTCGAGAAAATTGATCTAATGCTTCATCAAAACGAAGGGAGGGAGGGCGAGTAGTGTGAAGATTCATCATTTTTGGTTAGTGGATGCATGAAATTGGATGGAATGTGGCGGTACTGAGAAAGGAGACGGTCAATTGGCATCGTTATGTAGGGCAGAAGCAGAGGGAAGGGGTGCCGTTGCTAGTCAAAAATCTCCCCATTCTTGACTACTTCACCTGGAAACGCGCGAAACGTCGAAAGGTTTTGTGGTGGAAAATCGACTTTGCCAGGAAAGGAAAAAGGCAAATTTGCAATCTAAAAGCTGCGACAGCTTCTCTCTGCTTTCATTCAGTCACTCAGTCACGGCTCAGATTCGGACCTC
>LIAE01010293.1:22565-101231 GCA_002287525.1 Diploscapter pachys | reverse complement strand
ACTGTTGAACTGTTGAGAGGGCAGATAAAGGAGAAGAAAGAAGGTTAAGTAGAGAAAATAGAGGAAATGGAGAAAACAACGCATAACTCACTGATTGAGCAATGCTGAAGAGAGTATGAAAAGAGAAATGATGTAAATGGATAGGGACCGAAAATGGTTTTCCGAAATACATCATTTCTGCAGTTTCCTATTCTAAATGATAAAATTAGATGCGACCAAGATATTCACGAAGAAAAAAGTAAAATAAAAATGATTTTTTACTGGAAAGTAGCCATCGAAAACAACCATCAAACGAGCACGTTTTGACCCCGTCCTACCCTATATAAGCACGAATGAGCGGGCACTTTCTGAGACAATTTTTGGCCAAAATTCATTTCTATGAATTGTTCATCTATTCTGATTCTGACTTCCTCTGACCTCACAATTTAAAGGGTACTTGCTTCCCAGTTTTGAGGTTTCAAATGACCACTTTTGAGAAAAAGCGAAAAATGAATGGAGGCGGAGTTTGCGGCTCCTATGTATGGAGTGGAATTGAGAATTGAGCAGAGAGAACGAGCAAATAATACTCCTTCATCCACAATTGAATAATAGTCAGTGATATCTTGTTCTTCATTATTTTCACCAAACAAATACTTTACATGGCAATAATTATGTGGAACTATGAAAATACCAATATACCCAGAAAAATGAAAGGTACAACTTCTAGTTAAAATTATGAATATTTTAGCTGAAAAGGGCATGTTAACAATCGACATGGATCAATATAGAAATTCCCATATTTATGACAATGTTATTCAACATTAGGAGATGGGAACGAATGTGTGCCCTGCTCTGCTATAACATGGACATTGTTGCATGGCATCGAATCTACCAAAGTCCGAGCCAAGGCTCATTTTGTCGGCCACTGCGGTCGAATTTGCAAAGGCCGGCCCTCGAAAAGCTGCCACAGGGAACTTTAATTAATTTTCTGTTTACGTTTATTCCCCCCTTCTTTCCTTCTTCTATTCGCTTGGTCGAGTCTAATATCTGTATGTCCTCACTCAAATTGCGGGTGGATTTCAAATGTAATAAAATAAACGAGAAAAGGGGTAGTAAGAATAGAGTTTCCTAGAATATCGAGTTTTAGAAAAAGCTTTTATTATGACACGAACGAATGCAGAAAGACTGGTCAAATGAATCGCTGAATCACTGCCCGTCAGCTATATTGTCGTCGTACCGCATGTATTGCTTTCGATTGGCATTGACGGCAGCGGGCGAAACGCAGTCCACTTATTTTAACCGATGAAACTTCGCTGCATAGGTCGGAGGATCTCTGAAAACAATAATTTCGGTTTTGAGCTAAAAATTAATTGCCGCTCTGTGAGCAGCGAGCTTGAGAATTAATGAAATCGCATTTAATCAAATGCTCTGAGCTCATCATCTATCATCAAGTAGTTTTCAGTATGCATAGATAGAACTAAACTAATTTAATGGATATCTAAAAAATAACATTTGATAGGTGTTTTGTATTTGGCGCCAAATTTGTATCTTATCATATATTTTTGAATCAGGTATTTGCATTTATTTTATTTTGACGCATTTTTGATGAGTTTTCAAAATTGTTTACTTTTCAGCTTTTCCTTCCCCTTATATAAAGTCCAATGATAAAAATGTTCGTATTCTCTTTAGTTGAATAAATGAAGACCAGCTTCAATTTAAAGGAAACTAATAATAGGGTACTCCTATAAAAATGACGAAACTACCTATTACTCAATCTAGATTATTTCAGAAAGTGTTTTCTAATATTATTTAAAACGTACAGAGTGGCTTTATCTTCGATTTGAAGTTATTACGATCGTTAGATGTGAGCTATGATAATAACTTGAAAAAACAATTTTTTCATAAAATTAAGTATTTAAATTTAGAAGAGTATGACACTCAATTAGAGGGAATATGTATTGCAATTACCGATAATGTAATATCCATTTTTCGAAGATTGCCTCAAAGCAAGTTTCAACCTCGGAATTCAATATCAATACCTAAAAAGTAGTCTTCTAAAGTTTCGTAAAAAATCGATTTAATTACCCATTCAACGCACCAAGAAGGTGATAATGACAGTCCAGGCCACCAAAACAGCCCAACGTTTACTAAGTCTGACTGTTTGAAGAATATCTTGAAGTGATCTCGAGAAGCTCGTTCGAAATCGTCTCTGTAAGTGAAAGTTTATCGAAAAATAAGACGTCTTTCGTCTGACTTAGCAGGATTGTCGAGTTGGAATGTCTCTGAATCATGTCCAGCCTCATAGAATATCTTCAGATAGGCAGCAGCATCTGTACCGGCGTTCGGCAAATCGCAGGTCTTCACTACTACGTCCCAAATTCGACCGTCATCTGAATAATATTCCTGATCTCATCGACAAGCTTGTCAAATACGGTCATCTTCCAATATCATGTGTAAATCAAGTAGTTACAGCGAGAATTATTGAGATTCGTAATGTCTGAATCAATCTGATGTATACTAAACTTCGTCCGAATCAAAATATCCCTTGAATTTTTCATTAGCGGATCATCGTCATCGGCTGCATTTGTCATCGCTTTTTTCTTTCCTCCCCACTTCCTAATCCCTAAATCTGATAACAAAACAGCTTATGACGATGATTAGTCGATAACAGATACAGGAACCTCTAAATTTGTTCTTTTGTCTTAAAAATATATCTGAAGCAAGTTAATTCAATCGTATTGGTAATATCAGCCCAATTGACAGATTTACTAGGAACGATCAGTTGAACATCACTAATCAATCCTAATTAGTTAATCATCACATCGATATTTGTCGATTGAATATCGAACAGTCTGCATCTAACATGCAACGACTGAAGCCGATAGGTGTACGGTAAAACCATAACTTGCTCGCTCTAGTAGTAAAATCTCACAGTAAACTGGCGTCTGTGTTGTGGTTGCGTTCCGTGTCGAATTAGTGGTCCACGCAATGGGCAACAAAAGCAGGAATGAAATGACGAACAGCATGAGAGTGACAAAAATCATAGCGAGCATAAAGCGGCATCTGTCAAAGGGTATTGAATGGCTAGTTGAAAGGGAAGGCGAATTGGGGGATTGGAAGTGCCATGGCAGCTGCCTCTGCCTGTTGCTTCGAGCCCTTTCTAGCAGTCCTCTGCTCAACTTCTGCTCAGCTTCTGTTCTGTTTGTGTCTCCTTCTTCGCCTTCTTATTTTCTGCCTGGGTCTCAATTCCAATTCCAGGCAACCACTTCCCTTCTCCACAGCCTTGCATATTTCAGTCCTCCTCTTTTCTTTCTTTTCTTCCCATTCCTCTTCACTTCCAAATCAGGCATTCCCTCTGTTCACACGAAGGAGTTCACAAGTCATTTACTTCAAAGGAACACCAAAGGAATGGGTGAATAGTTGCGTCGTATCGATGACTCGGTGACGCAAATAGAGATATTTGATCACACGCATCAGATTTTGGAATAGGTTTTGGTAGTGTGTGTGTGTGTGAAAGTTACTCAATCCAGATTAATGAAATGGCCTTATGCTCTGGGCTCGTACTAAAGTCCCCCTCACGCGAGGGAGACGTTAATACGAGCCCTGTATTCAATTACTGGGGCAGTAAATTTTGTACCTCAGAAAATATGAGAATCAAGATCATTCAGACGAACAGACGGGGCTGCTGAGCGGTACCTCTAACACCCAAATTACCTAAAAATCGGACTATGTTTAAGCGAAAACCTTGGGAATTAGTAATATTTGTGCGTCACTAGCCTGTATTATTCCTTTTTTGTAATCTTCGTGCAAACTAAGCGAATACTCAGAAAAAGCTCCCAAGGGTATCCCTCACGCACCTCTCCTTTTCACAAAGGGCACAGGCAACGGCTTTTTTTTATTTACAATGGAGTATAATTGAAGTTCGAATGATCGTATCGTGACAAATTCAAAGCCATCATTAGAGTGACAATTATGCATGTTTATGATAAACACAGAAATGTCAGAAAATGGTCAGACTTCGATCTTCACAGATTACCGATATCATATCGTATCACGATATTCCTTATAGTTGTAAGGAACTCATAGAGACCTTGATAAATATCTCATAGACAATGGCAAAACTACTTTACATGGAATTACTGTTTTAGAATTCACATAATGAGCAAGAATGTTGACGATGCAATAAGATGGCGCATCGCAAGTTTTTCCAAAAATCCCACACTGCCCGCATCACACCTCAATGAAAATCAGTTGCACTTCAAACAACCCTGATGATGAGTTATGAACGATTTCAGCATATGGCCTAATTAATTTTCTGAACTGACAAACAAATCTTAACGCAGGTGCAATTTTTAATCATTTGAAATGTCGATTTTCTAATCTCGTACCTTCTGTAACTTTGATATTATGGACTGTGAGGAAGTAGATTTTGCACGCTCTTTGCAAACCGATTTTGCACGAGCCACACCTCTCCTTCCCCTTTTTCCTTCTCCCTTTTCTTTGCTATCTCTTCCGTTTCTTCAGGGCGCATGCTATTTCGAGGAGGTTGAGTCTAGGTGAGGAGAGATGCAAAAATTGTGCAATATCTACTTCTTCACAGTCCATAATATATAAATTTAATAAAATTTTGCAAGACATAGGGCGGAGCATAATTGAGTGCTGAAACTGAAATTACACTAAGTTATAAGTTAGGCGAGTACTATAAATACCGAAGCTAATTGCCTAAGCAACGTCTTGCACTGCTACTCGATCCATTTCAAGTTTTGCCATTTGTTTTGAAAGCGCTACTTTTTCTAAATCGTACTGTATTGAGATCATTTTTCTCAAATTGTTATTCTACAGATTTATTATCGTCATTAGAGGAATAATTCACAGAATCGAATGGATCGGTGCAATAAACCTACGCCTAATACAACGGATTATGACTTTTGTGAAGGTGAATTAATTTTTCAGTTTACCTATTCTTACATACTATTCTTCATTGTTTTTTTTATAAACCTCAGTAACGATTTACTATTTTAGAATTTTCAACATCAGATATATTACTTTACAAACTCGTCATTGCGTGGAAAACTATCATACTTTACCCAGATAAACTTACAATTAATACATGTTAGTTAAATAGTTTGCTATCGATGTTATCTTCAAAAAACGAACTCATCTATAGGGTATCAAATCCTGGCCATTTTTGATAGCATCTTATTAATCCCGACTTTTATCGGCATATTTATGATATATCGGCTATTTCGAAAACGCGGAAAGTTTTCACAATTCGAAAAATTAATAGTTATCTTACTCATTCTAACTATACTCCTTTTTATCAGTATATTGACACAGGTAATTTTTATACCATTATTATTTTATGATGCAATTTTCAATATATGCATTGAAGCAGGATAATACTTTAGTTTTCGTTTTTTATCTATGATCAAATTTTGCGCTTTTGTTGCCAATATAACGAGTTCAAGGTGATATAATTTAAAATTTTATTCACGTGTATCAGTCAATATTTATCTACAGTTTAAGCGAATCGTTTAAAATATCATCTACATTGCTACAGAAAAAGTCAACATTTTGTGAAACAGTATGGATCGTATTATTGTAGTTTTCCATACATTATTTTGCCAGAACGTATCTACTTTTCTGTCGCAACTTTCCAAATAACTATGAAATACCACTTTATTTTAAATTTATTTAGCATATAAAGTTGTCTTTAACCTAATATAATTAAAATTTTGCATTAACAACTGACAAATAGAATTGTAGGGATTATTGTCTGAGTTATTTGCTATTCTTCAACAGACATGGCTAATGATGGCCATAAGATTCGTTTCGACTGCAGTTACGATATATAGAGCTAGGACATTTTCACCGTTAGAAATTCTTCCACATGCATATGTCAATTTTGATACAAAATGATTCAATTTAGTCACCGTAATGAAAAAATAACTCAGCTATTTGACATTATATTTTGGATATTGGTCGTATTTCATATTATTTTTGGCTGTATCCCCGAACTAATTCGTTTTGCAATTAAGTGGTTGAATAATTATCGAATCGTTGATATTGTTGATATACGATTATATGTAGCAGTTCTTTATCAATGGAATGTAAGTTAAACGAATATTATGAAAATAAAAATGATTAATGTCAATTATGCAGATAATTTTTAGAGACTTTACTTTACAATAGTTCCAGTCATAGCAAGTTATGCTCAGACGATAATTAGCATTGCCGCGTTTATTCATCTAAAGCGGTGTTTTAATTCGTATGGGAACCTGAGCCAAAATGCAAGAAATTCTGAACGACGCTTAAATCGATACCTAACGGCGCATGTAAGTTAGCCTAGTCAATTTTGCACCGTATTATGTTGAAAATTAATATGTATAACGTTTAGATTTTATGCGAACTGGTAGCAAATGATTTAAGTATTTTTGAACTATACAAAATTCTTTGCATTGATATGAAGGAACGTCTAGGTAGGATGCTCTCTTAATCTTTTAATTTCGATATCTTAAACATCCTGTGCCGAATTAATTATGTTTTCGTTGTAATAATTTTCCATATGTAATGAGTCTATCAAGAGGACGAATCTGTAAATAATTGATTTCCCAAACTTGGTTAATATATCAAATCACGCATTCGTTTATTTATAACTAATCTCTGGTTTAAAATGCCGAGATTCGTTACAGCGAGCACGAAATGACCTATTCAAAAGCAATTTTAATGAAATTTATAATTCCTAAGCTATTTTGTCCCCTTGTATAACTCATAGCATGTCTCTTTGTTTATTTACAAGCAGAAAAATTAAAGAGATTCGATATATTTTAAAATACTCTTACCCAAAAGAACGATGGTATCGAAAGAATTGGTTTGAAACAATCCAAATTGTTCACGATTTAACGAAAATAACATAAATTAACTAGTTTCATGGCTTCAAAGTTAGAAGTTTGAGAGAACTTACTAGAGTATTTTAGATAGATGTTCGATCAATGATGCACCTTTGTTAAACAGTGTGATACATTATATAATCGTAAGCATTATTAATAACAAATTTTCATATTAACTAACAAAAGAAATGGAAAGGCCAGTTCTACCAACATATATCCTGAAAATATGCACTGAGAAATCCTAAAGGAACGTTCTAAATAGCGAATCCTTCAACCCTACCATTATTTACATAAACGATGATCATTTTTTGTGTCGGATAGAAGGCACATGAATGTTGCTTTGAATTTTTGAGAATAGAACTCGGCTAATCGTGCTTTAAGAAACCAAAATACCCTTTTCGCGTTATGTGCTTAGAAAGAGCAACTGTAAAATTAGGAATTGTTTTCTAACAAACCTTGAGCAGGTATACTTTTCTAACATAAGAAATGGATTCACACTAGAATAAGTTAAATTTTCTACCAAGAAAGCATTTAAAAAAAAAAAAAAAACTTTCAGGCAATTGTTGGCATTATTTCCCTATATGGACCATGCCTCCAAATAATTACCATGTTTTTCTTAATGAGAGGATTGATTAAGGTAGTTTATGTACATATGCATGTAAAAGAAACAGGAACAATTTTAGAAGAGCAACACTACTGCATCATCGACTAAGAAAAAATCAGTCAAAGTTGTTCAAGTTGCACCTAATCGTCCGAAGCAATTGCCCTCGAATAGTATTTTATTATCATCACAAGCGCCAACAAAGTGATCTAAAATTATGGTAAAATGTGAAAAGACGTTCTATATGTATAGGCAAAGATTATACAGCTCACAACGGTTTATTTTTTTTATTTGAATTAGTTTATTCAGTTTACTTTGTTAATTCAAATTCATTCCGAAAATTTGTCTATTTGTCGAATGTTCAATAAAAACACTGCTTTCATTCATTCTGTTCGAAGATAGCTGATATCAAAGTGTAGCATCTTGTCTTGTAAGATAAAATCCACACATTACTGGTATCAGAATACAGTCTACGTACACCAATTATCTTATTAAAATCACCTTGTGGATATCTAAAAATTCGGACTAGTTTTAATTGAAACAATACTACTACTTACAAAGTATTAATTTGAGTGAAGAAACTCCGTCGGAAAACAAGCTAGCTTTAATTGACTAATATGCCTATATTCTGATGATTAACCGATTTCGATCATGCTTTATACCGGATTCAGAAAAGATCTGCAAATAATAATGTAGGCCTTCATTTTTTACGAAAAACGAATAGCACCACGAGAATCGCGTGAAAAACTGTACTATATACGTGAAAATCAGCCAAATCAACGGACCCCTTTTCCGCACCCCTTCCTTATGACTTTGATTTTTCCTGACATCCACTCTTAATGAAAGGAGAATTTTATAATAATTAGTGCAATCATATGTTGGCAACAACGCATTGCTAATTTCGTTTATTTATTCCATTATCAAAACATATAGATTAGTTTATTCACCCAGAACCTATGCACTCATTAGCCGTTTCCCGCACATTCTTGATTTGGATTTGGAAGAACTCTGCCAGACGTCGCTACGTGCGAATCCGAAACATTATTGGTAATCTTGACTCCAAATAGTTTGCCCAACTTTTCTATCAATGTCTAAAATTTTGCATACAATTGTTATAAACGACTTTTTTACGCTTCTAAAATCCTTGACGAAGTACAAAATAGCTAGAGAGTCCGCCACTGGGAAATATATTAATGCACTCATCATTAAGTTGTTGCCCACCCTAAAAACTTTGATTATCTAATAACATCCCTCAAGTTGAACAAAAGCGAACCACTCGAGCGAAATTTGAAATACGGAGGCTGAAAAATTAATCCAGCATGGAATATACGAGAAGAATAATGGTATGAATGTCTGAAAGTTTGTTTAAATTATTTACTGTTAAATGCTCAAAGTAAGTAATCTCTGTGCTTCTTGTTTTTAATCAATTTCTATGTACAACTTAATTTGTCCATATATGCAAAGATAGTCGAATTATTCGACCTGAACCAAAAGAGCGGTAAATAGTTGATGTTGAAGCGCTCGTGTTTGGTCACTAAGCATACTGCTGAATTTATTGAGATTTTTACGAATTTGATAGCCGCAAAATAGAATAATATACAGTGTAAACATCTGCAAACACATGATTAGATTGGAATAATACAATTTTATTCGAGAATAGAAATGAATAATCGTTCAGAACACTTACCTCTATAAGAACTAGATTACTAAAGCCGAGACTATCACGCCAGTTAATGTCGTACGAGCCATCTTCCCTGACCGTCTAAAGTTCGAAATGTTTTAGCTTCAGAAATCGAAATGAAAAATTTACATAATACAGTGGTCCAACAAACCCCAAATCTCTCGATGAAATATTGAACAACTTTTGTAAGCCATCATCAGCTATATTGTAAATCTAAATATGGATATTTTTAGTTTTAGCAAATATTCGTAAAAGCTAACCTCTTCAGTTGGGTACATTGTAAACCACACGGTTAGCCCATAATCAAGTGCCAATGCAGCTACTGCTATGATCCAAATTTTTGCATACTTTCTCGTAAATAGATACATGATTCTGTTGCTAAATTGTGAGGATCAATTTCCACAACTATTGCACTTTTTGAATAATTTATGAAGATTTTATGGAATTGTCAAAATCCCTGATAAAACCTACTGGCATGTCGAAATATAGCGATAGACGAAATGCACTGCCAAAATCATGAATGAAATCGAAAAGAACGTGCAAAATAATGTGGCTCCAAAAGCGCCCCATGGAGCTGGATAAGCGAAGGGCCCACCTGCGGTTATCACGAGAAAGCAGGCACCCACGAAATGGATAGCCTGTTTTTTTAAGTAAAATTATTGACTCAACTATTTGAACGAAGTATTAAAGCACAACTTATTGTGTCGAACTACTAATTTTTAATATAATAAAAAATTATCCACGTATGAAAGTGTTCTTCGAAATTCACAAAACTGTATAAACTTTTCACAAATTTCATATTACAGCTAGTTTACGTATCATAAGAAGCACAAAAGGAAGATATCTTATCGTTAAATTTTGCGATAACTATCATATTTCATTTTGTTATTCGAAAAAACGAACCGGTTTTGTCATCGCATCGACAATCGAATAGCTGATATCGAAAGCAGCGAATGACAGCAAAATGTATTTGTAGTTGCCAATTTTCTGATGAGGTTTGCACAGAATCACGTAGATGAGTGCACTATTGATGGTGATTGACATGCAGCAAACAATGTAAGTTTGATAGTAATGAATTGGGTTGAGGAATAAATCGTAGTGCTTCGAGTTATTCAGCATCGTTGAAGAATGAGCGACGTCACTTGCCTGAACTTCTACAGGATTGCTGCATAAATGTTTTCAAAGAGTCTGGTTTATAGTTGATTATTTTTGCAGAGAAAAATGACTAATTGTAAGCTGCAAGATAATTGACCAACTCGATTACTATGATATTCGCTATGAAGAATGAGATTATCAGGAGTTATTTAATGACGATTTCCATTACAATTAATTACAGAATTTTCAGAAACTCTAGTTACCATATTATAGAAGTTAAAGATCTAGCTATGTGATCATTGGAAGGAAAATAGTGTAAATCATGAAGAGAGAAACTATGAAGAAAACCTAATTTCAACATTTTGCATTAACTAATATGGAAATTTATCTGTGAGAAAAAGATTATAGAACTGCGATAAGTTCTCAGAGTGTAGTATAACTTCACACGAATAACTTTATCTAATGGTTTATGGTTTAGGATCAATTGAGTCATTAGTGTTTTGCACCTCACAAGGAACACAATTGAATTATTAGGCGCTGATTTTTCGCACACGGGAAGGGAAAAGGTATTCTGAATGCGCTGATTAACGCTATTCTATGTTGCTTTTCCCTAATGTCTTTAATCATACTAGCTAACGCTCCAAGTACCTTCTTCCGAGAAGAAGCCTGATAAACGTTGAAGTTAACGAAAAATTCAAAATTTCGGATTCCATTCACCCCCTGGGGTTGAACTATCAAACGAATAAAGTAGAACGAAGATTCGTCGTTTCTCATTGCAGAAAGCAGTTCCAATTAAATCGCTAATTATGCCTAGTTAAGAACATTAGGAAAAACGAAATAGATAGCGTTAATCAGCGCATCAGAATACCTCCGTGTGCAAAAAAATCAGCCAACTCGGAGGACCCCTGTTCCGCACCCTTTTGTTAGCACTTTGATTTTTCCTGACATTCACTCTTAATTTAAAGCGTGCTCAAAATGAAACAAAACGAGGTGTCAAACATGGATGACTTTCGATGACTTTCTATATATTATATAGCAATACTTTCATGTATTCACGAACGCTCGATGGATACTTGTTGTGCATAACTATGCCACTTTCGTTTATAGTTGCTAGTCCGAAACGACGCCAAGCCATTAGACAATATTTCTCGAAAATGTATGAAATTACAATATAAAAAATGGCTAATTTCTAGATGTTAATTGCGTAATTCTTAACTCAGCTGACATGAATTTCAGAAGGAACAATAGACTGAGACCTTTGACGTCCATGATCAGCCGCAACAATCGTAATAATCAGATTCATCCATCACCGAATCTAAATTTAGCTACAATTGCATAATAAATGTCCAATTTCTAATCTCAATAAATGATCTTTAAAAACAAAAATATTATTTCATAAAATATGTTTGTGATAAGCCTAGTTCATAAATAAATTATGTCTGTAAATCTAAACATAACACAAAATAAAAATGTCAGCTTTCTTTCTAGTCAATATGCCAAATTAACCTCTTATATATTGCTACATATAATTTTATAATCGGTTTTTATATAATGGAATAAAAACTCATTTTTCAATTTCAATTTCATTGTATCAAATCATAAGAGATAGTTACTCTCATTGGCTCTTCAATGATTATACCTGAGCACATTAATGACAGTTGTTTTATTTTCATGCATCTGATTAAATTATACATACTGATATTTAGACTTCGATTTGGATCGGTGAGATTTAATTTAGCGAAAATTTTTCCCGCTCGAGTTAAAAATCGTTGATTTTTAACTTAAAAATGGCGGATGGATAGTGGATTTCACTTTCAAAACCAATTAACTTATATGATCCATGAATAATCTTCATATAATTTGATTTTAGTCGGGCCAGATGTTCATCTCAATCCACCTTTCATATATGGATATTTGTTTATAGATATCTATATGCTTGTGCAAGGCTTAATCGCGACAATTTCGTGCATGATTTGGCCTACTTGTTGTCAGTCCTATCTGTAATTCAACTGTATCGATACTTGCAATCAGTTTATAGAATAACCACTCTAAAGACTGATTGACAACTACAGGGAGGTGGGATTATGCCTTTTATGTCTAGGTACTTTGAAGGTTATTTGCTTCCCATTTTTGAGTTTCAAATGGCCGCTTTTTGGCTAAAAGCGAAAATGCAAGAGAGCCGAGTTTGCGGTCCCTATTCATTGATTGCTCGTCGTTTACATATAATTCGCGCCCTGATATTCGAAAATCTCCAACAAGTGGTCGTTTATTTTTGGATTTTTAAAAAAGTTATTTTTCGTGTTCAGAATCCGAATCGATGTGGTCAGATTCGAGTCCTCCGAGCGGTGCGTCGACCTCTCTGCTGCACAACGGCGTCGAGACTTCCACTCCCTTCCAGCAACATTCCCTGAGTGGAAGAAGGTTTGCAATTTCAACTATTTTGTTCCTGAAAATGCTATTTATTTTTATTTCCAGAACAGCCCCAATTCGTAAGGATGACTCTCTGTCGTTCTCGCGCACCCCAGCGCATCTGCCCCTGTCCTCGACATCTCAATCAGCTTCGATGGTCGACCAAATTCAACAGTGGTTTGACAGTCTGGTTAGTTCTCCTCTTTTTATTTGTTGGGTGATCCGGAGTTTTGATCCCGGTAATTGCTGGCGGAAATAAGTCGCTGATTGCTGAATCCCAGTGAAAAAGGTAGGAGAGGATGGTAAGAGTAGGGGGAAATAGTATTAGCCGACAATTCTTTTCACCGGAATTCACTAATCAGCGGAATTTGTTTTCTCCGAATTCAGTAACATCCTATTTTTTGCATTTTGTTCAGAAATTTTTTCTAGGCTAAAAAATTTCAACTGTCAAACCATCGTCTAAATCAAATCATGACGATGTTTTGCAATATGACAATTTCGTTATGATACAGTCTGTTCCAATTATTTGCTAACTCAATTCTTTAGTTTGCAATGAACCAATTTAATGCAAATTGCACTCGAACTCTATAATATCCTTCAGATATCGTCTCGTTCTGTGATAGCAGCTCGAGCGGGTGCAGTCGTGTCCTGCCTCATCTTCTCTTCGGCGTTCTTCCTTCTCCAGCTGTCCATCTATTCTCCAATTCACTCCTTCTATGGTAGAAACTATATTTCAAAAGTTAATTCAATTATTTCATTGCAGAAGCAGTGTGGAGTCTGTTCTCGCTTCGTTTCATCCTGTTGTTCTGCATTCACGGGTCGATATTCTTTAGTCTGGTTACTTTCTTCTTCTATCCTGTTCTCTTCAAAGGTAACGAGTTACTCTCAATAACTAGCTAGAGAACAACCGAAACGGACTTTCATTCAATATTTTTATCAGAGCCAATTAAGGCTAACATAATAAATTACGCTAGAACTTTCTTTTCGAAATTATTTCTTCAATTCTCAGTTCCTTACAAACAATTTCTAGACATACAAGAATTTTAAGCTGTTCAATCGAGGCATTTCCTTGCTTGCCAGAGTTAGTATCATGCTCTCATGCAAACATAAGCTTTTTCAGTGGACCAAGTCCGTCGAGTCTCCTATTTGAATCCGATGGTCTGGGCAGTGGTCGCTCTGCTGGCCCTGGATTCCATCGTGTCCACTGTTCTTCTGCTCTACTCGTCCAAATCAGCCTACCTCGCAAATGGGTTTGTTTTGTTATTTCATTCAACTACAATTTGGCGCAAATGTGCAATTCATTGAAGAAGATACGTGCACAAAATTCTATTCAAATTTTTTTCATGTGTAACGTACGTGTGCAAGATCTTCATTCATAATGATGATTTTTTCCCAACATATTGACCGCCATTTACAACTAATCATTTTAGATTCCCTCTGTTCTACCTCACTCTGTCTCTGCTTTCTTCCACATTCCAATCCATCTTCGACAACGATTTCCAGCTCACATTCTCTCAACATCAAAAGGTTCGACATTTTTTATTTTACGAAAGATAATTTTTATTTTGAACTATTTCAGCCAAAAATGCTTAATTTTCTGTTGTCGCTTGTGTTGGATGCAGATATGGCAGTGCAGACGAGTTACACAGCTCTGAAGTGCATGGGCAGCTCGATGGCCTTCGGACTTCTTCTCGGTAGGTTTTCATAATAACTTGATTATAAAGTGCGTGAAAAGTCGGGGACAACATAAATGTTTTCTGAACTCCGCCTTGTTTAGCAAAAATAATGATTTTCTAAAAATCGATATTGATATCGCCTTGACCAAAGCTGTCAAATTCCTATGATTTTATCTCATCCGGTTATGAATATTTTTACAGTCTCGGGTTGAAAGTTAAAGTAACCTTATTTTGCGCGCTGTGTTTGATATATTGTTAGCAAGGACTAGTTTCGTAGTCAGGAAAGGCATTTTTGTGGATAATTTAATTATGAATTTTGAATGGTGTCGTGCAGAGTATCCTCTATAATGTTTCCTTCACAATTTTTATATTTTTTCTGCTAATGAGTAAAATTATCTTAAGCTCATGATATGTCATAACGTAAATTTCTCTTTTTGCAATTTAATAATCTTCGTAATTTTAAGCCTGAAACAAATTCTTCCTCGATTTAAAAAGTGGATGAAATTCTTATATGTTTAAGAATTTCAAACGTGTATCATTCTAGGCACTCCCCTGTACGGCATCCGCTCCGTGGTCTGCCTCGTCTTCCCCTCCCTCCTTCTCACAGTCTTCTGCGTGTCTTTCATGCAGCTCATCGCTATCAGGTTCTTTATTTCAATCGTCAGATACATCGTTATGGAGGTAATCGTTCATTTCTTACTTCACTCGTCTGCTCAACTCATCCATTTCAGCCAATCACCTTCAACATGCCCCTTCCCTACCAAATCCACAGTCCGACTTCAGAGCAAATGCGCACAATCAACAGAGTCGTTGAGGCTAGGGATCCTCTGCTCAAGGTATTATTTTTTTATCAATTTTTATTTGTTAAAAATTCTATGAAGCATAAAAATGATGCTGAAACGTACTCGTAAAATCAGAAATGGGATGATAACCGGTTCCGAAATAAATCAACTATAAAAAAGTCAAGTTATTTATTTATTTTTTTTTAATTTAGAAAATGCTCTATCTATACTTGAAATAATGCACAATATTTCTAATCTAATAACTTTATTTTCAGTACTTTGCATTCTTCGATTTGCGTCGAGTTGCTTTAACAGATTCTGCTCGCAGAAAGGAGGTTTTCTCTTTGAGTCAGCCAGGTAGGAAATTTGATAATCTTTCACTTATTAACTCTGACAAATTTTTACACAATTTCTAGTCTAGCAATTTTTATTCTCACATACAATCACAAACTCATGATCAGTTAGAATGTGTTTGGATTAGAATATTTTCAGGCGGTCATGCTCGCAACTGGGCGACTCTGAGCACTGCCTGTGTGAATGTGATCAAGCAAGTGCAGCTGCATCTGGACGAGCAGAGTGGAAGACTGTTTGGGGGCAGTATTGCAGTCGACAACGTAGGAGGCAGTGCTAGTGGAGATGCGAGTGATTTGAGCGATCCGCTCAAAATCGACAGGGAAATGCTGCTCATGCCCGTTCAGGCTAGAAGACAAGGTACACATCTCTGGCTATTTACTTTTTCTTAAACTTATCTTGCATGACTATGATTTCTATTCAACCATTTAAAATTATCGCGATGTACAAGGTACGCAAAAATTGAACTTGCTTATTTATTTTAAATCAAGGCTTCGAGAATAAAATATTCATAACTAAATTAACGTAAATCATGCAACTAGCTGCATTGATCTAGGAAATGTCTAAATTACAATTTCGAAAATTTCTTTACCGACTTAGAACTTTTGTGTGCCCTGCAATTCAATAAAAACATATTCCCTAGAATAGATCATCTAAAGATTTTTAAAAAAATTTTATTTCATAATACTTTACACTCTTTGTAAAATGAATCATTTTTAGTCTATACTTCGCCTGTGTACGATCGTCATAGGAAGGCTGTTCTCGAGGCTCCGAAGCGTGCTCGACCACAGACTGCTTGGGACAAATGGTTTGCATTGAATTGTCCACAATTTCTGATCAATAGATTTTCAGTGTTGCAAAAGTGAGCAAAGTCCTGTCAGACGAGAAGTACGTGGTGTCTCCCTACGATGCAAATCTCGTCATTCTCGCTATTGAGAGTATGTTAATTTCTCTTTCCGATATTCGGTTATTTATTCCATTTGCAGGTCTGTCCATGCTGATCGTCTATTCGTACGACGAGGACAGATATGGAGTGGTGCAGAAGAGTCTCGAGCCGATTATCGGACAGATGCTCGAACTCATCAAGTCTATCGATACTTACTTCCGCAGCAGAGCGGTTAGCTTTTTTGTTTTCAAATTTGCCAAATGTATTTTTAAATTTTCATTTTACAGCTTGCATCAAAAGCCTGAAATAGCTTCTGAATTTTATAATGTTTTATTCACATCTTTTTATGCCTTAGCTTTCATTCATTGTTTAAAATCGAATTCATAAAGTACTTTCAGAACATTTTGTCAAAGACTGAAATATTTCAAATTTGGTATACCATGTTGAAAGAAAAATACTATTTATTTTCAGGCAGCCGCCTATAGCGACGCAATGGATACGACAGTACGCAATATGGACGTGGCTCTGTTCACTGCCATGGACAAGATTCATGTCAAATTTGGACCACAACTCTTCAAGTAGCTAAAGTTTACTGATTTATAAAACCTTTCTGGGAAATACTAATATCATCTTATCCATAAATTTAAGCATCAACCGAGGTTTTTAAAAAGGATGAGAAGATTTATAACGAAAAATGAGATGAACAGTAATTTAATTTGGTTGCCTTATGTAATATTTTGATTTTTACGAGTTGAATTTTATCATGGAGGACAACATTTTTAACAATGAGCTTGTAGCTCTTCATAACCATATGTTTAGCATTTTTTCAATTTAGCAAAAATTCTCGAAAATTTGTATTATTTCAGATCGTTGAACCTCTCTCCCGAGCAGTTCAGGCAGATTCGCTCGATGTGCCGCAGTGCATAGAGCACAAAATCAATCTTGTCAAATGTCGTGAAAATCCTATTTTCTCTTCTTATTTTTTCCTACGGTTATTTCTAGGGACCGCAAACTTCTCCCCCTTTCATTTTTCACTTTTGTCCAAAAAGTAATCATTGAAAATCTCAAAAATGGAAAGCAAGTACTCTTTAAAATAGAGGGTTACGAAAAGTCATCAGATTTAATGAACCATCCATAGAAATGGACTTTGGTCAAAATTATATTAGAAAGTGCGTACATTCAAGATAATTACCGGTATAGAAGTAAACAATTTGTTCGCTTAGCTGACTGGTTTTGGCTAATTCTCTCGGTCTCGAATAATCTTTATTTTTTTCTTTACGAATGTCCTAGTTACACCGAATTTGATTATTTGGAGTGAAAAATTTCCTAAAATTATGAATTTTGCAAAACCATTTGCGGTCCCTAATTATTTCATCGTATCTCATTCATCTGCCAATCGCAATATCTTCTTGCTGGTTTCTGATTGAATTCCTTTTCAGTCAAAGTTTGTTATTTTCTGTCTGTTGAATATTCACTTTTCGACGTAGAAGAACCAGGTCAATAAATGAGTAGTTTGAAGCAAGTTGAAGATTTTTCATAAGTGAGCATGAATTCCTGAATTTCTGCCTTGATATTTCGTAACAATTCCTGTTCAAAGTCTCCTCATTCCGACTCAAAATGGCAGTCGAAATCAGCGGTGATCGACGCAACGAAAATTCGATTGATTACCTAACAAATTGCGATGGAGCGATGGAGATGGAAGAAGAAAGAATGAAGGCAAGAAAGGGGAAAGAAGAGGGGAAGGACGAGGAGCGGAGAGAAAATGACGGTCAGGTCAAATTGACCGATGCAGTCATGGCTGCAGCCTGCAGCAATCAGCCATCGATTCCCTTCCCCACTTGCACCACACAAAGATGATCTAATCTCACTTTGCCATTCTTCCAACTTTCAGCCAATTTTTTCATGGTCGATATCTGCTGATACATCATCACACAATTACAAAATTAGTTGAAGTCAATTGATATCAGTCGATAACATTGCCTTCACATCAAATTCATCTTTCAATTTTGTCGTCAGGCGATATATCATCCGATATCGGTCGAGTATGAGTTTTATACTTTCCTCTTCCTCATTTGTTTCGTTTTCAGGATGAGTTCAGTCCTGCAGCGTCGTCAATTTTCCCTGATGGCCGCTGTCTTCCAGCTGATCTTCATCGGCATTTTGTGGGTATTCGGCCGCTACATCGACCCTCTCGACGATAATCGTCGAGTCTATGCGAGCACTGACTATCCGCGTGAGTTATTTTGTTCTATCTTTACTGGTCTATACATTTTTCGAAAACTTTTTAATTTGAAAACATTTTCCTTTATAAATGTTGAAATGATGTGAATATTTTCTTCCTAGCAAGAAAAAAACGTTTCTTGGAATATTCTCCCACTTTTGAGTTAGAATTGTTGGCAAAGTGGAAAAAGTTGTGAACTTTCCAATAAACCAAAATAAACTTATGCCCAAAATCTGCATATCATCTAATTCAAGTAATTCTAAATCAGATAAAAAATAGTCTAAGGTTAGAAACTAGATTTCGCTATAATATTCACTGAAAACCCAATATTCCTTTCAATTTCAGTGTTCCAAGATGTTCACTTGATGATCTTCGTTGGATTTGGTTTCTTAATGGCCTTCCTCAAGCGTTATGGCTTCTCCGCGGTGTCGGTCAATCTTCTTCTCTCCTCCTTCGTCGTTCAATATTCTATGGTTCTTCGAGGATTCCTCAGCAAGAAATTCCACGACACCGGATTTTTCACAATCGGAATTCCCGAGTAAGCGTTTGATTTGCTATTTATTTTACTGCGAGCGATAACAGAATAAATTCGCCCGAAGAATATTATTCATTTCTTCAAATTATTTCTCCTCCTAAAGAAGGGATCATGGCGAACCTATTTATGCTGAAGAGAAACTCTACATGATCTTCATTTGTTCATGTGAAACATTTTCAGCCATCAAGAATTGTATATTTTGCAGAATGATATCAGCAGACAGCAGCTGTGCCGTGGTACTGATCACGATGGGCGTGCTGCTCGGTCGAGTCACCCCCTCCCAATTCATCTTGCTGGCCTTCTTCGAAACAAGCATGTCAGTGCTCGTGGAACACATCGTCTTCAACATATTACATGTGAGGTTGCCTTTCATTCATTCCACGCTGCTATTCATGCGATTGCAGGTGAATGACGGAGGCAGATCCCTCGTTGTTCATGCTTTCGGTGCGTATTTCGGATTGGCTGCGTCCATTGTCGGACAGAAGAGGAATGTGATGGAAATGGACGAGGAGGGCAGGTACCATCACTCCGACTTGTTCTCCATGATAGGTAGGAACAATTTTTCATCTACAATAACGAAAGACAGTTGAATAATCCGTATACACATGAATGATTTTTGCTGATCAATTCTAAGAATTTCCTCTTACTTTTAGGCTACATTAGACTATGAAATCAAGGGTGTACGGAGCTCTAATTTAAAATTTTCGAAATCGGATTTCTATTAAAAAATCAAAAGTCGAAATTTTGCGAAAAAAAAAGTGAAAATTTAAACCAAAAATAGTCAAATAATAGTGCAGGAGCAGTGAAGAAAGTTTAGTATCAAAAATAAGTTATTTTCGTCGAAAATGATGATATCTTCAGAGTAATATTTCCCTTGGAAAATTGCCAAAATCTTAGAAACTTCTACCCATTTTTACTCGAAGTCGAAGTTTCAACTTGAAATTTTCGAATTTGAAGTCGAACTTCGTTCAACCCTGATTAAAATGTGAATTAATTCACTTGAAGCTGTTCACAAAATTTAGATGCATCTGTAGGTTAAGAGTTCATTATTCCAGACTTCTACTGAAAAAATGCACTTGATGAAACAATATTTAGGAACTCTGCTCCTGTGGGTGTTCTTTCCGAGCTTCAATGCAGCCATCCAAGAGCCCGAAGATGCTAGACACCGAGCAATTATGAATACGTATTTGGGTATGGAGCATTTCTTTTATTTAGGATGGAAAATTTCCAAGTTTACTTATTTCGATCAAATTTTTACTTTGCTGATCTTCATGCTCCCCTTACTTGCAAACAACTAGCATCCAAATATGTAGTTTAGCAATGGCTTCATCAACAGTCACTACATTTTTGGTGTCTTCATTGGTTGATAGATTGGGTCGATTCAACATGATTCACATTCAAAGCTCAACCTTAGCTGGTGGTGTTGCAATTGGTTGGTGATTCTACAGTAGTTCGCATTTATGCTTCTAAATGATGACATTAGGATCCTCCGCGAATGCAGTCCTGTACCCGGCCCACGCCCTGCTTGTGGGAGTCCTCGCAGGCCTCATTTCAGTCCTCGGTCACGCATTTCTGAGTGTACTGTATGCATTTCGCTAATTTGATCTGTTAACACATTCAATTTCAGCCGATTCTCGAGAGACATTTCAAGTTGTACGACACCTGCGGTGTGCATAATCTCCACGGCATACCTGGTGTAGTTTCTGGGGTATGTCATTTTCATCGACTAATATAATTTCATTATTCCCGCTTTCAGATACTGAGCATCCTCTTCGCGCTAGTTTATGACTCACAGAGTTACGGGAAAACGTAAGTAGAACAAGTTAAAATTGATCAGAATAATTCGGTCATATTTTAGCCTCTACCACATTTACCCTTACTACAAAGACGGACCGATGCAAGGCAACAGAGACAATCACTCCCAGGCTCTCTATCAGCTCGCTGGAATGGCCATCGTACTCACTACTGCTATCGTTGGGGGACTTCTAACTGGTAACCTTTTTTAAATCAAGCTCAAAGATTTTGAAGATAAAGAACGAGAAGGGAAATGTTTCTTTCAAAGCGCGATTTCAACACATCTTATCGGAGTGATCACGACATTGTTGAGAAATTTGTATTGAAATGACGACAAATTTCAACCAAAACAACAATATTTCGATGATTTTTTGATGATGATCTAACGATAACAGTAGCTGGTTTATTTTGAGGATTAAGTGAGGGTGGATGCTTGGAATTATGCAAATTCAGTGACAAGGGACATTTGACTCAGCAAATCGATGCATTTCAGGGCTGATTTTGCGCGCCAAAACGCTGAATCAAGTTGACGATCCAGTGCCTCACGGGGAGACAAATTACTATGCACAGAGTGAATTCAACTTCCTTAGCAAAGTAAGGGAAAAATTACAGAGAAATAATCGAGCAAATATTTTTTTTTTAAATCATCATTGAAACCATTTAGTATTAGTGAAAAAGTTATAATCAGGAATGCAGAATTTCGATTCCGAATTCGAGAAATTTTCAACTCTGATTCATATGTCGAGTCGTTGAAAAATATAAATACCTGCTTCGATTTCAACTCCTAATTTGAAAAATTCAAATTCCACACACCACCATTCAGAATAATCGCTAATCTTTTTTGCCTTTGATATACACAAATTTAAACTAAAAGAATACGAATCTTTCAGATGTATAAGAACTTGAATTGCGAATAATTAACAACTTTTAGTATCAGCATGCCCAGGAACAAGAAATGCAGGAAAGACAAAGGCTGCAACAAGTCTACTAAATTTATTATTTGATGTGTGAAAAATGTAAATAATAATCTTCAAATTATTGTACCATTTGATCATAGTAAACGGTTGTTTGCATATTGAATTTGAGAAACTACGTGGTATTGAAAAATGCGAATCAATTAACATTCCCGCAACTAATTCAAGTTGGGCTTCATTCAAATAACTTGTATCTGTTGATACCAAAATGCAGATCTTACACAATTTGTGTCCTATCTGATTATTCGCTTTGCTCTAACAACTCAGATAGCAAAACTAATGCTATTTCATGATTCGGGACCTACAACTTCCAGAAACTAACATGAGCATCCATGGTTTAACCGTATTTTTCACTTTTTTTCCAATCTCCACTTACGCTTCGTTTCGTGGCGCAAATCGAGTGGGCGGGGCGAATGTTCGAAAGTCGGGAAAAGAAGGAAGAGGAGGAGGGAGGAGAAGGGTGGACAATTCACTGCAAACAGGCAACAGCAATCGGACAACAGTCGGGGGAGAAACCTTTGGATTGCTGACTGCAGACTGTGCACGAACAGAACAGAACAGTGGATGGACATTCTCAGTAGCAGTAGCAGCAGCAGGGACAGCGAATTCAGCATGGTAAGTCGAAGGGGGACTCCCTCACTCACTCACTCACTGTCTGCCTGTGCCTGTGCCTGTGCCAAAGCCATCAATTTACCGAGATACGATCTCTCTTCGCATTCCCGTTTCCTTACTCTTCACACCTCTGCGCCCTTCTCTGTCTCTTTGCCTTGTGTCTTTACTCTTTCCGACTGATTCCAAATTCGACTGGTCAGCTGAACTCTGCCAAACACTCTACCTCATCCTCTCCCGGTCTCAACTCCTCTATTCCCCCCATATTCTTCAGCTTTCCCAGTCTATGCCCCTAAATGGACAATCTCCCTCAATTCGATCCTCGCAACATGTCTCCCTCTAAAGTAATAACTCGACCGCTCGCAATAGTGTGCAAATCACTAACCATTTCTTTCATTACATTTCAGCTTTCTCTTATCACAATTCATTTAGAATCTATCAGCGCAATGATAATCATCTTTGTGCTGTTGCATGCTTGTAATATTTCATGAAAACAGCACAAATACTTGAAATCAAAGATGAGCGGAATACTGTTCAAGTTTAAAATGTTACGAAAATGACTTATCTATTTCGTTTTTCTAGATTTATGGTAAAAATGACGTAGTTTATTCCGCTCATTTTTGATTTAAAAATCTCATGATAATCGTAGGATAGTAAAAATTTTCCTCATTTAGAATGCGAGTAAGCTGATTCATTACGTCATTAGAGAGGCATTCGAGGCTGCAAAAATCAACAATTACACGAAGGAAATCGCTGAATTTGACCGGCCAGCTGCGTGGGAAAGTAAGTCGAAATAACATGCATTTCGTTCATGATCGTGGAAATGATTACTTAGCGGATTATTATTTTCATGTTATTTCACTTTGCGCACTTCATCTACTTCCGGCCCTTTCGCTCATTTATTTTTTCGTTATTTTTTATTTACATTTGATTATTTCGACATTGTTGATTCTATGAAGAAGTCTATTTGCTCGCCGCTGTCCAACTTGATAGATAAGGAAAAGAAGTGGTCAGATTCTTTTTATCCGTTCTTGAGTCAACTTTCTTACAAATTAAACAAATTTAGCAAGAATAATATGATGAATTTATTACATAATATCATAATTATTATCTCGTTAGAAGTGGTGTAAACCTGCATAGCATAAACTGTAATAATCATCATCCATACAACAAAACCCATGTAGGGGTTTTCTTTGCATATAATTTGAATATTTTATCAATAGTTATTTGCCTCTTCCCCTGATTCTGTGTTGATTGATGATGTCCAAGTTTAGTTCGTCTCCCCCTTCTCTTCAGCGATCCTATCTACCGTATACTTCTCACTCTCTCCTTCTTTGCCTCATTCTCCTTCTTCGCTCCCTCACTCGTTCGATCGAATCGCCTCTCTACTCTCGTTTTCTTCTTTCGGCTTTTAGCAAATTCCCTTTTTGTCGAGGCGATGACGTGAGTGGGAGAACAGAAACAGAAAAAACGACGATGAATGAGGCAGGGGAGGGGAATCGATCGAGGCACTGTAAATAAGCAACCAATGATCTGTGTAAGGAATTCTATTGGCAGATCCAGAGATCAGAAACACAGTGTAAACTAGATCGTGGTAATGCCATGATAATATGAGTTTTGGATAATTTACATGCTTTTGCCACTTTAGTACTGAAAATTGGTATTCAGGAGAAAATTAGCCTGTATATGGATTGATATATTGTGGCTTGTGAAAAGGTAGATACTACACCCTCTGCAACTCACTTTTGCACGTGCCCCGCTTTTATTTTCCTTCGCTATTTCCTTTACCCTTTCTTTTGTTATCTCTTCCCTCTCTCTACGGCGCATACCATTTCTCGAAGGTTGAGCCTAGGAGAGGAGAGTTGCAACATGTATGCAATGTCTACTTCCTCACATGCAATAATATGAGCGAGAAACTGTTTGGTACTTCTCATGAGGACATAAAGATATTCACAATAATGTATTAAATTTCATCAATTTTCATTATCATCATTCATTAGGTTTTGTCGCGATAGATATTTTGCTACAATTCAATATTTTGTGAAGAAAGGTCGATTTTAAATTGTAGCGTAAAACATTCAGATATAATTAGGAATCAATTCATAATTACTAACAAAACATTCATCATTACTTTCAGCTTGGGGCGTAGGTCTAGCTATCATATCACTATGCAGCTACACGGCTCCGCTGGCCTTTCTCCTTTTGCCCTGTTTCAGCAAGTCTATCTACGATCGCATTATGACGTTCCTGATTGCCCTCGGAATCGGAGCGCTCTCTGGGTCGACAATGTTCATCATGATTCCTCAGGTATGTATCCCGCTGCATATTTATGAAGTCCATGCCAGGAATAAAATTTGGCTAAAATGAAATGGCAATACTCAACCATGCAATGAAAATCCAATAATTTATTGCTCATCTTCGACTATTGATTATCGATCCATCACATCATTGTTGTTCGTTCTGCTCTTTGTTTGTATTTCTCTTATCTCTTATCACTTCGATCACTTAAGCAACATTCTCTTCTGCTCTTGTCTATCGACTTGAAACAAAAGCAAAATCAACAAACATACATGAATAATAAATGAATTATTGCAGGCCTTCCATATAACGGAACTTGATAATTTCGATTCCTACCACACTAAATCGGCGATTATTATCACTGCACTCTATGGGTTCTTCACAGTTGATCGACTCCTTCAGTATATTCTCGAATTGCGAAGAGTACGTTACTATAATTACACATTTGATTTATATATTGAATCATTGCATAAGGAGATCACATTTCTTCATAATCAGGATTATATGAAGTCAAAAATTTTAAAGCCGAAGTGACTTCGTCCCCTAGAAAAAAATCTCGAAATTTGGGGCATTTCGAAGTGGAAATTCAAGCTTCGCACAGCCCTGTTCATCATAATATCATTTTGATAAATGACTAAAATTCCATTGGTTCTTTCAACGTTTTCTGTCACTGAAAGTATTTTCAGCTAAACATGTTATTTTATGAATTTAGCGGCGTATATGTCGTCGTCGAGTGCATCAGTCGACAATTGCATCCATTCTTCATAGTCCGAAGCCACAGAAGAGATCAAATGTAACCATGACGTTATTATAATCTTTACATAGACGTAGGGAGCACTTTCGTCAGACGAATAGAAAACTATATGGGATAAATCGCAAGAACGAAATCATAGCCATGACAAAATCTCGCATAGGCTAAATTTTTGGTCAATGGAATACTGAAAACGGAAATTTGTTAAAGAACTATACAGGTTGCGGGTTACAAGTAGTTTCCGACGATCGTTCTCCTTAGTTTCTTTCTATATATTTTTAAATTATTTTCAATAACTAATTAAACGAAATCCAATCAAAAACTACTGCAAATTTTAGACTCGACAAATGACGGAAGAAACTCGAGTGAGTGTGGACAGCGATATGCAGACCAGCAGCAATGATCCGAGCATGCAAGGGTCTATTCCCAGAATAAAGATAGATTTGAAAGGCAAATTGGATCCTGAGACGATCGAGAAGGAAAAGGCTGATTTGGCGGTAGATTGATTGCAATTCGTTGTTTCCTATAGTCAGAAATATTCAGGAAGAACTCGACTTTGCACTCACAACAAATGCGCTCGCTAGAACGGTAAGTTATTCTCAATTTCCAAGTGATTATAATAACTTGTGTGCAGTTTTCAACCCGCCGTCGAGTTGCCGTGTTGCATGCAGTGGATCAAGTCGAATACAGAGATCATGAAAATGTCGAGACTAGTGGACAGAATGACGTATCTAACAGATGTCATAATTTTTTCTTTCTAAATCAAATGATTTTAGGCAGGAGAGTTTCTGGATGCCGTGAATGAAGGTTTCAAAAGAAGTTCGTCGATGAGGAGATCGAGTAGGCCTGAAGAACCGCCTGTCGAATTTCACAAGAGCAGGGTAGAATTAATTGGTAGAAAAAGATGATGGAATAAATCTGAAAATTTAGAAGAAATCAGCGAACGACGAAATGTCCGTGGAGATTCGAGTTGTGGAGAAGAAAGTGATTGAGCCGGGCACTATCGAGATCGCCAGCGTTGCCTACATGATTATTTTTGGCAGCTCTGCCAATAATTTCGTCGATGGGATGAGTATGGGTCGGTAGATTCAGCTTAGGGCGAAAAATATACAATGGCGAACAGAAGTTTGGAACAATGCATGACCTTCGAAATTCTTCATATCTAAATTTTTGTTAAAACAACTTTTTCTGCAACTCTGTGAATTTGTGGATGAAGTTGAGTAGGAGAATAGCTTTTAAATTTTATCTGGTTTGGTTTGTGGCAATTTTAGGAAGAACTCAGTCCAAATATCATGGATTGTTCCAATTTTCAGCCATTATTTTTTATTATGGGCTGTTTTTTCCACGTATCAATTTTAGGCGCTGCCTTTTCGGACAGTATGTTGCGAGGACTGAGCATTGGAATTGCGGTGATCAGCCAGCAACTGCCTCAAGAATTGGGTAGCCTTGTTACGCTATAAAAATTAAATTAAGCCTTCAGGAGTGTTGGCCATTCTCGTAAATTCTGGACTTGGATTAAAGAAGACGTTGCTATTCAATTTCATACCTATCATATTGAGTTATGCTGGATTCACTGCGGGAGTGTTTCTAGACAATCTGGATGAAAGTTATGATCAGTACATATTTGCGATTTCATCTGGGATGTACTTCTACATCTTTCTTGGCACATTGGTATTTTTTTGCATTTTAATGCGTTTTCAATTTACGCCCAGTTATGCACGCAATTTTGGAAAAATGTATGATTTTTAGGATGTTCGATAACTAGATTTCCAAACGAATAATCTTATTGATTTTCTCTTCTACTTTGATATGGCATAAATAGAAAATCATTCTCCAAATTTAATTTAGGCTGATTATAAAGATACAAAAATTAGACATTTTCAATCTCATACATTGTTTCATTTTCGTAAGCTATCGTATGCAATTTTAGATACCAGAACTTCGAGATGCGACAAATGAATTGATCAAGGAGAACATGCGAGAAAGTCTGATCGTCACAGCCTTGCAATATTGCGGATTTGCTTTCGGCGTTGTTTTCATGTTTTTCATGTCTCTTCGAGATGATAATAATGAGCTCTAAAATAATAATCAAAAACACATTAAAAACCATTATTACTACCAGATAGATAGCAATATGTAACCTATTTTTATCTATTGTTTATTTTTAAATCATATATCAACATATATTCATTTTTCAAATATTTAACAGAATTTAATTATTCCTGAAAATCAGGATTTATCTCCAAAATTTATTTATCATTAGTCAATGTAGGATTTCTTTTTTAAACTGCTAGGAAACGCATTTCAACGACGGCGATAAAGTAATTCTTCATAAGCATAATTGGAAAAGAAATCATACACGTAAAATTGAAAATATCTATAACTCCCACTTTAATGCCAAGTCTCACTGTACGGGTTTAATCTTATGGACTATTTTTAAATTTTACGATATTTAATCAATTTTCCCATTTAACATATCATTTTTATTATGACGGTGATTCGATCCCCCTGACTGAACAAAATCTATCATATCCGGTTGAGCTAATTGCTAATTTTATAGTTTTTATTTTAAAATGTTAAATAAATAAAATATGGAAGTTTTGAGTGATGTATCATTTGTTGAGCCTTCATCAAATTCTTCATTTGTTGAGTGTAGCTGTCAGTCATTTTCTGCCTAATTTCCCATACTCCAACTGAACACACGCCTCATGGGACCGAAGCCATTATTTGATGTTAAATCTGATGCAGCGAAAGATGCTCCACCAATGAACTTAAAGGCAAATGTCAGATGGCCATTGAGCAAGAATTAGAACTACTGTACCTTTCTATCCAATTGGTTATATTTAGGCGGTACAAATGACAAACGGCTGGCTCTTACACTTGGAACTCTGAAATTAGTGGTCCAGTGATTCGGAATATTAGATTGCATGAAATTATGAAATTTAAAATCACAATGCTTAAATCAAGGGTGTGGAAGGTTCGACTTTTTAATATCTCATAACCCCATAGATTGAATATCCTATAGGTAAAAATTTCAATATAGGGGCAGGCTAGATATGCGGCTCGATGTGTTGATATTTTTGATACCAAATTTATCTTAGCCCTACTCTCTTCATAATCATTTTACTCATTTTGAGAATTTTTAACCTACAAGGAATAATGCTACGGGGTATTCAAAAGGCCGAAAATTCAGGCTTCAAAAATCGAAACTTTGAAGAAAGCTTATCTTGTCTTGGAAAAAATAAAATTTTATAAAAGAGTAAAATTTACGGTTTGAAATATGCCAATTCTGGTGCCCCAGCAGAATAATATTGCATTCGATTCTGCCTAATCCAATCTTGATCGCACTAAATTGCACAATTTTCGCATGACATTAGATAAACGGAGATATTTTTCAAACGTATTTTTATCTGAAAGATTTTTTCTCATAACTTTTGTCTAGTAAATTTATCTTAAATTAGGCACATCTCTATGAAAAATATCAAATACCTGAACGTTTGCGATGATGAATCCAATGATCAGCAATAGGACGAAACGGAGCATTTGACCCAGAGAATAAGCTCAAATTTGGTTGAAAACAGGAACTGAAATGAAAAAGAATTTGAGTGGATTGAATAAGAAGGACATTGAAAAGGATGGGTTGGACCATCAAACGGACTGACGAATTCTCCGCACTTTTTCAGAGCAGAACAAGAGGACTTACATCGAAAGAGACTCTTCAAAAACTATGGAGTAGAGCTTTGCGTGCTCAAATGATTTAGCCTAGATAAAGACGAAGAAGATGCCAATCTCTAATTCAGATACTTGAAGAAATTTCGGAATTAGAATTTTGTCCAGAACACGAGTGATGCAATGACTCTGCAGAATGCAGAATAAGTTATTCTTGACTTCAAAATTTCTGCAGCATAAATTGTAATGAAGTCTCAAATAAAAATGAAAATGAATTATCGAGAAAGAGCGTGAGAATTTAAACTTTTAAAACACAAAATTGACGAATTTGACTGTCAGCTTAATATAGGTAAAGTAATGCATAAATGGGAATTTAGAAATGTTCGAATATTCATTGACTGCGGACAGAATGAAGTGGGTGGCATTCTGCACAAACGACTTCTATTGCCATTGGAGATTTAGAAGGGAATGAAATGGGATAGAGAATGGACAGAACGGGACACTGACTACGGACAAACCGACCCACACTGAATAACCAATTTCATATGCAGAAGTAGTAGATTGAAAAATGAAAGACAACAACTGGGCGGGGGCTGAGGGCTGAATGAGAGAGCCGAACCGAACCTGAATACTCCCAGGCAAGCACTCCACAAATCACGCTACGCACACTTCAAATACGATGCTGACAAGTTTAATTCGATTGTTGGAAAAAGGACTGCGGCATCTAGAATTGTTGGACATAAAATGGATAGCAAATTGGGATTGGGAGAATCAGACGCAGCTGCTGGCTGCTTCCATCCCTAACTGGGCATTTCCTCTTCTTCCTCTCCCTCTCGCTCTTCGTCTTCTCCTCCTTCCAATCTAGAGTGTGTGGATTTATCAAATCAAAAATTGAAAACTCGAAGAGCAGTCAAAGATGAGATGATTCTTGGCGTAAATAAGCGCATGATGCAATTGTCATATAAGCCGCCTACAATTTACTTATGACGAATAAAATCATGTTAGTGGAAAGATAAATTGGGTGTTAAGAAATAGTGTCAATTCTCAGAAGTCTAATCCTTTCTGAATCTGACTTTGTTGCAAGAATGATGTTGATTGATATATTTAGAGAACAAAATTTTGTCGATTTCTAAGCATCAAATGAGCTTTTATATGAAATACTCAGACTAATTTGAGAAGTCCGGATTGAGCAGCACTGATATTTGTGGCGTACATTCAGTGATGGACTTCAAAGATTCGCTTGCTTTGTGCCCATGCCAAAGTCTCAGTAAGCAGTGCTGTTAGAATCAAACGGTGCGAGTGTGGCCCTAATTTCCCGCCAAAAGTACAATTCTTGCAATTTCCGGAGATAGAACTTGACAGTAATCTTAACCAAGAATCGAGAAATTTAGGAGAAAATAGAAAAAAAGCGAAAGACATCGTTTTTCGTCGGGAAGTCTTAAAAACACGCAAAATCGAATAAATTAGCGTTGTCGAAAATCGAAAATTGAGTGAATTGAATACACATCACATTCATTTCCATTTCTGCCATCGGGATAATTTTCACAATTTCTCTGCTGAACGGTTGATTTTTTTCATTGCATTTTTCTCCTGACCTAAAATTTCATTTCGCTGGATTTTTTACCTGTTTCTGATAAATACTCGGGCGGAGTTTCTCCATTGCTTCTACAGGGCGGGAAAGAAGTTCATCTAATCTAATCTAATTAATTTTCAGAGTGTTCAATTGCTTCAGTTGGAATTGAGTCGTTAATTTGTGCGTGGAGAGATGCTTCTCAATCGGGATCAGCAACTGGCTGGTGAGTTCGTCTATCTTCCTCAATTTTCTACCATCTGATCGTCATCATCACTTGTATTTATTGCTAGATTTATTCTCTCGACACCCTCTATCCCAAAATATGGCGACAAATAGAATGGCTAATTCTGGTTCTGAACCCCAGCGAAAATCCGGGTTATTACTGAGGCTCGGTAAAGAAGGCAGGGGATGAAGGTAAAAGTCGAAGAAAACATTATTAGCCGGCGAAAATTTTAACCGGATTTATTTTCACTCGGGATTACCGAGATTCAGTAATTCAGTAAGCAACAACCAATAAAAAATTACGGCAATCAGCTGGTTACAAATACAGGAAGTTAGATTTATCCATTTCCCTATCATTTTGAAAATGACTGATTCTATTCAGATGCGCTCTACGAGCAAGACTACGAGCCTAAAAATGTTCACGGAGGAAATTCGAACTACGCTTACGGTATGCCCTCTCAGGTAAAACTTCTTAACCAAAAAACAAGACCATTAAAGCTCTCTGACACGACTATCCGATTAGTAGTGACACGAACATTTAAAAAAAATTTATTGTCGAGAGCTGACGAACAGAGGTTTCACTTTTCGAAATGAGGAAAAGGAGGGATTGCGTAAATACCATTTTCACTCTTCCAAAAAACGTTTCTTTCTCTTGTCTCTGCTCTCTGTGAACATTGTTTCCCCACGCAATGTTTCCATTAAACTCTGAAGGAAAGTGATAGTTTCGTTCATCTGCACGCGAAAATATGTAAATTTTGAATACCCACTCTACCCAGTCGTGCTCTTTCCTTTGAAATTTTGTTGAGAAGATGCGCACTATCAGAGGAAATATTCGAAATTTTTATTTAAAAAAGGTTGACAATCGAGAAAAATCTTCGAATATCCTCATTAAAAATCTGGTATGATTTTTCTCTTGTTAATTTGCCTGACCAATTTCTCTTCTACTATCATTCAAGAAGCAGGTGAATTGCTTTTGAGGATAACCTGAAGAAGTTTGTAATATTTCTTTGAGTTTATCAGGTCTTTGAAATCTGTTTCAAAGAAAGAACGAAAAGTTCAAGAAATGTAGAGGGAAAGACATAGAGGGGAGATTGAGATCTGATCTCTTATAAGTGTATTGAAATTAGAGAGAAAAGGGATTGTTAGAAAAGGATAGCCGCATTGATTTTATACCTGCCCATTGTCTGTAAATTTTCCATTTCCCACCTCAACTTCTCAGTATTCTGCTTTTCCCATTAATTTCTCCCTCGCTTTTTTCTGGTATTCTTTTTTCTTTTCTGGTGTTCTTTTTTTCTTTCTGCACTGCACCAATGCACTTCTCGCCATGTGGATTGTGCGCTTCTATCGACTTTGAAAATTGTTCCCGATTTTTCCATTTTCATTTCTCTGCCAATTCTCTCCCTCTGCCATTTCCCATTGTATTTTATCGATCGATCGATCGACTCATTCGGTTTATCTGTTCAGATGTCGATCCGACCTCACGGCTTGGCTAGTCAAGCCAAGCAGCAGAACCTGGCCAATTCGCTCAAGCGATCCTACTGGGAGGGATGGGTCAAGCCCAATTCCACCGCGGGCAACACTACATCCACGGTATTTGCCTCTTCAAAAAAAAAAAGAATAAATTATGAATTGTGTGTTTGCAGGCAGGCCCTCTGCCGAGCGACACAGCTGCTGCGGCTGCTGCAGCAGCGACGATAGGGCAATCGGGGCAGAACCACATCGGACTGGGATACCCCAGCGACAGCAACGGCAAGAGAATCAGACCTGCTTATGGAGGACCGCCCTATCCGAAAAAGAAGAAGACTGGAGGACCGAAGGTTCGAAATAATAAACATCATTGAAAAGAAAAGAATTCAAAATTTCAGATTCTGAACGCGAACTCGATGACGCCTGCAGCACTCGTCCATCAGCTGTTCAACGGCATTCAGGAAAGGTTGGCTGAGAATTTCCCAGGAAAGGTGATGATTATCGTTTATGTTTGCAGTTACGAGCACAATCCTCGCAACAAGACGTACCGCTGCACTCTGGTCGTTCTCAACCAGCAGTTCGAGATGGATGCGTCGTCCAAGAAGGAGGCCAAACAGGTACGTTGAAGAAATTCGATAAGGGATCATTTAGAAAACTAAGAAAAGTCGATGGTTAATCGTTAAATTTCACTCATCTTCTTAGTGTACTGACATATGTATTTTTTTAATTTCAGAAGGCAGCTGAGTTGGCAGTGCGCACTCTGCGTCCGGACATACCCCTCAGCACGGGAAGTGCCATCGTCAAGCCAATCGGAGTCGTCAACCCTGCGGTAGGTTTTCTAAACATCATTATTCAGTTTTATATATATATATATTTTTTCGTCGAATTTACTTCGCTCTACTCTTAAAATTGATTTGATTTCATGGTTTTAAAGAAGCAAAAAAAACCGAGAATTAAGCGAAATTCCTCTGAAAATTAGTCTTCCCATCTGGAACTTTAGGAATCGAAATGGAATTTCCTAAACATGCTTGATCGTTCCTTACAAATGAGTTATTTCCACGTCCTGATGAACATCGTTTAGAAAATAATAAAAGTTGTTAGAAAACGATGAAAGAAAATATCTTGATTATAGAGATTAGATACTCTCTTTTCACCGAAAATTCAGCGCATCACACTTCCTAAGGATAAGCCTTGTCTGCCCGTGTTTAATGTGATTTTTCATTGTCTTGATGAAAAGTTATAAATTTCAGTCTGTCGGAGGCACTCCAATCGTAGCGTCATCCTCCAAACTGCCCGTGGCGAAGGGCGTGGCTGTGGTGTCTGGATCGGGCTCCAATCCCACCCCAATCTCTGCCTATGGAAGCACTTCGGGCGTTGTCTGCACCAGGAACACAGACCAGATGGAGAGCATTGTCGACTACATGTTCCAGGTAAAATGCATTTCATTTCAGACTTTGAACTTTTTGCGTTACAGTTAAGCGCATTGAGAAGATGCGTGCTCTTGAAAACTGAAAGCAGACATGTTTTTCCTCTTTCAAAGGCGCAATATTTCTCAGAAGTTTAAAAATGATATTTGAAATTTTTGAAAAACAAAGTTTTGTACGTTCCTGCTGCATTAGGTTTCATGATATTTTAATTGTGGATAGAAAAGTCACAATTCTGTTCAATTCATCATCAACCATTTTTTCTAATTCCCTTAATTTTCAGCTGATCGCGAACAAGTTCAATGGACTACACAATCCCTCGTACGACGTGGTGGAGACGACCTCGCGAGAGCTCGGGCCGAGTGAGGCACACAAGAAGACCTACAAGTGCACGCTGACTTTTCCCGAAGAGGGCAAGACCTTCGTCAACATCGGCTATGGGAAGGAGGCCCAGAAGGAGATCTGTGCCAGGAAGGCTCTCACCAGTCTGCTGGGCGTGCCCAAGGACGAGGTCCACAAAATCATCAAGGGCATCGCTCTCACCAAACTGCGTCCGGACGGCACTTACATTTCGGTATGTCTCTATTCCAATTATTCTCAAAGAGCTACCCCGGAATTTTTCATTCTATGAACTGTTCCAAATTGAAAAATATATCATTTTTTGTTTTGCCTAGGTTTTCTCACTGAATAGTTTTTGCATCGTGAGAAGCGAAGAGACTCTGGACTTTTGTTGTTGCGTCTTTTATTTTTGCTCTGCACTCTTCTATGCTAGCAATTAGATGTTTTTGAAAACACTTTTTTCTTTCGTAATTCATAAACGCTTTTTCTCTTCAAAGATTTGTAAAAATGAATAATCCTTTCAAAGAAAACCACCAAATTATTCACTTGCAGGCTCTCCATCAAATTGCCGCCACATTCCGTTGCGAGCTCGAAGTCAAAGTGCACCACGCAGAACCGACCTACGAACAGAAGGTCGAGATGCTCAGGAAGAACATTCCCGCTCAGACCCCTGCTGTCGCCGTCTACAAGATCACTGACTATGCAGGTTGAAAGATTCCTCGTTATTCCATTCTTACCACCATTTTTCAGAGGAGGGGAAAATGACCAAATTCACTTCTCGTTCGTATTCCACACAGCAAGAGGCTAAAGAGGCTGCAGCTGCAGAGGCACTCAAGTGAGAATTATTATTTTTTAATTAAAGAATGAAATCTTGCCACATTTATATATTTTTCTTGCTTGAACATTTGTTCTGGTTAGACAGACTCAAAGCTAAATTTTCAAATAGTATGAAGGCAGAGATATTGATTGCACACGGTTTTTCTTATTCCCCCGAAAGATTTCGTTTTTCTTCCACTATGACCTCTGCACAGAATGAAAACGAGCATTTCTAGCTTTGAGAGTTTTGATATTCGAGCTTCGGATTTATTTGAACGTGAAAATAATTCTGAGCAAATCACGTCTAATTTATCTTTCATCATTTGAACATTCGAATATTTTGAGGAAGTACTTCCGCGTGGACATGGCGAACCTGGAAAAAGAGAAGTTGGAGTACCAGAAGATGAAGAAGGCGCTGCAGCTGCACACGCCCAGTCAACTGCTCAACGAGAGGATACAGCAGAGGAGGGCACTCGCCCTCAATGAGAAAGAAAAGGTACAACTATTCTTTCTGATTTGACATACTTTCAATTTTTTCTTTCACGCCTTTTCTCTATAAATCTGGTTCCATACGAGCATTTTTTTTATGTACATTAGATGTTGAAGGAGAGAAGACGATTTGGAGAAGTAGAGACGTCGCATCTAATGAAATAGGTTGTATGTTTAGGAAAGTGTAGGGAAGCTTTCTCTTTGCACACTAATTCATCAGGAGGGAGTGGCGTCGCGGCTTTTTTTTTTTGAAAATTCCGTGGGAGAGATTTCTGTTCTTTTGTCCGAAAAAATAAGTCGCTGATTGACTTGTAATTTGAAAAAAATGCATTTTCAAATGATGACAATTTCAGAACATGGAGGCGACCTACGAAGAGATAGGCATCGATCCGAGGACGGGCCATCACAAAATGAAGGTCTCTATCGACGGACAGAGCTTCATCGGCAGTGGCGAATCGAGGAAAATCGCCAAGAACCAGGCTGCTCTCTTCGCCATGAGGACTCTCTTCAAGGTATAAGCTATTGCTCGTTTCTTTCACTTATTAAGGTTGTTTATTGAGAAACGTTTTTAGCAATGTTAGATTCCTTGTTTCTGTAATATTCGAGTTGACTCGATACAATTTTCGAGTTTTTTGTGCGCTGCTTGCAGATGGAAGAAGTGCCGAAAGGCCCTCAGAAGCTGTCGATTCCGCAGTCCCAATTGCCCTGCTCCAAGCTGTGCTTCGAGATCAACGAGTTCAGCAAGATCGAGTACCTCAACATGTGCCAATACTATGGAATCAAGCCCAGCTCCTGGTTCTCTGTGTAAGTCACCTATTTTATCGAATAGAATTCGACTGAATCACATGAAGAATTAGAGCATGCATGATCAACTCTCTTCTCGATTTGACTTTTCTTTCTTACAAATTTAAAGAGGAGCAAATACAGTGGCAACAAAACTTGTGCTCGTCACTGTATCTCCTCTTCTTTTTTTTATTTTGAGCATCTATCTCCTTTCCTTCCAACAACTATATATAAAAATGTTCGTTTAGGTTCCTGCTGGTGAACGAGAAGAACGAGAAGCGAGTTTTGTCGATGGCCGGCAGCAACGGGGCAGTTCTGCAGGGAAATCAGTTCTTGGTTAGGACTCGTTTTCTCCATGATTGACTTCAATGATTTGCATTTCGTGATCACGAATGAGTTGGTCATCAAAATGATATAATAATCTCCTTTACTTCAGTTTCATCAACCTAATGACACATTGTGTTTGCAGAGCTCTCAAGGTTCCAGTCTGCTGCACATCGATTCGATCGTGTTGGCGCGTCGCTCGCTCGTCCGCAACCTGATGCTGGAACTCGAGCTGGCGCAGAAGGACAGCAACAAGTCGATTCTCGAGATGGGCGAGGACGCTCTCTACAGGCTCAAAAGCAATCTCAAGTACGTCTCTATTCACAGCAGTTTCTAATAACTAAGATAGATGTTCATATAGGGTCCATCAGATGGAAATTTAGAATAGGATTGGCTAAGAATACACCCAAAAATGACCTACTAAATGGTCTGATAACTTCGATACCAAATAGATTTGATAGGAAACGATTTGTCCAAAATACCACTAACTTCTTGTATTTTGGTGCCAAATCACCCCCATACTTATAGTTTCTATCATTTCTTCGAGCATCAAATCAATTCTTTATGATACACTCGTTGATTAACTTTGCAAGGGATGAGCAAAAATTCGATGAACAATAAAAGAAGTCTTTCCTTATGACTACATTCATAATTGTCTTGCAGACTTGTGCTGTATTCGAGCCACGCACCTGACTGCTCCTACTCCTGTGAGGAATCGCCCGACAAGAAACTGAGCTACATATCGTGAGCAGACAGATTCATTAGTTGAATGTTTGACAGTTGTGAATTGCAGATTCGGGGGCTATTCGCCTGCAGTGGAGACCCCCCAGACTATGAAGGAGATCAAGGAGAACGACTTCATTCGCGTCCACTCCACTTCCGACAAGATCTTCAAGTGGACACACCTCGGTCTGACTTTACATTCAATTTGAAATTATGAACATTGTCTCGACTTTCTGATGTCATACGCTTTTCTTTGTAAACTTCCACTTTAATCACCACCTAAAAATGACGAGTTAGATAAATTAATTTACATTTATCAGAAACGAGTTTTGACAATTCTATTCAGGTGTACAAGGAGCGCTGCTGTCGGCGCTGATGCACCCGATTCTGCCCGAAATAGTTATTTTCGGAATGCGCGCCCCGATTGATGACTGCTCGCTCGGCTACGCGCTCTACTCTCGTCTCTCCGATGACAGATATCCTTTCATGTTGGAGAGTGCTAATGTGAGCAGACACATTTCTGAAAACTTGAAAATACTTGAAATATTGTCTTGATCGGGGATATTCGTTTATCTTTTTTATCGAAAAGTGCAGGTACAGAAGAATGTTGTAGATCAACTTATCAATTCTAAAATGAATACTTTTCTTCTCATTCTCTGAGTTGATTCTAGCTACCATTTTGTACAATGGGCACTTCTACGATATACTATAGATTCATCAGAGCAACTAGTTCATAGGAATAAAAATTGTCTTATTTTCTCCCAACTCAATAAACACGTTTTTCAGGACTATTTCGAGCCGTCGTCGACCCAGCCGCACGTGTTCACCCGCGGCTTTGACGGCATCGAGATGATCTACCCGAACACAGGCAGATCCACTTCGGGCGCTCCCTCTAGGCTCTGCAAACTCGAAATGTTCGAGGTGAGAATTATTGTTGTTTTTTTTTTTAACTTGTTCCATTCTTCCCTTGCAGAACTTCCTGAAAGTGGCTCCTCACATCTCCCGCAGCAGCTCGTATCTGGAGGCCAAGAGCCACGCGCTCATCTACAATGAGGCCAAGAAGGTCTTCTATGAAACGGTTAGCTCATTTTCTGAGTTTGAGAAAATTAGATGAAACGGTTAGCTCATTGCTGGTTTTTCTTTACCAAATGGAGTTTCTAAATTAGGGCACGATATTTTCCAATATAACCACTCTTATCACTGTACGGAAGAGTGTCCTTGCTTATTCATGTTATAAATATCGTGCAATAGCTTGTCGTTGTGCTATAAAATTGAAATGTCCATCAAAGTGGATTTTCCACTCTTTCAGTTTTTTTTTCCTAAATTCTTTTGATTTTAAAGCTTACTTCATTTTATTTTCATTTACTGTTTAAGGTTTTCTTACTTGAAATACCAGAAAATTAATGTTTTCTTAATTCTGCTTTTTCGATAATTTGCACGTAGTTGGCTAAATTTCGTGAGAAAATTCATTTCGTGGGAAAAATACAATTTGCTAATTTCTTTTTGAATAGAAAAAATAACATATTGCAAGAGAAATTAAAATTTTCTACCAATCATATATTTTTTATTTCAGCTAAAATTGTACAATTGGGGCAACTGGCAAAAGAAGTCACAACAGGCAATAGATTTTCATTTGATGAGTGCCGACGAGCTCTGATCGACCAGAGAGGAGACACCATTCCACAACGTGTCCTGTTCCTGCTAGTTTTTACTTGTATATTCTTTCCCTCTTTCCTTCTCTACCTACCCGCCTTCCAATCACTGTTTTATCATCATTATCGGTATATTTTTAGGCAAGGGCTTTGTCAAAGTCGGTATTTTTCAATACAAATTGAATGTGGTATTTTTTTTCTTTTTGATTGCAAATCGAGTGCATATCTTTCTTTTCTTTTCGAATATTTCTAATCCTACTTCCTTTTTCCGTAATAAATTATCAGAGTTGTTATGGTCTAATAAAGATGTTTAGTGATAATTGACCGATTTCATGATGATTCATGGTTCGAAAGCCAACATGATCGAAATTATTTACTTCCTGTTGCGAATAGTCACTTATTTTGTTATTTTTTCTCGTATCTTTCTTCTTCATTGTCGCTATGCTGCGCTATTCTCTTCCTCCCGTCTCCTTTTACGCCGTCTCTCGTTTTGCAACGCCGTTGTTTCCCTTCGATTTCTAACATGCCGCCTTCATTTCAAATCGTGCATGTTTCCCTAGTTTAGCGATTGCTTGCAGGATTGTGGTGTGAATGGAACCATCAGCGGATGTGCGAATTGCCCTGGTCGGGGACGATGGCTCGGGGAAGACGTCCATCGTCATGTCTCTGCTCGAGGACGAATGGGTCGATTCTGTGCCCCAGAGACTCGATCGGTTAGTTATTCAATGAATAACACTATTTTCTTCATTTACAACATTTGTCATCCTGAAAGAAGCTCCTAACTTTTCGAGTAATCGGTCTTCGAACTCTTTAAACTTTGTAGACGATATTAGTAAAACCTTGGAACAAAATCTCAACTTGCCACGATCTGCCTCAAAACTATATACGAACATAATCTTATCATGCATTATTTCATCCTTAATTCATCCCTTTCAGAGTGCTGATTCCTGCAGACGTGACGCCAGAAAATGTGACCACCTCAATCATGGATTGCTCTTCCAGTAATAATACAGGTATATTATTTTCTATCTTGCTCAGAATTCTTAAAGCTCAATCCGATCTGCAGGGAAAAACTGATATCTTTTCGATAGAGAAAAAAGAAAGCATGCTCTTTTTCTCCCAATATGATACTTTTTCCTATGTGTTTTTATGGGTCGAATTTTAAAAGTCTGATCTTGCTCAAATTATCACAAATTGCGGACTTAGGTGACGAATCTCTGACAGCTGAACTGAAGCAGTCGAACGTGGTCTGCATCGTCTATTCTGTCAACGACGATCACAGCATCGAGAATGTTTCGGAGAAGTTTGTTTTATATCCATTTGAATTGCATTAGTATTAGAATAAAAGTTGTTTCATTTAAACATTATTGAGAGTGACTCTTGTCCTTGATTTTTTTCATTTTACAAAAATAGAATATCGGATGGAGAGAATTAGTATTCGTCTAAATTTTTTATTACTTATGGAATTTTTATGCGCCACAATAATGAATTCCTTCTCAGATGGCTTCCACTGCTGCGCGACATCTACGGTGCAGACCACGAGATTCCAGTTATTCTGGTCGGCAACAAATCTGACGGGTCCACTAATCACACCGAAAAGGTTTTGAATATCTTATTAAAATGATGATATTTTGAACTTTCATCTTGTCAATAATATCTATTCGAAGTTTTCCCTACGTTTCTACTAGCATATATTGTATTTCTTCCATTTCTGAGAGAATGAGGGTCATTTTGAACAGCCGAGACGCTACTTTCCGTTTATTCACTTTCGAGTTTACAATTTCCAGATTCTGCCAGTGATGGAGAAGTGGCCTGAAGTGGAGACGTGCGTGGAGTGCTCTGCCAAGACGATGAAGAACATCAGCGAGATATTCTACTACGCGCAGAAGGCTGTCGTTCACCCCACCAGACCGCTCTACGAGGCCGAGGAGAAGAGACTCACCGACAAGGCCAGGAAGGCACTCATTCGAGTGTTCAAGGTAGGAGCATATTTTAAAAAAAAATAGCATTTTCTTTGTTTTTAAAATAGGGTGAACAAAGTTTTGTCTTTGGAGATTTGTTGGTCTGTCTTGGTATTTCCCTGAAAATAAAAGTCGTCTTACATTTCCATTCGTCTCGTCAAATTAATTACAGGAATATATTCTTCAGATCTGCGACAGAGACAACGACGGCTACCTGAACGACTCGGAGCTGAACGAGTTCCAGAAGCTGTGCTTCGGCCTGCCTCTGACTGGTGCTGCGATCGAGGACGTCAAGAATGCGGTCAGCGATGCTTGTCCTGATGGACTCGTTGATGATGCTATCAGTTTGCCCGGTATGAAGAAAAACATAAATATAATAATAGCCAGAAAATTCGGATTTTTTATTCAAAATAATAAATGGGTGTTTTGTGAGGCAGAATTTTCCAATAAAAGAAGTATTCTCTAAATTTTTGCAAAATATTTTATCTTAAGAGGAGGGATTTGATGGATTATGGTGTAAATTTTTCAGAAATTTTCTATAATAAAAATTGAAAGGAATCTTCTAGGATTCCTCTATCTGCATCTGCTGTTCATCGAGAGAGGCCGACTGGATACTGTCTGGACTGTCCTGCGCAAATTCGGATATGGACAGACACTCAAACTCAACGAGGAGTACATGTATCCCAAGCTCAAGGTTGGAATGTAGTTCTTGTCTTGCTAAAAATAAAATGACGATCGTTTAGACTTCTCAAAACTCAACTCGCAATAAAAGTAGCGCATTCTTTCGAAAGAGAACAAAAGAATATGCTTTTTTCCTTTCTCAATATGACACACAATAATTTTTTGCGAGTCGAGTTTTGAGAAGTCTGATATCATTCAAGAAGAATGCATAAATTATAGTGAAATTCAAAATGGAAAAGTAGACAAAATCGTTGAAAAATTCAACTTGTATCTTATTACATTCAGATCCCAGTCGGCTGTTCGACCGAACTTTCCCCCGAGGGCATCCAATTCGTGTGCTCTCTGTTCGAGAAATTCGACGAGGACAAGGACGGCTGTCTGTCACCCTCCGAACTGGCCAATCTGTTCAGTGTCTGTCCATCGGCTGCATTCGGCAAGGAGGTCCGTCTCTAATCACATATAGTCGTCATAGACATCTTCATTCTTTATCTCTTCCAGATGCTCTCTTCCGTGGAGACGAATCAACGTGGCTGGATAACGTTCGTCGGCTACATGGCCTACTGGAACATGATCACTCTCGTCAATGTCACCCTGGTAATTCTTTTCATTTTATGTTTGTTATTTTTGTTCAATTTTAACTTACAAAATTTTATCTTCTTTTCACAAAGTTAGTCTTCGAAAGAATAAGAATTCAGCGATTGAAAGAAATCTGAAAAGCAATTAATTGGCAGGTACATTTGTAGAATTCGGTAATAGAAAGAATACGCTTTAATCAGGAATAAGTTATTCCTTTCCATCCTTTTCCTCTAAACAGAAAAGAATTGGGAAAATCCTAATTTCTTATTGGAACGTGCCTTTCCATCACTGAATTTAATGGCATGCTCGATATAAATGGTTGAAAACTTCCCATCAATACACTGCAATTTCTTCGCTACTAATTTGACCTGATTCAGGCGATGGAGCATCTGGCCTATCTGGGCTTTGCAGTGAGTCGGGCTGAGAGAGGCAGCAAGCAAGTGACCATCAAAGATGCGATTCGAGTTACCAGGGAACGGAAGAAGGCAAGTTAATTGAGTGACAGACATAATGAATGGAAAGGGATTTCAGGATTTGAGCGAGAGGGGAACTGACAGGAAAGTCTTCCAGTGCTTGGTTGTCGGGGCTAAGGATGCTGGAAAGGTTTGTTTCTTCCTCACTATGCAGCTGCTCCGAAGTTGTGCATAATCATCTAACTTTTGTGGTACTGATTCATTATCCCGCGATACTCTGATCTTATTATTGATATTTTGCATACATATTTAGTTCACTTTATATGAGTGAACTAACGACAATAGCTATATGATGCGATGCAAAGCATTCGAGCGCTACTCCATCTAACCGATGTACTTTCTTCAGACAGTATTCATGCAATCGCTTGTGGGCAGAGGCCTCGCAGAAGTTGCAGCCATCGGCAGAAGACATTCCCCCTATGTCATCAACAGAGTCAAGGTCAAGGAAGACATCAAGTATCTGCTCCTTAGAGAGGTCATTTTGAAATCTTCCATTACAAACACTTTTAAAAAATCATTCGAGAATAGAAGGGCATGCATCATGCAGTTTATTTTTTCATTTTCCGACGAAATAATGCATAAAACGCTAGTATATTATTCAACAAGCTCTCTAGCCACACATTCTTACAGTAGGCTTTTCTTTACACGTTGACAACACAATTACAAGATGGAATTTGAATAGTTGGAGTATAATCTGGAATAAGACTGGACAATTTGCCAATTTTGAAAGTTAAAAATCGAAAATTTTATCTAGGCTTGGTCAAAAATGCTTTTTCATCATAATTTCATGTTCCGAATGTATTTTTTCTTATGAGTTATTTATCTATAGCTCCATTTTCAGGTAGACGTGCTGTCCCCCCAGGACTCGCTGAGCAATGCAGAGACCTCTGCCGACGTGGTCGCCTTCCTCTACGACATCAGCAATCCCGACTCGTTCTCGTTCTGCGCAACCATCTATCAGAAATACTTCTACAGGTTCCACATTACTTGCTCATGAATTAGTTTGAGAGTTGTTCATTTCAGAACCAAGACTCCCTGCGTGATGATTGCGACGAAAGTGGAGAGGGAAGAAGTGGAGCAGAGCTGGGAAGTCAGTCCCGAAGAGTTCTGCAGGCAGCACGAACTCAGGAGACCCATCAAATTCTACAACAGCCAGGCAAGTTTTTGGATTCATCACTAAAATATGAAACACAAAAAGACCGAATGTTGATTGAAAGTTATAGAAATTTGGAAAATATAAGACCGCAAGATATACGAGATAGTATAGAGATGAGTAAGATAATGTGATGGTATTTTCTTTTCTAATATTATTTCATCGTCTTGTTGTCTTGTAATTTCGAAGTTTCTAAATTCATTTAGTTTGGATAAAATGACACCCTTTGAAAATTGACGTAAAAAAGGCATTATTATTCACAGATATATTCATTTTCAAGAAACTTTTTAGCAGTTTGTTTCCTTCTGAACGAGACAGGAATACCTTTTTATTTATATGTGACTCTATATTAAAAAAATGACTAGCAAAAACTATTCGTACAAAATTCTATTCTTTCATTTCAATTTCCCAAACAAATAAAACAATTTGCAGATCGGCCAAAGCAATGCCTCAGTGTTCGAGCAGCTAGCAACAATGGCCGTTTTTCCTCATCTGAAGCGAGTCTTCCACTTCCACGAGTTCAACATCCATAACGTGGCTGTCGTGTCGGGCATCGTTCTCCTCGCTGGGTTCCTTCTCTTCAAGAATATCTGATTGAGACAGCGTCTAAATGACGGTCAGTTTTATAGTAGTGTACGATGAGGGCAGCTTATAAAAGACCGAGTCTTTTAGTAAAATGCTTTCCTCAATCCAACTTTCCGTCATATATTAGTTGTTTCTAATTTTATCCTACTTTCTTTTGTACGTCATCTATCATCTTTCATTCTTACCCTGTCTTTAGCTCATTTTTTGTTCGAGATGTATTCATTTTCCTGTTTTTTTTAAACTCTAACCATTTTTGCCTCAAATTTAAGATTCCTTGGAAATTAGTCGATCGATAATCGAAATTGTTAAGCGACTTTCTCATTCATTTCAAATTAAACAAACGGGTAGTCCTCTGATGACGTTGCAGAGAAGACGAGGGTGCCGAAGGCACACTTCCCGGGCAATTTGATCCATTTCCATTGTATTAGCCAAAGTAGATACATTTATTCAATTCTATCGGTTGCTTAGTGGAATTAATTGAATCTGTGTGACTAATAAAACCATCATCCGATTAATGTGGAAGAAGTTAGAATTCAAATAGTTCGAGACTACATTCAGTATTTTGTAAAATATTAATTTTGAAAAAACCTTTATTTTGTTAAGGAAAATGTCAGAAGCCGAAGCTGAAGTGAACCATGCAGAAAATGCGGAAAATGGAACGAGTCCATCGGAGAACGGGAATGAAGATGAAGTGAAAGAAGCAGAGACAGACAAGGATAAGGATGTGCAGGCTGAGGAGGGAAAACCGATGTCCAAGAATCAGATCAGGAAGGCCCGCAACAGAGAGAAGTGGGTTAATTTACCCCAATCCAATCATGATTTTTAAAATTCTGCATGTTTTCGTCAGATTAGAAAAATCATTTTACATTAGTTCAATCTGACAATACAGTGAAACATGATTACGATCTCAACAATTCGATAACCAAATTACTTTGCTTGATATGATGTTTTTTGAAAAATGACGAACTTGTCAAATTTTGAGCAGATATGCTATTCTATATTCTGATCAATCGAAATAAAGTAAGTTAGGATATAGAAATTGCTCATTCTGCATATTGCCAAAGTGTTAAGGCTTATAATCCCCTATTCTTAAAATATAAATTATTTCACAAAAATAAATTTTTAGGTATTTGGAGAGACGTAAGGAGAAACGAGTTGTGGAAAAGGAGAGGAAAAAGGCAAAGAGAAAGGCGATGAGAGAAGAGGGAAACACAGAGGCGCTCAAAAAACCGAAGGTCCATATGATGGCTGATTCTTCCTGCAAGGTAACGACATTTCCAAAAATGAGATATATTTGACGAATAAAACACCGAAATTATCCCTTAAAACCTGACTTCTAATCATTTCAAAAAACCGTAACGAAAATCATTTTCATCAGTCCTCTATAATCTTTATCGTTTTAATATAGGTAAAATCATACGAATTGACTAACTGAGTTCACTTGTTGAAGCTTTTCCCATACGCTATTCATTTCAGATCCGCGTGTGTGTGGATATGGCTTTTGACGATCTGATGTCTGACAAGGAACGGAGAAGCTGTGTGCAGCAATTGAGCTTGTAATTCTTCCATTTTTTGTTTCTAATAATTTATCCCTCCTCTTTCAGTGCTTATTCAGCAAATCGTCGTGCAGATGCTCCTCTTCAATTCTACGTGGTCAATTTCCGAGATGAATCCAGGAAGGTAAACAAAAGATAGAAAACTAATTGAAAATTAAAAAAAAAAAATCTCAGTTCTATGACTCCTTCACAACCAACCAGGACATTTTCCTGGATACACGTGATCTGAATGAAACCTTCACTGACGACCAAATCGTCTACCTCTCATCGGAATCTGATAATGTAAGTCGAAATTAATATTTGAAGGAAAAACTGCAAATGTTAAAAAATAGCTTCAACCTCTTTGAATTCGATTTCATTTTCTAATTTTATCGAATTCAGGTTCTAACCGAACTGGACGAGTCGAAAGTCTACGTGATTGGAGGGCTGGTGGACTACAACCGACACAAGGGATTGTGCCACAGCAGGGCTGTGCAGAAGGGCTGGAAACATGCCAGGTTGCCCATCGACGAGTTCGTGCAGATGAAGACTAGAAAGGTTTGTGACATTGTTAGGAGTTATGATTTTTAAACGGATTCCAATTAGGACCGCATGAAATAAAAAAAAAAAGTTCGACAATTCGTTTATTGCAGGTGCTGACCGTGAATCACGTGTTCGAGATTCTGTTGCAGTACACAATCGACCAGGACTGGGAAAGGGCCTTCTTCCATGTCATCCCGAAGAGAAAAGGACCCGAGAAGAAGGCTTTGGAAGGAGAAAAGAAAGATGAGGAGGATGAAGACAAGACAGACAAGGCAGAAGGGGCAGAGGAGGAGACAACGGAAGGAACAGAAACTGTAAAGCAGGAAGACAAGGGTGATTGTTAAATGACAATTTATGGAAATAACTTTTGGCCAATAAATCGAAAAGTATTCCATCAGTTGTTCAACTGTTAAAATGATAATTGTTATGACGTAATTTGTTTTGTTAGCAATAAATAATTTATTCAAAATGATTTCTTTCATGGCATTTTGCAATTACAACTGTCGTATCAAATGATTCTGGAAGATAAAGCTACTCTTCATTATCCTTGAAAAAGACTTGCCGAGGGAGGCAGGACGCGTATCTGCGAAAGACACTGGAATACACGATGCAGAGACGCAGAACAAGGCAGAGCACAGTGGTTTATCTTGCGGGTGCTTCCTCCTACCCTGCAAGTCTTTTTGAGGGACAAAGGAGAGTAATAAGATTGTAGATATACTTCTCAAGACAACATCTTGATAAGGAAAAACAACGTTTCTTCAGAAAATAATAGTTGAAATATCCCGAAATCTCAACAGGTAAGAAAATGAAATAAGTGGCAATAACAGAAAATAGGCTCATAAATGAAACAACTGAATGCTTGGTGTTTTACTCCATACGTGTGAAATTCAGAAAAGAATCGTCAAATAGTTGTTACCTGAATTGAGGAATTCCGACTTTAAGATGAAAAGTTATCAATCAGGAAGAACGACTGTATGAATTTTGAAAGAAGACAAGAATATCTTACTTGGTTACTCGGGAAAGATTTACATTGGGAATTAGGAAATGACCAACCTAAAACAATAGGCATTAATTTAGCTCAATTGGTCATTTCCTGGAATTTAAAGTTCATTATTGCCTACTGCAGTCGATATCTTTTCTTTTCCACAAATTTGTCCAAGTAGTTAAATTTGAAGCTGATCTGGTCTGGGAATTTCAGCAGAGAATGATCGTATTCGTGTATTCTCGGCACACGGCTCTTCTTCCTCACTGCAATTTGGAAATGAAAAATGAATTTCGAATTTAGATTGCAAACTTGCAATTACTTGTTGTTTTAAAGTGTAAAAATTTGACATGTTTTCGTAAAGTTGATGTATTTAGAGCGATTGCCATTCCAAATAAATTGGAAGAAATGCATTAGCTTATCTTTTTCCTGTTTTCTACAGTCTCTATGTAATGATTATTATTTAGCATAATTTTAGGAGCAAGCTCATTTACATTTCGCTCACTTTGAAAATAGAATAACAACATTCATCACACTCATTTTATCGTTGCAAAATCTCGAAGTTTAATGATAAACAGATAATAAACGAGAAGATCGCGCTGTGAATTTTTGTTATTTTTACTTTTAACGACTTTTTAAAAGCATTAATGAGGTGGTTATAAAGAACAAAGCGGCGGAGTGCTTTCTTGTAAACAATGATGTGATTTTTACCTAATGATTGATTGTTTCCCATGTTTTAAAAAGAAGCACTGAATTTCTTAACAAAAATCATTCCGCGAATTACAATAAATCACTGCGTCAAATACTAGTTGCCTTTTAATGACCATAGAAGAAAATGTAGCAAGTCTTTTCACTTAACATCCAGTTTAAATTTCGATATTATGTCAATTTTAATTAGTCTCAAGGCAGTAAAAATGATCAACCTCTCGAAATGTCGTCAGCGATAAAGCGAGCATATAATTTGGCATCAGTTGCTTTATTCTCGGCCTCTCTGGTTATCTCTCCTTTATCAGATCTCAGTTCTCAGTTGTTTTCGTTCATCCTATTGTTAAGCTGGTGTTTTACTTGTGATTAGAAGGAATAAATAGTTCTTAGTATATATTATCTGTTAATTGGAACCCTAATAAAGTACGTACACGCAATGAGGTAGAGCATGAGAACGTGCTTCTCGACGATCTCCCTGGACTCTGGCTGGAGAAGCTGTTTGAGCGAGACGATGTTCGACTGCAGCATTTCAGCGAAGAAGAACGCCAATTGCCTTCCTTTCTTTCCGAGCTGAAACACCAATTTAATGTTATTTTTTAAATGCAACGTTTTGAAGGCTATCTTTCATAGCAAGTTCCCTAATTCGACTCTATTTTCATATTTTCGATAAATGAAGAATATAAGACAATTTGAGATTTTACTTTATATATTTTGATGATTAATTATTACCGTGAATTAGCTGAATAAAAATGCGAACCTGCTTGATTCTGTCGAAATTCTCCTTGTTGCTGACCATTCCGAGAATGAACAGCAAGCATTTCGACTTCAGATCCTCTGTATAGAAGCCCTCTTCGATTTCTGCCCAGATTTCAACTGCCTGAATGAGAAATCAATCATTTCTGAATTAATTGAATCAAATGGGTGCTGTCAGAAATTCCAGATAAAAATATCAATTTCAAAATCGTAGAGGTCTGCCACCAGACATATTCTAGCTCTCAAACATGATGCAAACTTCTTCGATTCTAATCCTGTCATTTCACAAGATCCGAATATTTTAGAAGAAAATGTTTTTTCTTCATTGTGTAAGTATATGTCAGCTAGTAAAGAAAAACGGAAAGGATGCTCAATTAGGCTTTAGAATTTTATATTACTAAGAACCAAAAATGAAAAAAAGCTGGACGAAAGTTTCGACTTCAGATTTTCTATTTCAAATGTCAAAAAGTCACTTTCAGTTTCGGTTATTCAAAATTTAGACTTTGGTGCAGCTCTGGAAAGGAAAGTGATGATATGAGTGGAAAGCGATACCTCCTCAGGATTGAATCCCTTGATTTTGTCGATCTTTTCTTCCAGCCTTCGCATGTAGAGTAAGGCCCCCTTGATCCGATCGCAGAACTCTACCAATTCCTCTGAGTGCTGTGGATCCTTCTTCAGCTGCAGATGGTCTTTTTCCACCTGAATTCGAGCACGTAAATTATTGGTATGATTCAAAATACAAACAACGCAACATTTTAAATTAGCAATAATAATTCTAAATTGCGCAGCATGAAGAAATATTGTGTAGTTAATTACCAGAAAAAAAACATACCGTTCTGCAGAGAGCGAATTTCCAGGAGTAGTCCCTCTTGACAGAAATCAGGCATTCGGTGCGAGGGGCTGGGTCGGGAAGGAAGATCGTCTGCAATTTTGAGTAATCTTGAAGAATAAATAGATTCCTCTTGGAAAATGTCTGATTATTTCTGTCAGACATGAATAAAATTCACTTTATGAGACTAGAACGAGAAAATTATGGGAAGTTGAGAGCAAATCAAAATATTTTCATATCTGCCATATCTGGATAGAAATTCTTTGTCCAAAAATTCGAAAACTGGGACGGGGACGAGCAAATCTTATTCATGTCTGATTGATGTTTCTCGCTATAATTTTTCTTTGGTAAAATATTCGTCTTCAACCTTCACCACTTTCAGAGCAAAATCAATGGTAAAGAAATACAAGTTTTGCAGTTCGAGTAACTTCATCGCCAACAAGCACTGGATTATCCCTCATCATTACCCTATTTATTTCCTTTCTAACTAGATTTTTACAAAAAATACAAACTTCCTTGTAGAGCGGTCCTCCTTTGACAAATCTGCCCTTGTGATCCACTCGCAGATTCGTCATTCTCCAATCCACGTGCACTTTCTGTCCGTAAGCCATTTCGATCGTGATTCGACCCTGAAAATGCCATTTTGAAGTTTGTTCGGAGAAACTAGCATACAATTATTACTGCTCAATTGAAAGTCGAATGTTTCTTATGATTTTGAAAAAAATGAAAATTTTGATTTTTTGGTTCAATAAATTTGAATTTTTAAGGTTTTTGCAAAATAATGAGCGGCAGATGTTAATTATAATGGTTCGACGATAGAAACATTTCTGATTAATTCTAGGGAATCTGTATAAAAATTGACAATTAAAACAGCTTCTTCCTTTACAAATTAGGGTTATCATCTGATTAACTCAGCTGTAGAATTGAAGTGTGAAGTATCGAATACGTTTTCTGTCTTTCCTTGAACGATTCCGTTCTATACACAGAGGTCTGTTGAATATGAAAAATATGAAAGAAATGAGTTTATTTAGGCGGTAAAGGTCGAATTGAAAATAAAAGAAACATTGTTCGAGGAAATTGTCAAAGAATTTTCGAAATTTCTGATAGAATGAGACATAAAAATTTGACAAATTATGAAGAGTCGCTTTTTGATGATAGGATCAGTACGACAATCATTCTACGGAAATGTCAGAAAATTATCAGATTTCGATGTTCACAGATTACCAATATCATACCGTATCACGATATTATTTATAGTTGTAAGGAACTCATAGAGATCTTGATACATATCTCATAGACAATGATAAAACTACTTTGTGAATGGAATTACTATTTTAGAATTCACATGATGGGCAGGAATGTTGGCGGTGCAGTAAGATGGCGCACCACAGGCTTTTCCAAAAATACCACTACCCACATCACATCCCAATGAAAATCAACTACATTTTGAAACAACCCTGATGATGAATTATGAACGATTTCACCAAATGGCCTAATTCCTAAACTAATTAATTTTTTGAACTAGGAAACAAATCTTAACACAGACACAATTTTTGATCATCTGAAAAATCTATCTTCTAATCTCGTACCTTTTGCAACTTTTATATACAAATTTAATAAAGTTTCTCAAGAAATAGGGCGGAGCATAATTGGAGTGTTGAAACTGAAATTACACTAAATTATAGGTTAGACGAGTCTTATAAATACAAGTCTGATTGCCTAAGCAACGTCTTACATTGTTATTCTATCCATTTCAAGTTTCGCCATTTTTATCCCGAAAGCGCTACTCTTTCTAAATTGTACTGTATTGAGATCATTTTCTCAAATTCTTATTCTACAGATTTATTATTACCATTAGAGAAATAATTCGCAGAATCGAATGTCTTGGTGCAATAAACCTAAGCCTTATACAAAGGACTTCGACTTTTGTGAAGGTGAATTAATTTTTCAGTTTACCTATTCTTAAATGCTATTCTGCATTGTTTTTTTTTTTTTATAAACCTCGGTAACGATTTACTATTTTAGAAGTGTTAACATCAGATTCACTACTTTACAAACTCATCATTGCGTGGAAATCTATCCTATTTAATCGAGGTATATCTTCCATAGGTTAGTTAAATAATTTTATATCGATGTTATCTTCAAAAAATAAATTCGTTTATAGGGTTTCGAGTCATGGTCATTTTTCATGACATCGTATTAATTCCGATTGTTATCGGCATATTTATGATATATCGATTATTTCGAAAACGTGGGAAGTTTTCGCAATTCGAAAAATTAATAGTCATTTTATTCATTCTAAATATACTCCTTTTTATCTGTTTATCGATAGATGTAAGTTTTATATTATCATTATTTTATTATGATATGTTCAATATATGCATTGAAACAGGATAATACTTTAGTTTTCGCGTACTACCTATACTATAACTTTGCACCGTTGCTGCCAAGATGACGATAACGTATTCAGGGTAACATAATTTAAAATTTTAGCCACGTGTATCAATCAACATTTACCTACAGTCTAAGCGAATCGTTTGAAATATCATCTAGGTTGCCACAGAGAAGTGTCAGCATTTTGTGAAATAGTATGGATCGTACTATTGTAGTTTTCCATACATTATTTCGCCGCAATGCCTCTACTTCTCTGTCGCAACTTTTCAAAATAACTATAAAAGACCATTTTATTTAAAATATAAAGGGCTTAAATCTAATATAATTAAAATTTTGCATTGATAGCTGACAAATGGAATTGCAGCTATTATTGAGTGATTTATTTGGCATGCTTCAAGAGCCGTTATTAATGATGCCCATAAGATTCGTTTCGACTGAAGCTACGATATATAGAGCTAGGACATTTTCACCGTTAGAAATTCTTCCACATGCATATGTCAGTTTTGATACAAAATTATTCAATTTAGTCACCGTAACAAAAAAATAACTCAGCTATTTTCTATTATATTTTGGATATTGGTCGGATTTCATATTATTTTTGGCTGTATCGGCGAACTAATTTCTTTTGCAATTGACTGGTTGAGTGTTTATCGAATTGTTGATACCGTTGATATAGAATTATATGTAATGGCTCTTGATCAATGGACTGTAAGTTAAACGAATATTATCAAAATAAAAATTATTAATGCCAATTATGTAGATAATTTTTAGAGTCTTTACTCTATAATAGTCCCGATCATAGCAAGTTATGCTCAGACGATAATTAGCATTGCCGCGTTTATTTATCTAAAGCGGTGTTTTAATTCGTATGGCAATCTGAGCCAAAGTGCAAGAAATGCTGAACGACGCTTAAATCGATACCTAATGGTGCATGTAAGTTAGTCCGGTCAATGTTGCACCATATTATGTCGAAAATGAATATGTATAACGTTTAGATTTTGTGCGAAGTGGTAACAAATAATTTAAGCATTTTTCAACTATACACTTTCTTTTGCATTGATACTGTGAAAAAGATAGGTAGGATGTTCTCTTAATCTTTTAATTTCGATATCTCAAACATCTTATGCAAAATTAATTATGTTTTCGTTGTAATCATTTTTCTATACGTAATGAGTCTATTAGGAGGACGAATCTGTGTAAATAATTGACTTCTCAAACTTGGTTAATAATCAAACCACATATTCGTTTACATTTATAACCAATCTCTGGTTTAAAATGCCGAGAGTCGTTACAACGAATACGGAATAACTTATTCAAAAACAATTCGAATGAGATTTATAATTCCTAAATTATTCTATCCCCTTGTATAAGTCATAGCATAAATCAACTAGTTCTATAGCTTCAAAGTTAGAAGTTTGAAAGAACTTATTAGAGTATTTTAGATAAATGTTCCTGGATCAATTATACACCTTTGTTAAACTATATGATATTATATATAACCGTAAGCATTATTAATAACGAATTTTCATATTAACTAACAAAAGAAATGGAAGGCTTATTTTACCGACATATATCCTGAAAATATGCGCTGAGAAATCCTAAGGGAACGTTCTAAATAGTGAATCCTTCGACCTTACCATTATTTACATAAACGATAATATTTTTGCGTCGGATAGGATGAACATGAATGTTACTTTGAATTTTTGAGAATATTACTCGGCTAATCGTGCTTTGAGGAACCAAAATTCCCCTTTCGCGTTATGTACTTAGAAAGAGCAACTGTAAAACTAGGAATTGTTTTCTGAATAAACCTTGAGCAATATACTTTTCTAACACAAGAAATGAAATCACATTAGAATAAGTTAATTTTCTACCAAGAAAGCATTTTAATAAAAAACTTTCAGGCAACTGCTAGCATTATTCCCCTATATGGACCATATTTCCAAATAATTACCCTGTTTTTCTTAGTGAGAGGATTGATTAAGGTAGTTTATGTACATATGCATGTAAAAGAAAAAGGAACAATTTTAGAAGAGCAACACTATATCGCCGGTTAAGAAACAATCAGTCAAAGTTATTAAAGTTACATCCCATAGTTCAAACCAACTGCACTCGACTAGTATTTTATCGTCACGGGCCACGAGACTAATCTAAAATTATGGTAAAATGTGAAAAGAGATTCTATATGTATAGGCAAAGTTTATACAGCTCACAACTGATTAGTTTTTTATTACTTGAATTGATTTATTCGTTTTACTTTATCGATTCAAATGCATTCCGAGAATTTGTCTAATTTGTCGAATGTTCAATAAATATATTGCTTTATTCATTCTGTTCGAAGACAGCTGATATCAAAGTGTAGCATCTTATCTTACTTTGTGAGATAAAATCCATACATTACTGGTGTCAGAATACAGTCTACGCACACCAATTATCCTATTAAAATCATCTTGTGGATATCTCAAAATTCAGACTAATTGTAATTGAAACAATACTACTACCTACAAAGTATTAATTTGAATGAAAAAAACTTCATCGGAAAACAAGCTAGTCTTTTAAGAGTGAATGTCAGTAAAAACCAAATTATTAGCAAAGTGATTTGAATTCTGTTATGATTCAATAACAAATTAAAATTTCAATCGCTAATAAACAGGAGAAATGGAAAATTAATCGTCAACAAATGGATAAGTTTATGAAATTAAATAATTTAATCAATCATCTATGTCGAAAAAAATGTCGGTAAAAATAATATAAATAGGTAAAATTAAACAAAGATCGTAGAAAAAAGCAACATCGATGATAGAAAGTCGAATTCTTGTCGGTAATGAACTCATTCTATACAAGAGGTCATGGTAGAATGAACTCTTCCCTTCACACAGCCGTTTTAGACTCATGCTACTAGCATGAGGTTCTAGTCGTGCTTAAAAGTTCGTGCTAAAAGACTAAAAATACCACCATTGATAAACGATGCAAAGAGAAAGTTAGGGCATGAATTAGCATGAGTAAATTAGGCAACTAATGATCTCACTAATTAATTCTAGATATCCCCAAAGTCTATAAATAGTGATTTCAGTCATTAATAAACGTTTACTCCCGTCTTAGTCTTGTCTAGTTTACAAACACATACGCAGTTAGTTGCGCCGTTCCATGATATAGTTACAGTTACTCAACCAAGAACTATAAATATTCAGATTAGTGAGGCTATGAATTTAAACCTTACTGTACGATAATTTTGGTTTAGAAATATGTAATTTTGAATGAAAATCTGTGTCTTACGTTAGGAAGTGGCTCAATTATGCCCTCCATTCGCTGTTCCTGAAATCGTTCGATCATCGGGAAGTTGTTGAACAGCTGAAATTCAATTATCTCTCGTTGTGATATGAAGAAAATTCCAAATACGCTGTTAAGGCTTAATGCAGAAATTTTAACTTCCGAGAAAAAACAAATGAATTTGAACTATAACTTATACAATTCAAAATTCTTGACAAAATATTTTTAAAAATATGACAGAAAAGTTGAAATTTGAAAACGAACCAGATCGTCCCTCATGGCGAGGATGTTTCCATTGGAGGAGTTGATGATGTCGAAGAGCCTTCCATCCAGGTTGACCTCAGTTCGCGAGAGGATCCGACGACAGCCTCTGTCCATAAACTGGATCGTCTCCACATAGTCGCGGTCCTCGGTTTCAGACTGAAAATTTATTCATTTCTAAGCAGTTGCCCTTACTAGATTACTATTTTTCCTTTAATCCGCGCATCTTAATCCTAGCTAGAGATATCTTTCGTCAAATAAATTTGGTGAATGGCATAAATTTGTAAAATTTAATCAAATTCATTTTGTAGAAAGAGACACATAAGCGCTTGCCTGGTTTTCAAATTCGTATTCAATTTAATTCTTTAATATTTTGGGAAGCCCAACCGTGAATGTGGAGATGTCGTTCGGTCGAATGTCCGTGGGCTCGATCCTCTGGTAGAGGTCTTCGAATTTGTACGGCTTCAGATGATTTTTGGCGCGCAGAAGCTGAATTTCGGGTTATGATATTTGATAATTTAGAAACATTAAATGAATTCTGATCTATGAAATCTTTTGAAAAGAAAGTTTGAAGGTTTCAAATTTTTTGAAAGAAAATAGTTTCATTTCTCGATAATAAAAAAAAATGTTTTTTTCAAAATACAAGAATGTGATATCACTTGAAAAAATACCAGAGAATTTGAAATTTTCGAATCGCGGTGAACCATATAAAAAGAGACGGTATGCCATTTCAAGGGACGAAAAGAAGATACCACTAATAGTAAAAATGAAGAAAATAAACATAAATATGATTAAAAATTTTCGAATACATTTTCTCTGTCTGAAGGGAGCAGCTCCTGCTGCAGAGTCATGCTGTAGTGCTGGCCGATGGCGAAGTCGTCTGGCAGGTCGGGGAAATTCGCTCTGCAATCACATACACTTTGTCTTTTAAAGCTTTTGATGAAGAAATATTTACAAAATAATACATAGATAGAAAAAATTATAACAATTTTTTCCGGAAAAAAGACGCCGAACAACTTCAAAGCACTATGATGATCGATATTGAGTAAAAATTCCATAAATAGAAACGATTCCTACCCTCCGAAGGGGATCGTGATCCAGGCCTGTTCCTTGGGAGCAGTGGGCAGGAAGAACTTGACGTGGAAAGGAGGATGGCTGGGAGGAATGAACCTCACGTTCAAGCGCATGATCTCGCACACGATTGCCTTGTCCAGGAAAAATTCCTAAAGATTGTCATTCTTCCAGCTCTTAAAATCTTTAGAAAATCTGTCGAGATTTGTTGCGAATTGCACGAACATTTTTGATGGTGCCGTCGGCAGGTTTGCGCGAGAATAAATCGACGAAATCCTCTCTGCGACCCAATCCATTCTTTAGATTGTAGAGATGACGATGCAGTCTGAAAGTAAAGATGAATGAATGAAAAAAGATCGGATAAATTGCATAGGCGAAGGTAATCACGATTATTTTATTATCTTGACCTTCTGTATTTATCAGCAGTTATTCTTCTCTACCCTAAAATTTGGTGACAACTACAAGAAGCCTGTTATCTTCATCAGCAAAGTTTTCTCCGTCCTTAGAATTTTAAAGTGTTGAAAAGTCGCACAAGATAAAAGAAAAACAAGTATATGGCTAAGCTTTCGAGAAGTTTAGATTATCTTCCCCTAATCTTTATCGTGGAATAAGTTGCAATTCTCAATGATAGTTTGAAATTGGTTGAAAGTAGTTGTGTGTGACCCACCTTCTGGTCTGAGCATTGAGTTGAGTGAAGGATCCACTGCACAGTCTGGAGAGCACACTGCTATTCCCTGCATCTACCTCCTGCAGCTCTTCCTTTTCCTCTGCCTCTCCATTCTCTTCATTTTCTTCTTCCTGTTCATCCTGTTCTTCTTCTCCATTCGTCACTTCACTCGATTTCTTCTTCTCCTTTTTAGTGTCGTCTGCAATTCATAAAAATCATTCCTAATCTTTCATTTCATACAGACTTAGAAATTTTCACACCCGCGGGTGCCCGCATAAACGAAATAGTACATCTCTTCAAGTAACAGAAAGAAGTTATGTTCTTTTCCCCTCTATTAAGACACGCTATCCCGTTCATGCGAAAGCCCGCGGTGTGAAACTTCAAAAGATTGGTTTCATGACGAGAAAAATTAAATATGATTTCCTATAAAAATCTTGTTCGTAAACAACTGAATTGACCAAAAATCAACGATACAATTCTTCAATTATTTGCAAAATCAAGAAATTGAAAAAAAAAACAATAAAATCAGAAAGTAGCATCCAATAATTGTAGGCTAATTTCTATTCAATTTTCAATAAAAATGTTAATTTGCCAAAACACTGACCGTCATCACCTGTCTTCTGTTCTCGCTGCTTCAGCCATTCCTTAAATGGGATGTCCATTGCTGTGCTCACGCTATTCCCTCCCTTCCAAAAATGCCGCTTCGCAATAGGAGAAAGAATGAATTTCGCGTACTAAGTTTACATATCGTTACTTGCCGACACAAATTCATCATTTATTTTCTTGATTTTTTTTTCGTTTTAATTGCCCAATTATCTATTTGTCCGTGATTAATTGACTAATTATCGATAATTTCCGAGGCTCCACCCACTTGCTGTCGCAATACCGCTCCAGTCGAGTGAAACTAGAGAAGGTTTTTTTTTTTTCGAAATTTTCTCACTTTGTACAGAGTTAGCTTTCATTGAGTATGAAATAAAGAAATTAATTTGTAATTTGAATAGACTTCAGTATTTGGCAGTGATTGTGCGTCACTGTCTAAAGCGGAACCTCAAGTTCGTCCCCACCTCGACCCAAACCAAGGGGTTTAAGAAATGTCGGTAGTGGATAAAACCACGAAAGATCCCTCGGCTGTTGCACACAACAACAGTCTGTCCTCGGGGCGGGCCACTAGTCCTGTGTGGCTAGGGTAGGCCGACTGTCCTATTACGGGCTGAGGGTAGCCGACCCCCAACTAGTGGGGAATAATAAGGCTAGGAAATATTTTTTATTTATTATTATCATACAACCAGATTTTTTTAATCATTGAAACTGCATGATCGCATGATATTCGAGAGAAACAATTCATTGCATTCGTTGCAAAGCATCACATAAAAGTGGGAGACACAATCATCAATATTATGACTAAATGTAGAAGACGATACGGTGGCAGACAAAGGGTTGGAACTACTGTGATTTGAATGAAATCTGAGTTATGCACATATCATGAAATCTATTCGGTTAAAATTTAGCAAACTTATTACTAGATGCCTTCATTATTTGCCAAAACTTTAGCCAAATGAACCAATGAAAAAAGAATAAATTGTATTTGAAATCACGCATATTCTAAACTTTCACCTGCCACTGTACAAGGTGTTTCACGATAATTTTATAACATATTTTTGGTCCTAAGTTTTTCGTAAGATATATATTTTCATAAATATCCTATCGATCTAAATAAGATCTAGTTGGTCGTTTTCACAAATAATTTTTATAACAAATTTAGGGCCAAAAATAAGTTGCAAAATTATCGTGGATCATCTTGTGTTTTGACTAATTGAGCCTAAATGAACTTGAATAAATTAAAGAAAAAAAAACCCTTATAATATTTTAGTGTGATCGATTGATTGATTATCTACTGATTGAAGATGGGAATGACCCGTTTGTCGATGCCCTGTTTTTGGAAGGACTCTGTGGAGGAGATGAGCTGCACGACCGAGGGCCAGTCCACTGAGAATGCATCGCGACGAGACGAAAATACGAATAGTATCTGAAATTTAATAATTTCACAAGTTTGATTAGCCTGAATGACGAAATTATTTAGAGTCACAAATTAGAATGCCGTTATTCTTCTTCTTCAATTTCTTCTCCCTTGCATGTTAGAAAATGAATGCATAAAATTATAACTAACTGAATAGTATTCACCCATGTAAAACATGTATTCAAAGCACAAACATATGATTTACATTTTCTGTTACGAAAAATATTATTTCCTTCCTTTTCGATATCAATAATATACTATTTTTGTAGAAAGTACTGATAATCAGCATAAATCTAATATTTAAAAATTTTCCTACCTGAATATATTGCTGAGCAACACTGGTCCTCTGCTGCTGGAACATCAGATCTGCCTGTGTAATGAGCGTGTTCGACAAATTCTTCACATCCACGTTTAAGCATTCCCAGCTGGAATAGAGAAGTTAAGTAAAATATCATCATTTTATGCATGATTTCCAATTCAAAGCTATCAACTATCAGTTATGATAAAAGATTATTCCTTCATCTGATTAATTTGCATTATTTATCTTTATGAAGAAGTCCTACTTTTCGCAAGTATCCCTCAGCAGCTGCACCATCGAGTACTTCATCTTCCAAATGATCTTCTCGTCCTCGAAGTATTTCTGGATCGTCTGCAGCAGATTCGCACTGTCGGAACCTAAAAACAGGATTTTAAAGACATGAAATTATGAGTAAAAATCTTCTCACATTTCCAAAGTAGTAAATGTAAATGAAATACATACCCTGGTAGGTCTGAAGGAGAAGAACGAGAGCGAGCAGATTTGCCTCAAGGAATTTGTCATTGATAGTCTGCCGCTCGAGTGCCTCCATTTCCTCCTCGGACGATGCTGCCTCTCTGCAATCACTCCATTAATTCATTCATCTCTTCCCCTTGTATTCTTCCCTACCCTTTGACAATCCTGTCTATATTGTTGACAGCCGTGTTGTGCACCAGTCCAGCCCATTCCTTGTCCCTGAGTACAGCGGCCCCTGCAGCGGCTGTCTGAATGGCCTGTGTCACGTACGGCTTGTTCTTCTTCGAGGCCTCGCGTTGCAGAATAGTTTTCACCTAAAATCACTTGTGAAGTTAAGATATTTCAACACAAGACGAAACAGATAAAGAGACAAGTTATTGAATAGAAAAGTTGTTTTGAAAAGAAAGGATTTTTGAAAAGCTTATTGCTCTGAACACTTGTACATTTATTTAAAAATGAAAATTTGATTCGTTGTGTTTTCAGAAGCATTTCTTCATCTAATCATTAAAAATGTGAGGATTTTGATTGCTGCACTCGAAATTGGTAAAATTCTCCTTTCAAACATGATGTATAAGAAATGACTAACAGTAAGATGTGAATAGTAACTTTTCATTTGACTGAATTTACAATGAGAAATTTTGAAGTAGCGGTGTTATTTTCACAAGAAAAAAATCAATGCAAAATCATCCAACCTGATTCCTGATTTCTTCGTTCCAATGCTTCCTGAATTCACTGGGATTTGCCTCGAGAATAGCACGAACTGTGATGAGAATCGATTCCTTCCCAGCCCAAATTCTGCCAGAAAGCAGAGGCAGAAGCAGTCCGATTACTTCAGCTGAAATTATCAATTTTGTGGTTTCGAAAAGTAAAGTGCAATGTTACAATCATCGTAATTTTAATATCTACACTTTTAATTTTTTTCGGTAATTAGCCTACCAGCTTTGTTGGCTTCTAGAGTCCCTTTGAGTTGCCTGACAGCCTCCTCGAGCATCTTTGCAGCCTGCACCCGCACACTCCAAATCTCGCTCTCCTTCAGAGTCGAAAGGGCCAAATCGAAGATCTCATTTCCATACAAACGCACTGCTGCATTCGTGCCTGCAAAATATTGTTTTTTAATCGATGATAAAATAGAAATATTGAAGAGGAATTTTAGGAGCCTCAAATGTTTTTACTGCAAAATTGAAAAGATAGAAAACATTTAGACGGAACATTTTTTTAATAAAAATATTCCAACTTCGTGACTTACTGGGAACGATTTCAGTCCACAATTCCTCCCACTCAGCCTGTTTCTTCTTGGCGACCTCGTCTCCCTTCTCGACCTGCATGCACTTGCCGAGGAACACGTAGGGCACGATCTGGGTCGAGAAGTTGGACAGCAGCTCGGGGCAGTTGTGCGACAGACTACGCAGCACGTGACGCGCTCCTTGCTTCATGTCTTCTGGAATTGGAGAAATTGCATAACGAAAATGAGTATGAATTACGCCGAAAATCGCATTTGAAACGAGGTAATTTTTGTGGGAAAAGTTTACATAGCTTTTGGAATTATGCAATTTTCACATTTACAATAAAAATCCTAAAGGATTTCTGATCTAGAAATCGAAATAATAAATAAAAGCCTACCCCTATCAGAGACGAGATCCTTAGCGAGAGTCTTCATGAGGTTGCTGATTTCGTTGGCGGAGACGAACTTGGCCAGATGAGATGCGGTGCCGGCCATCTGCTTGCGGACCGAGGGATTGCGATCGCGCAGCGAGGGTACGATCGAGTGGAACAGACGGTCGCATTGGGCACGATGGTCGAGCAACAGCTGGGGCGCGCGCAGACTCAGCATAGTCACGAACTGGGCTGAGGCTGAACGAGTCGACACTCCCACCGACGAGTGAAGCAGCTCCGATAGACGGGGTTGCATTGCTACCAGCACAGAGGAGTCGATCTGAAAGAATAGATATTAGGTAAAAAAATATTTAGTTTATGATAAAATCGAGATTTCGATTTGAAGTAACATAAGCAAAAATTGAGTTCGAAATCAATTGGAGAAAGACTTCAATTTTTCTGGAGTCAACGAATTTTATATTCGAGATAATGAAGGTTTAAGTTTGGAGCTATGATTATGAATCTAAGCCTATAGATAGAATCGCCGTTGGCTAATTTGAACCAAATTTTACAATGTTCTCTTTAACCGACTAAGAATTATGAGTTCTTGCCAAGTTTCATTCAAATAGGCTCGCGATAATTCGGCCTATCAAGCTATATTCATGATCGTAATTGTTCCAAATTCTAACCGCCACCACGCATAGAAATAAACCTTAATTTCCTTTTCTTCACAAACTGGAATAAAATTTTCAAACGTTTCTAGTATAAATTTTTATAGAAAAAGCAGCAGCTATCTTTCAGTAAATAATTTCTCAGTAAAAATGGCCTACCTGTGGAAGCAGATCATTGACAGCGCTCATCATGGGAGAGGTGCGAGCCAACGAGGCCCTGGCATCGTCGAGAGCCTCGAGCTGATCCTCGTTGCTCCTGGCAGCCAGGTAGTTGAGCACTGCGGACTCGTTGTCGCTGATCGACTCCAGCAGCTGCGGGATGAGCACTGCTGCGTGAGGTTTGAGTTGCGAGGCACTCGATTTGCACAACTCGATTATCAGGATCAGACTGAAAGGACAGTGAAACACACGTACAAGAATCGTAAGAAATATACGAGACTAGGTCTGTACCATATATCGATATTTTGAAGCGTTCTAAATCCGACGCATATGAAATGATCTCTTAGAAATTACAAAATTCTCAATACGCCTCCTTATGAGCTCACATTAGCAAAGAATCTTGCCATTGCCTTCTTGCTTTATTCTATGTTATTATCAATCGAGTATTATTCATACTGATGGTTTCAAATAAAGAAAAGATGAGTGTACTAACCCGAATGCCTTGTTGACTTTAATGGGTGATTGAGTGGCGCAGTTGAGGATGACAGGGAGCATCTGGGAGAGGAAGGCTTGTGATTTGGCTTCGTTAGAGCTGGTCGACAGGCGGATGATCAGACGACGCACTGACTCCGCTGCTCGCTCTGCCGCTAGACGAACTGACTCCTGGAATTGAGATATGAGGGGAGGAGTTTTCTGCATAATTATAGTATTTTTTTCGATCATTTCAATTCTTGCCCGAATTATTTGGAATCGTTAAAATTCACTATCGTTAAAAATTTACTAATATAATAGAATAAAAGAAAAATGTTGCCTAAACTGCATTCTTTTCTCCATATCACTTATTCGAACTAAAAATTCCGGACCGACCTTGACATCGTCCTTGAGTCTGAGCACGACATCGAATATCTCGGGTAGTCGCGAGTGGATGTAGGGAGTGTCGTGGCCGCGCAACAGGTCGCTCAGAGCCAGGCAGCTGGAAGGAATCGTATTGGAATGGATGAATTTATGAAGTGCAAGCTCACCAAGACTCCCGCACTCTCCACTCCTTGTTCGTGATCATCGAGAGAAGCTCCTTCGCTATTTCGTCAGCAAATTCATCCATCTAAATCAATAGTTGAAAATTAGAAAATCAGAGGTATTTAAACTCCCATTTAATATTCCGAAATAAATTCAGTTTAAAAAAATGAAAGGTCTCAAATATCAAACAAGAAACCGAATGCAATTCCTACCACATTCTTCTTGTTCTGCGTCAAAGCGTTGTAGATTCCTTTGAACGCGTTTTGCAACTTCGTGTCTGGATCGTAGCGATATCTAGAACATTGAAATCGATTGTCGCTTTTAAAAGAAATGAAATTTCGAACCTAAAAATCTTGGGGACGAGCTGTCCGAAATAGGGCTCGAGTTCTTCACGGGCGTGTTCCAACAAGGCGCCGAATCCAAATGCAGCGCCCTGATATGATATTTTTTAATGAGGGAAAAATTACAAAATTACCCTGAATTAGTGCAACAAAAAGAAATAATTTATCTTCTCCCACCTATATGCGAACAAAGTTTGGAATAATGCATGATTTTTTAAACTTGAAGAAGACAATCAAGTGGAAATGATACTCAAAATTTCACCTAGACTAATTCATCACAAAATCCAAAGAGCAACCTTTTTAGTATCATGAATGTTCCCAACTTTGATTGTCACTATATTCAAATTTTCGCCATAACTGATTTCAGTTTCAGCCTCGAAGACTATATTTTAGCCTTTATGGGAAGTGCAAATCAATTATAAAGAAGAGAAACTAATAAAAATTAACCTTCTTTGAGTTCCACGTGGCATTGTGTTTGGCGAGCTGCATGAACTTGTAGATGAGATCGGGCTGATTCATGTCTGTCGCCAGATCGCACAGGGCCTTGTAGGTGCTGAGAGAGGATCTGCAAGAGACCAATTCATCACCGAAATAAGTTAATTTCACAGTCATGTCCCTTAACGGCAGAAGAAGACTCTTTTCGTCTTCATTTTTCACTATTTCTAAATGGAAGGAAATAAAATGGAAAAAAAAGAAATGAGATAAATTTATCGCTCGTTAGGGAACAAGACGCAGTGTTCCATAATTTCCTACCCATCGGGAGCCTTTCCGAGTTCATTTTCCTCAAATACGACACTGTCCTTCTCTACCTTCGTAGTCATACGCCTTCCTTCTGAAATTCTCACTTGGAAAAGATGAAATTGAAAACTCCTGTGATATTATCAGTATTTCATCTATTCTCCTTACGCTATCAGATAGTCTACTTAATGGAAATTAAAATTTGACTTGAAATAATCTTGTTCATTTGAATAATTGATTTGTCATTTTGATTGCCTGATAAAAATTACGCGATTGCAACACAAAACGAACAGGTCATTGAGACATCACATTGACCTGACCTACGGACTTTGCAATAGAAAAAAATAGATTTCGTCAATCAATGTAAGCTTACAATGTTCGCTTGTTTGTGTTTGCGATTTGTAAAAGTTGCATTATTATTATTATTATATTTTCATTCATAAAGTAATCGAGCATCCAGAATATCCCAAACTTATAATTTCTACTATTATAATTAGAAGTTTTCGAAGAAAAGCAAAATCAACATTCAGAAATATTGAAAATGAACCTGTAATAGCAGAGAGGAGAGTTCCAACCAGTTCCTTCTTCAGCTCTTCCCCGGCCATTTCATAGACTGTTCCCAGTCCTCTAGATGAAATCTCTTGCACGAACTCTGAATTCGATAAATAAAGCCCATTTGTTTTCTTTATTAATTTGTCAAAATTTTTGTCTTCTTCAATTCATAATTCTTCAGAAAGAAAGGCATACCGTTGGATTCAGTGAGTCCATCGCAGAAAGCCTCCTGAATGTGTTGCAGCCTCGGCCGATAGAGTTGCGGACTGAAGAGGGAGACCTTCTGCAGGACGACCAGCAGCCAGGAGAACGCGGCTCGACGCTGGTGCAGATGCGAGGAGGACTGGCAGAGCAGAAGACGGTCGAGCAGGGAGGGCAGACGCAGGGACAGGAATTGCTGGGAAGAGGAGGGAAGTGTGGAGAGCTGAAAAGTGATATATTGGCAACTAAATTATTGGGTGGATTGCCAACTTCTTTGCGTTTATTTAGAATTTCTGCGTGGCTTTTCATAAACTTGATCACACAAAAAACATTTATCGGTAGAAAAGTTATTGCCGAGATTCGTTTTTCTCGTGATAATGAACAAATTTTAGGTATGTTAGCGCAGACCGCGTGGGAGTCATCAATACATGAACTTTGGAAGATATATAGTTACTAGTAAATCGTTGCATAGAAGCGAAAGTAGAAGAACTTACAGTAATTTCTGCTTCGAGTTGTTCGAATTGGTCCCTTCTTAGAGGAGAATGCAGACCGAGAGCAGAATGGAAGAGAGCAGCGCCCACTGACAGCTGCAACTCTGGCTGAGGAGGGCCTTCGCCAATTCGGAGCAGGGAAGACACACACTGAAAAGTAAAAATAATTGCAAATGTTACGACTATGCGCAGAGAATTTACATGTGAAAAAAATCGAAACTAATATTTTTAAGAAATATTATTAAAAAAAACAGGTTGAACTTGTACTTCGGTATCTAAATTGGCATCGGACTGTAAACTTTAATTCCACAAAAATTTTGGCTAATAATATTCTAGTTCAATTGCGAATATACTCAAATACATTTTTCCAACCTCTTCATAGAGTTGCTCGCACTGTGCATCGCAGTCGGTCGTTTCAGTCGAATTGACGAGTCCAATCACTTCGATCGCTTTTTCCCTCATTTTCATCGAGAAGATCTCCTTTCGCGAAGCTGCTATCTGCTCGCAGATTTTAATCAGTTCTGTTGCGCACTTGACTGGTGTTTTCTGAAAGTTCATGAGAATTAGATCATAACCATATTTTTTTTGAATATTTCGTAGCTAAAAAGAAATTCAATGTAGCTGGGTATAGAGATTAATAGGCTTAATTTGATATAAAAATATACAGCTCGCTTTTCAATCTTAATTCCTTTGGAATGTTAAGATGATTCTTCTTGATTGCTTTTTCCAAATGGGATATCAAAATTTAGTATTTGATTACCATAGAGGCGAGGATATGAGCAGTGCTTCCGAGAGCGAATTCGAGAGAGATGTTGGGCGTGCTGTAGCCGCTTTCGATGTGCTTTAGCAGGGCCTCCACCAGCTCTGCCTTCTGCTGCTCTGTCGTCGCTCGTGCAGCTGCGAGGTAGCTCGTCTGACAACCCGATTTCTGCACAATACATTCATTTTTAGATTGATTAATGATAACAAAAATGTTAGAACTTTATCATCGAATTGGACTTTTTACGCTTACAACTTTGCGCTAAAGAAACGATAAAGCAGGAGTACATCTTTTTCAGAGTCTATATTTTAAAAATTCTTAATATTCATTCCACTTTTCGAAATTTTTAAAATCTTTTTCTTCTTATGAAAGTGCATAATTTTTCAAAAACGAATTCACTTGTAAAAGAAGAAAGGAGAAAAAAACTGTTAGACTTACCGTTTTCAGATCAGACAGAGCCTGTTCGAACTGCATGCTGCTGCTCTGTGAAGGAGTGAGAAATGCGACCAGACGAGCCAGCAGAGAGGATATCGAGGTCTGGTTGAAGTTCTGGACTTGACGAGTTGCCAGAGACAGGGAATAGGGCAGGGCAGGCAGAGAGTGGATGGAGTGCAGCAGGGAAAGCAGCGTGCACAGCGAGTGTTCGTCTGGAAGAATAACAATTCGTAAATTGGTGAAATCAGTCCTGCTCAGGAACTTTGACTGGCAGAGACATTGCAGCACGAAATATGAAGTCTCGATTCTAACGATAAGTAGTTCATTTAATTTTGGACAGTGACTTGATCTAGCAGATAATTTCAATAGAGGAAGTATCTAACTTGACTGGAATCACAATTCAGCTGATTAAGGATGTGCACATATAAAATTTAAAAAAAAAGAAAAAAAAAACCAAATTCGAAAAGCTACTTTTTTATTTTTAGTTTAAAAAATTGAAAATTATTGCGGAATTGCACACAACTCATCAATTGATTCGTAAAACGAGATATTTTCGACTTACCAGCCGCATCCCTGAGTGTCGGCAGGCACAATCTGAGTGCATGTGCAGCCCTGTCCTGCATCTGTCGGAATCTCCTCGTCACTCTGGGCGCAATCGCAGTCCACTCCTCGCCCTCCTCATTCGCCTCTGCGATTTCCAGCTTCGACTTGCCGCCCGACTGTCTGTCAGCTATGCACCAAATGTAGCGAGCAATCTGAAAATGAACATATTGCATTAGGTTGAATGCGATTTTGAAGAATAATCACGAAGACTCACTCGTTCAATGAAAAAGGATACTGTATTGATAGAAAGCCTCACCGTTTTGAACACCCCAATGTCGATATTGGGTTTCTGCTGCATCTCCTCTCCCTTCTCATCGACCACCTCCCCTTTGGTCCTCTCCCAAATGAAGTCCACGAGGTCTTCTAGTGTAGGAGGGCATTTCACCAAGGAACAGTCCAGCAGGCGGTAGGCCTCTTTGCGCACTTCGTCACGACTAAAACACTATGTTATCCGTGAACACATGAAAGCAATCATTCAACACAAGTCGTTATATCCCCTTCCCTAATCAACCAAATTCAATGCCTCTATGCAACGTGCTTACATCATTGGTGCACAGTAACGAATTGCTGTTGTTGTTGCTGATGGTAACCTTGATGTTGATAAAAAAATATTTAGAGAATAAGATAACTCAAAAAAAAAGTATAATTTTGCCGTAAATAGTTTGTCGAAACGATTATTATTTCAAGAAATCCAACGCCTTTTCCTTATTTTAGAGAGCGCTGTTTTCAATGAAGAGTCAGATGATTTAAATAACGATCGTAATAACCAACAACTGTTCATCAGATTTATTATTTGAATAAAGAATCTCACCTGTCGCCTGAGAGGAGAAGAATATCCCAGAGAAGGCTAATTTCGTCTGCAGCAAGCAGAGCTTCTGCGTATTTGAGGGCTACCAGACGACTCTTCCCATCGGCCTGAATTTGCACCCTGATTCATGAATAATGTTGTTAGTAATTTGCTTAGTGATTAGATTTATTTTCTTGTTGTTTATTTTCCAAAAAAATAACTATTCTATTAAAAAAAATTTGATTGTGATAAGTTAAGTCCATTTTTAATTTTCCAAATTTGCGCTTATTTTTGATACCGCGATCTACACTTCTCTCTTGATAAGGGTTGTGTGAGACCCATGTTATTGCTCATCTTTTATACGGAACAAATAATACTTTTCTAGACTAGGCGAGTGGAAATATTGAAATGAATTTTAAAGATTGTTTTTTTTTTCTCAAAATGCAACTCACATGTGAAAGATACGAAGAGACGAGTGGACGGAGAGTGAGAAGGAAGTCGGCTGCCTCGGGGAGCGAGAACGAAGGCAGGTAGGAGACCAGAGTGTCCACTACTGAATACGAAACATCTTGGTGCGACTGAAAGGAACACAATCAATTAGATTGAATATCAGGGTAATGAATACCGATGAAATGCAGGAGAAGAGTGATGGAATGAGGGTTGAATCGGAAAGGACCAGACGAGGCAGACGCACTCCCAGGGCCGACAGTGCTCGGAACACTAGGCATTGTACCGTGGAGGACTGAAATTTGAAAACATTCTTCGGGTTTAGAGAAACAATTTGAAATTTCATACCAATAGGTTGTTCTTGTAGAAGTTGATGATCTTGGTGAAGAGGGAAGGGCCGAGTTTGTTGAGGGCAGCTGGGGGCATAGACTCGACGATGGCGATGAGGAAGAGCAGGGAGGGCGAAATAATGCGATTCACAGTTGGGTGCAACAGACCGTCCAGTGCTACCTGCAAATATTCCATTAAATTTATTTCTAAAAGATAAAAATATTTGTTTTAGAAATTCTATCCAAGAAGCATAAATGCCCAAATTAAAAGTGCAAAAGATGGTTTCAGAAATTTATGCGTAAAAAGTTGCAAAACTTTCGGCGTGCTATTCTCGAAGCTCTTTGTAGAATTTTATAATACTGTTCTGCAATGGAAAAATACGAGTTTTCAAACAACGACAAATGTAAAATGATTTGAGAAGGAAATAGTTTAATCTTCTTTCAATTCAACAAATAAATGACCAACCTTCATGTTGTTCAAGTAGATAGTGGCAGCGATTGCAGAGCGATTGAAGAAGGGGAGAATTTTCTGCTTGACGTGCATATTGACAGGTCGGATTTGTCGCTGAGCCGGGAGCTGGTTGGGCAGAGCTGCAGAGCCGAGGAAGTACACGAACAGCTCGGTCATCACGTCCACATTGTCCACGCAGCGCTGCCTCAAAACATTAGCCATTAGCACTAATTCCGTCTTGATTGGAATGAATTTTTAAATGATCAATCGGTTTATACAAACTCGACCAGCACGAAATGCAATATATTGAAAGAGAGAAAAGTAAATCCTATTGAAATGGATAAAAAAGCGTTATATCTTTCTTCTCTTCTCGAACAGATGTACTTTTGTTCTGCAGTCTCATGCTGTCGAGATCGTAAAAAATAAGATGCCAGAAAAGCAATTAGAAAATTCAATAAAATTTTGAGATTTTATACTACGAAATTGACAATTCATGTATTTCATGAAACTAAAGACTGTTCTCGACTCATTCTTGTTTTCTATCAATTACCAAGCGACTTACATGTCGACTTTCTTCAGAGCAGCTTCAGCAGCATCATCCACTCTGAAAATGGATTTTAAATAGGTGAACGAATTAAAGAAACACCAGTCTTACACATTGATCTGTGCTCCAGAGCCCAGGACAAACAGGGGAAATGCGCGCAGTTCTTCCACAAATTCTTCTGACAGAACGCGAATAATAGCCACTTTTGACTGAAACTTTGGAATAATTCAAATTTTAATGAAAAGCATATGTGAACAAAATTTTGTTAAAGTTGTTTCGCAAGTGAGCGCATCAGGTTCGATTCATAATCCAATTGTTCTCAACTTTTAGCTTCCACTATATGAACAGCAGAAGGGTGAGATAACTGACCTCAGTCAATTGGAAAGACCCGCTGAGGTAGTTCTGTGCGATGAGGAGGAATTCGGAAGGGGAGAGACCGTACAGGTAGGAGACATCGCCGTTTGACACGGCAGAAACTATGGCTTTGAGATCATCGCTGAAAATTTACAAATAAAAAAAATAGAAGAAATAATAAATAATCCTTGGTCAACAAAAATATTTTTAAAAAATATTCTAGAGTAGAATAGGTGTATTTTTTGGTTTCAATCCAATTTATCGTCGTAAAAATGAAAGGGAAAAAAAACTTACGGTTGACCGGAAGGGAAGGCAAGAATGCAGCTGAAGAAGCGAAGCAGACGGGAAGTGCAGGGTGCAGACAGACTGAAAGAGGGCCACAGACGCTTGTCTGATTTGGACAGGGCGATGAATGCGGGCAGACACAGCAGCAGCATTCTGAATATATTGAGTGATGTTGATGAATGCTCCTGTGGATTCATTTGGTAGGAATAAAACTTCTTAGTATTTTCTCCCAAAAAACATTGTCAAAACATTTACAATTTTTCGAAATTGGTTCATGAGAAAGATGTTTCAATAAAAGATTTAGCACTTATTTTATCAAAGATCTCTTTCTGTTAAAAATCAATCAAACCTGTTCGCTTGGTCTTCGTCGTCAGCGACTGCAGCAACGGTCTCCAAGTAGACAGGCAGCAATTTGACCTGCTCTTCCTGACTCATTCGCTCCTTCGAATACTTCAGATACACCATCGCCAAATTCTGAAGAACATTCTACAATAATCTAGTGGGTAAGAATGTGTTCTACCGATGCGATAGCGTTTCGAGAAGCGACGATTTTGATGAGTTTGTGGACGGGAAATCGGATGTTCTCGTTCGAGCGGACCCTCCGATTGTAGTGGCTCAGCAGCTCGCCTACCTGCAAATAAAAATATACAGAGGCACTCAAAAGTTTAGCATCATCACCCTACTAATTTTGCTTCGCTTTTTCACCTACTTGCGGGGCAGTAATCCAACTAATACTTGCTAACATTTTGGGCTGATCAATCATGAAATTCTGCCTAGTTTCAATCGGATCAATTCACAGAAAGTAGGCGAAAACTTCGAACAGAAATTAATGGGTTATGCAAAACGTTCGAGCATCACTGTATTTCATCGTTAGAAGAACTTCTCCAAACAATTTGAAAGAAATTATGAATTAGCCCCCGAAAGGAAATCAGTAATGTGACGATGATTTTCTATCCTCTTTCAGTCATTTTTCCAAAATTCTGAACATAAAATGACAAGGAAAAGAATGAGTTTGGTGGTACTGATAAGTAAGAATTTTTAAAACCAGTTCTAAATTAATCTAACAAAATCAGGAATCAAAGAAATATTCATTTTACTTTCAAAATTTGAGTTCTAAAAGCGATCATGTTGTCTTGAATTTTATCAAGCGAATCTTATCATAGTTTCAGTTGAGAAAACAAACGATTCTCCAGATTTCTGAACGACCAAAATAACTCACATCATTGGTGTACTGAGTGTTGTTCATGACGAAAGTGATGATGGAGACGAGATTCGCATTCGTGAATTTCTGCAGTTGCTCGTCAGAACTGCACATCGCCAGACGGAGATAGACGCGGTCGACTGAAAGTTATGAATTTTAGAAGATAACGACTAGATATTGAATTTGAAGTTTCATTCTTAATTCAAAATTTTTTATTTCATATCATATCGACTGTTCAAACACTAAATATATTCTGAAAATAATCATTTGTACAAATTTTAACTAAATTGGCACGTTAGACGAGGAGTGGAAACTATTTTCATCGATTTTCTGGGCTTATTTGAAATTTGAATTTTTCTGCATCAATGATAAAATATTACTCATCAGGTATATCGTACAATTTTGAAGAGTCAATTAACGAAGAGGGGAATAATTTGACAGAAAAAAACCAGACTCACAATCGTCTTTGCTGGCGATGTCCGAAGCGGTCTCTGCTTCTTCATTCATAATCATTCGATTTTGTCGATTCTACACAGAAAAATCGACGGGCTGAAAATTAAAAATAATCTTCGAAAGAAAATTCTAGTGAAATTTGCTTTTTGGAAAATTCGTTCAATTCGGTGACAGGTCATTTAGAAAGTTCGTTCATTTGTCCACTTTATTAACACTATTTAGCCTCAAAACTATACGAACTCTCCAAATTAACAATTGCCAAAATGTAGAAACTTTCCGAGATGCACGAGAACAAAATTTCAAATGTCAGCAAAATGTGGCAGAGAGGGCTGAATAAATAGAGAAGGCGATAGAAAGTTACGCGCAAAAACACATCAAAAGCGTTTGAATAAAATTGTGATTTCTCGATCGCTCGAACATGTTCCATTAACGAAGAACTTTGCATGCGAAACCTTTGAAGATCACAGCCTTATGAATAGGTCCCTCAATTCTGCCAATATTCCACACATAAATGTTCTATCGATTTACTTGGAAAAATTTCTAACTTTGAAACTAATTCAAATTTCTCAACTTCAAGGGATTGTTTGTTCTTTATTTTTGAAGAACATTTCTTCGAACCATTTAATCCCTCGGCTGTTGCACACAACAACAGTCTGTCCTCGGGACGGGCCACTAGTCCTGTGTGGCTAGGATAGGCCGACTGCCCCATTACAGGCTGAGGGTAGCCGACCCCACGCAGTGGGAATAATAAGGCTAGGAAGAAAAAAAAAAAATTTCTTCGAACCATTTCTAAATGGAGTCAAAACTTTTTAGGGTTATTAAATAATTACACTATCCAAATCTTGAAAAGATGGAATGCGCGCTAGCTGTTAAAATTCATCATTACAACACTCAACTCTAGATGAAGACTAAAAATCATCATATCAGTGTAATTTCCTGGAGACCATCTGACAAAAGGCTAATAATTTTCTAAGAAAATGATGGTTATTATTTTTATGCAGCAGTTAATCATAATAGAACAACTGCAACTTTTCTAATAATTGTTGTGCTAAACGAGTCAGATGCCAATAGAATTAGGATCAAATGTCCATTTTTTGCAGCATTGTTTGGCTTTATGGAAGAATTATCAAACATGATTTACACGGAAAGATTACTAAAATTTGAATACATAAGTCAAGGTTTTAGGAATCTAATAAATACCCAAGCTTGTAATAATCGGTGAAAATGCTAGTTAGATTTATTCATCGATGAAGAATGATTTCAGCTATAAACGTCTATTGTATATTTTGTAAGAAAATGTTACATGACCAACAATTCTCTGCATTACAAAAATCGCATTCATTGTCAAACCTTGCATTGATATTTTCAAAAACGTGAATCTGTAGTTTTTGATATGATTCCTGATCTTAAGGTTTTCTAAAATCGTGCACTATTTTTCAAGAATCTTAAAATGCATCAAAATAGTCATTCTCAAGCAAATTTATTCGTACACATAGATTATGTTATCGATTCTTAAAAATTTTTCATAAGTACTAAACTTGTGTAACCAGTAATTACAATGACAGGTTCGTAATTGAAATTCTAATGATCGTATCGTGACAAACTCAAAGCCATCATTAGAGCGATAATTATGCATGTTTTGATGAATACGGAAATGTCAGAAAATTTTCAGACTTCGATGTTCACAGATTACCGACATCATACCATATCACGATATTCTTCATAATTGTAAGGAACTCATAGAGATCTTGATACGTACCCCATAGACAATGACAAAACTACTTTGTGCATGGAATTACTGTTTTAGAATTCACATGGTGGGCAGGAATGTTGGCGGTGCAGTAAGATTGCGCACCGCAAGCTTTTCCAAAAATCTCACTGTCCACATCGCACCCCAATGAAAATCAGCTGCACCGTAAACAACCCTGATGATAAGTTATGCACGCGATTTCATCACATGACATAATTCCTAAACTAATTAATTTTCTGAACTGACAAACAAATCTTAATGCAGGTGCAATTTTTAATTATCTGAAAAGTTTATCTTCTAAGCAAGTACTATAAATACAAAGCTGATTGCCTAAGCAACGTCTTGCACTGTTATTCGATCCATTTCAAGTTTTGCCATTTTTGCTTCTAAAACGCTACCCCTTCTAAATCTTACTGTATTGAGATCATTTTTCTCAAATTGTTATTCTACATATTTATTATTATCATTAGAGAAATAATTCGCAGAATCGAATGTCTTGGTGCCATAAACCTACGCCTTATGCAAAGGATTACGACTTTTGTGAAGGTGAATTAATCTTCAGTTTACTTATTCTTACATGCTATTCTGCATTGTTTTTTTTTTTTTATAAACCTCGGTAACGATTTACTATTTTAGAAGTATTAACATCAGATTCATTACTTTACCAACTCATCATTGCGTGGAAAACTACCATATTTCATAGAGATAAATTGAATGTAATAGGTTAGTTAAATAGTTTTATGTCGATGTTAGCTTCAAAAAATAAATTCATCTGTAGGGATTCAAATCCTGACCATTTTGTATATCATCTTATTAGTGCCGATTTTTGTCGGCATATTTATGATGTATCGGTTATTTCAAAAACGTGGAAATTTTTCACAGTTCGAAAAATTAATAGTCATCTTACTCATTCTAAATATATTCTGTTCTATCTGTACATTGATACATGTAAGTTTTATACTATTTTATTTTTATGATGCATTTTCAATCTATGCATTGAAGCAGGATAATACTTTAGTTTTCGTTTACTATCTATTATGCGATTTGGACGTTTTGCTGCCGATATGATTACGCATATCTGGCATATGTGGTAACATAATTTAAAATTTTAGCCATCTGTATCAATCAATATTTATCTACAGTTTAAGCGAATCGTTTAAAATATCATCTACGTTGCTATAGAAAAAGTGTCAACATTTTGTGAAATAGTATGGATCGTATTATTGTAGTTTTCCATGCATTATTTCGCCATAATGTCTCTACTGTTCTGTTGCAACTTTTCCAAATAACTATAAAATGTCACTTTATTTTAAATTTATTTGACATAGAAAGTTGACTTAAATCTAATATAGTTAAAATTTTGCATTGACAGCTGACGAATGGAATTTTAGGAATTATTGGATGACTTATTTGACATGCTTCAAAATATATGGTTAATGATGGCCATAAGATTCGTTTCGACTGAAATTACGATATATAGAGCTAGGACATTTTCACTGTTAGAAATTCTTCCACATGCATATGTCAGTTTTGCTACAAAATTATTCAATTTAGTTGTCGTGACGAAAAAATAACTCGGCTATTTTCCATTATATTTTGGATATTGGCCGGATTTCATATTATTTTTGGCTGTATCGGCCAACTAATTTATGTTGCAATTTTCTGGTTGAACTTTTATAAAATTGTTGATATACAATTACACTTAATAATAACTCTTAAACAATGGACTGTAAGTTAAACGAATATTATCAAAATAAAAATTATTAATGTCAATTATGTTGATAATTTTTAGAATCATTACTCTGAAATAGTTCCAGTCATAGCAAGTTATGCTCAGACGATAATTAGCATTGCCGCGTTTATTTATCTAAAGCGGTGTTTTAACTCATATGGCAATCTGAGCCAAAGTGCAAGAAATGCTGAACGACGCTTAAATCGATGTCTAACGGCGTATGTAAGTTAGCCCGGTCAATGTTGCACCATATTATGCTGAAAATGAATATGTATAACGTTTAGATTTTATGCGAAGTGGTAACAAATAATTTAAGTATTGTTCAACTATACAATTTCTGCTTTGATTCGGAGGGTGTAGGTAGGATGTTCTCTTAATCTTTTAATTTCGATATCTTAAACATCCTGTACAAAATTAAGTATGTTTTCGTTGTGATAATTTTTCCATATGTAATGAGTCTATTAAGAGGATGAATCTGTAAATAATTGATTTTTCAAACTTGGTTAACACGTCAAATCACACATTCGTTTATATTTATAACTAATCTCTGGTTTAAAATGCCGAGATTCGTTACAGCGAGTACGAAATGACTTATTCAAAAACAATTTTAATGAAATTTATAATTCTTAAGCTATTTTGTCCCCTTGTATAACTCATAGCATAATGTCTCTTTGCTTATTTACAAATGGAAAAGTAGAGATTCGATATATTTTTAAATGTTCTTACCCAAAAGAATTTTTTGAAACAATGAAAACTGTTCACGATTTAACGAAAAATAACATAAATTAACTAGTTTCATAGCTTCAAAGTTTGAGGTTTGAGAGAACTTACTAGAATATTTTAGATATATGTTCGATCGATCTTGCACCTTGGTTAAACGATTTGATATATTATATACTCGTAAGCATTATTAATAACAAATTTTCATATTAACTAACAAAAGAAATGGAAGGCCTGTTTTACCAACATATATCCTGAAAATATGCGCTGAGACATCCTAAAGGAACGTTCTAAATAGTGAATCCTTCGACCTTGCTATTATTTACATAAACGATAATCAGTTTTTGCGTCGGATAGGAGACACATGAATGCTACTTTGAATTTTTGAGAATAGAACTCGGCTAATCATGCTTGGAGGAACCAAAATACCCCTTTCGCATTATGCTCTTAGAAAGAGCTATTGTAAAATTAGGAATTATTTTCGGAACAAACCTTGAGCAGTATACTTTTCTAACATAATAAATGAATTCATACTAGAATAAGTTTTAAAAAATTTTCAGAACACTTCTTACTTTATGTACTTAAATGGACCATGCTTTCAAGTGATTACCCTGTTTTTCTTAGTGAGAGGATTGATCAAGGTAGTTTATGTACATATGCATGTAAAAGAAAAGGGATAATTTTAGAAGAGCAACACTATATCAGCGACTAAAAAAGAACTAGTCAAAGTTATTCAAGTTAAACCTTATCGTCCGGAGAAACTGCATCCGAATGGTATTTTATCATTATTGGCCAAGATTGGTCTGAAATTACGGTAAAATGTGAAAAGACGTTCTATATGTATAGGCAAAGTTTACACAGCTCACGACTGCTTAATTTCTTAATTGAATTTATTTATTCATTTTATTTTATCAATTCAAATGCATTCCGAAAATTTGTCGAATGTTCAATAAAAAACATTTTGATTATTCATTTTGTTCGAAGATAGCTGATATCAAAGTGTAGTATCTTATCTAATAAAATTAAATTTATACATTACTGATGTCAGAATACACTCTACGTACACCAATTATTCTGTTAAAATCACCTTGTGGATATCTGAAGATTCGGACTAATTGTAATTGACACAATGCTACTATTTACAAAGTATTAGTTTGAGTGAAGGAACCTCGTCAGCAAACAAACTAGTCTTAAGAGTATATTTGTAAGACCCGAACAACTGTCGGATTTCAGAAAAAGTCTCACAAATCGTGATTTGTGAGACTTTCTAAAATCCGAATTTTCTTTAATGACTGTGTCGAGTCTTACAAATACTCTCCTAAGCACAGAAAGCAAGAGATATTTCATTTGTAAAAGTGTTAATTTTGGGTGTAGGTTTTTGTAATTTTTTAGAACATTTTTTAAGATAAAACTATTTCTTTCTTCACGGAAACCTTATTTACAACTCAGATCTCTTTTCTGTTCTAATTTTATCCGAAAACGCCATTTGGCATATCTATTTGGGAACCCAACACATACTTCGAGATTAATTTATTTGATCTGTTTTCAACATCATAGCCTATTCACAATATTGACCCGCATTATTTCGTTTATAGTGAACGTGCAATTTCCCCATAATTTTCAATGATGAAAATATTCGAGATATAAATCAAACTAAAAGCGAAACTATTTAATTAATCTTCTCAAACATTTAGGTTCGAATATTTTCATCAACTTTATACCATCTAATAAAAATCTCTAAACAATTTAGACTATTGGACTAGTGCATCTTTTGCTTAATGTGAGGCTGACTTTCATTGTAGCATATTCGA
>LIAE01010293.1:0-22535 GCA_002287525.1 Diploscapter pachys | reverse complement strand
GAGTAAACTCCTCTATGACTCCGTGCTCGAGAGTGAATTCTGTCCATTTGACGAGTCTTTCTTCGGGAGAAAATGGCTTGGATTGCATCATCTTCGATATTCGAGTAACGCGTTTCTTATAACTGAAATGAATTTCCATTTTCACTCATTCATTTTGTTGTTATTGAGTTTTCAGAATTACATAACGAACTATTATTAGCGGGATGAGAAAAGAAATGCGCGATGTTTCAATATTGATTTTCATGAGCTCGAAATATTTGCTGCTTTTCAGAAATGAATTTTCTGCGAGATCAATTTTAACGAGAAGATTTCTGAAAACAAACCAGTAAAGCTACGAAAACAAGATCTTAAGTTTAAACTTCAACTTTAAGATAAAATTATTTACAATATCTTACTAGTTCATTAGGCCTAGTGAGGGGAAAAAGTGACGATAGCTTTGAATGAGATGCAAATATTCATCATGCCTTGTATTTGCTAATTTTTATAGTGAATTCTTACCTCTCATCCTCCAGCACCGTTTTGACAGCCTCTCTGAATGTCTCCTCAGACAATTCCAACTTCAGCAGCACCTTTCCTATTCCCCGTTTCTCAGCCATTCGAGCGTTTCTGAATCGTTGCATTCACTTCATTTTGATTTTAAAAAAAAAATCGTTTTTCTACCTGAATTGATCAGCGAAAACCGGGACGACAACCAGAGGCACAGCGCGAAGCACAGCTTCTATTAGTCCGTTGTTGCCTCCGTGAGTTACGAATAACTTGAGTCGAGGATGAGCTGAAAATGATCTTTGAATATCTTCAAACTGCTTTTGATATTGTTATTGTTAGATAAGGAATATGACGATGAGTAGATTTTTATTTTTTGAAAAACTAGAAATGAAGACTACCTAGTATATCAGATTGGGGAATCCAGTTGACCAAATCGTAATTCTTGACGTCTTCGAAATGCTCTACCGTTTTCTTGTCGTCTGTAAAGCAGGAAAGAATATTCCCAGTCTAAATAAGCACTAACCATTTGCAATCTTGAACACAAAGTGATAGTCACTCATTTCCTTGACGACGTTAACCACTCCTTTGATGACTGCTGCTGGGAAGCTGCCTGAATTTGAACGATTCTAAATTGAAAAGGCCGATTTGAATTTATCATCACATGAAAAAGTTGAGACGTATTCAGAGTGGATTGTAGTGTATTTTTCTACATTTTTTCGTTGAATATCTCATCTTAATTTTATATAGAGATGTCTTAATGAATTTGAATTGTGCTAAATTATAAATCATAAAGCTAACCGAATGGAACGGCAGATCCGAGAGAGATAATGACGACTCCCTTCTTTCCTTTCGACATTATCCCCGAGAATTTCTAAATCAAGATCAAGAATGTTAGCTGACCAATTCATCAGTTCGCTTACTTCGTCGAGTGGTTTCGGCTTCTGAACGCCTAGTCCTCCAATGTAGATGGTCTTGTGAAGGATTGGTCTGGCGAAGTCGAGAATTTCATCGGAGTACACGAAACATAGCGAGCTGTTTGCAACGATATCTCGAATATTAGGGAAATTAGGATCATATTTTTGAATCGCCTGAAAGTAAGATTTGCCTATTGCTAGTTATCTTTCAAACTTTGATATAGGTATACAAGCTATCAAAATAAAATTAAGATTTACAAAAAGAAAAATATCGTTGTTACCTTGGTGCTTCGATCAGTGCCGATTCTGTGAACGATGATGGACCCGACGTACATGTAGAGATTGAATGCCCTCTGCCAGAAGCCCATCACATCGCTGTTGTCGTTCTCCTCGATGGCAGGGACATAGGAAGGAGGAGCGGGAATGCCTGTATATGGAATTGTTAAATTGCACAAATTATTGCCAACTACCCAGATTGTAGCTAACGGCATCCATAATTGGAGTCGTCGATATCCAAATGTGGTTCATTATACCGAGATATCTGACAATAGTACGATTGGAGATTAGAGTAACTCATCTAAGATTCTAACCTGATGATTCCGACTCCACACAAATCGACCTGTTCACTGAATGCAACATCGAAACTCATCCTCCTCAATTCTTCCAGATCCTCTTGACGATCCATTACGGCTAGACAAATCCGATATACTTCCATCAAAAATTAGTTGCCCCCACCTTGACACATGGCAGTAAGTGAGTATTCGAAGTAGATTCTCTCAATGAACCCCAGCCTCGCGTGTGTCAGCATGTACTCATCAGCTCCTTCCAAATCGTCCACAAATCTCGTGCCTATTGGAAGAAATTCAGATGATGTAATGCATCGAGGATATACAAACTAACTGATTCCTCTCATCGTTATCAGTTTCGCCTTTCCTTTGTACTTGAAACTGTCGATGGGCATGTACTCGAGAATAAACAGGGTCTAAAATTATATGAAGATTCTATAAAATTCGAAATTTCGATAGTTAATTTCGTCTTTCTTTATCATCTATAAATCTCATGAACTGCAAAATTAGTTCAGACCATAAATAAGATCAGGTCGCGAGTTTTCCTTCATTAATAATTCACGTCGAAATATCGCGAGATTTCCAGATTGGCTGCTTTTTAAAGAAAACAAAATTCGAATAAAAAATATAAAATCACCTCATGTTGTATATAGTAAAATGTTACAAAAAAAAACTTTGCAGAAATGAATGATATTTGAAGTCTTTTAGCCTATATTAACGACCCGGAATAAATTAGACTAATTGGTGTTATTTTGATTCTTCGTCACGTACAAAAACAAGATAAATTTTGGTTAACGAAACAATTAAAATAGTTCGCATTGTGTTCCACAATTTAAGCCTATCTCTCATTGTCAGAGTATTGTCCAGAACAGATAGATCTCTTGGTCAAAATAAAAATAAAAAAACAACAAGCGTATATATTTTTAAATTTATAATGTGAAATTCATACCACATCGTGTCCAGCCTCGACTAGAGTGTCGGCAATTCTTGCATTTGAAATGAGATGTGATATGGTCAGAGATGGCGAATAAATCAATATTTTGCCTGCATCTGATAGAGCAGCTAGGAGGGCAGTGAATAGCAAGAGTGTATACAGCAATCGAAATTGGAATATCATCGACCCGTCACTGAATGCAGAGGCTCAGAATGGAATAAGGGGGTATTCATAACAATCGGCTATCGAACAAAAATATCTGATCGTGAGCTGTATGAGCTGTGCCGTGCTTATCAACGAATCGACTATCCCTTGTCCTTCCCCTCTTTGTGTTTCTCTTCTTTCTCACATTCCTCTCTTATCTCATCTTCTCTACATAATGCTAGCATTCGATGTTTTAAACAAACAAGTAGCAAAATATGAAGGTTCAATGCAAACAAATTCACGAAATATTGAGGCTAAACATCTAGATGCAATGGAATGTGAAATGAGGAGTAAAATAGAATGAGTGAATGAGCTGATATGGAAAAGTGAATGCATTTACTATCACTAATCGATTATTTAGAACAGTGAAATATGATGTTTGTACGAAAAGATATGGAAGGGAGCGAATAAAGAAGAAAAGGAAACAATTGCAATGGCTGATCAGTCAGTCAGTAGGGCAATAAAGGGAATGAAAAGAAGAGAAGAATATGTCGAATTCAGGATTCTACCCTTGTCAAATACATTCAAAAGAATGAAAAATAACTTCCTTTGGTATTAGTTCCTCGACAAATTTCGACTACATATCTTTCTCACATATTTCAGATGCATAGTAGATGCACTTTTATATTGAAAATAGAATAGTGGATGATCTGCAGATAATAACGCTCCAAATAACGTGAGTTTCGTGAATTACGAAGGATTATTTTTGCGAACATTTCCGGTCAAACAGCCTAACAACTCAATAGAAAGTAGCGTAAAGAGCGACTGGCAAAATCGATATCAGAGCAAAAAGTGATACATTTTTGAAAATGTTACAGACATGAATAGAAGAATGAACCGGAAAAAGAAATGAGTAATATTGACACATATTTGATAACCAAAACTGGTAAAATAGGAGATTCGGGCAAATATTAATTCAAGAACAATTGTTTTCTGCCAATCCGACCATGTATAATGAGGGATGGAAATTGTCAAGTTTGTTTTTGAAAAGTTGGTTTTCATTTATTTGAAATGCAATGGAAATCAATTTGGCAGCGATAATTGGAAACTTGAAGGGAATAATTCGATAAAGGAGAATAGGAAAACGGAAGGAAGAATTGAAAAGAAAGGAGAGGGAAGCAGACAAGGCAGACAAGGCAGGCAGGGTGGAAGGAGCACTGCCATCAAATAAAAATCAAAGATGCATCAGAGCTGGGCAGAAAAAGAAAGGGAGAAAAATGGTTAGGAGCAAGGGAAAACGGCAGCAAGGAGCCTTCTCCTCTGCACATTCAATTTGCACTAACTCAATCAAATGCCCTTCCCGCTATATTCGAACATACGCGCAGAACATGCAGAGATGAATGTGGACATTTTCGCATAATTTATTCGTTCATCTTCACTATCGAGTAAATGGATAAAACAACGATAAAATAATGATGAATATTGAATTTTAGAGGCAGAAACTCTGCTATCGTTTAGTGGAGAAAATGAGATTTACGTAAGTTTGAACAGCTTTCTGATATCATCATTTTCACCTACTCACGATATTGAATGGTTTGCATAAAAATAGTAAATAGGAACAACACATGTAGGAGGGGAAGTAAGACACGACAAAGATTGCAACAAAGTTACCATCAAAGTTGATCAAAATGACTGAATTTCGCTAAAAATTCATCTCTTGATTGAGGCAACTTGGATAATTCACCAGCGAACCAATCGAGATTCACGAAAATGTTTCAGTTTACGAAGCAGGAATATGAAAAACTAGTGAATTATTCAAGAAGCCCTTGATTAAAAAGTCGAATTGGGATGTGCAAATATCAGATCTGGAAATTGTTGCCAGGATAAAGAATAATTAAATCAGAAAGGAGGACGGATAAATGATTGATGATTGATGATAAATAATGGATTAATCAAATTTAATTGAACGAATTGAAGAAGTCGAATATGGATAGCTACCGCTGGGTTGATACGCACACAATTGAAATGATAAAATTTGAAGAAGGAAATGGTGAAATGAACTAAGGAAAACACCGAGGTGCGAATGAATTCATGAATTGTGGGGTACTTGAAAAATCATACATCTTGTTATGATGAATTTGAATCAAATTTCTCTAAATTCAAAATAACAAGAGTTTCCTATTTAAAAAAAAAAAAACTTCAAATTGAATAAAAATATGATTTTTCAAGAGTTAGATTAATGGATTTAAAACTATTTAGAAGGGAACAGAAAAAGAACAGCTCCGAAAATGACCTTTTGTATTGGCTAATGAAAATCAATAAAACATCACTTTGTAGAATTAAAACCACATTAAAATGAATGAATCAATTTCTAATAGTAAGAAGAAAACAGATGAGAAAAGAAGTTTCCACTCTAAAAATTAAAGAAAAAAATCACTGACGTCAACTCAAATCAAATGATTCACTACAAAATTAAAACACACATTCGAGAAAAGAAAACTAATTACGCGTATTTTTGAAATTGTTGTGAAGAAAAGTTATAAATATTCCAGGTAAAAGTCCCAATAAAATTAGTATTTGACTTGAAATGGTGAACAAATACTAATAACAATTCATCATGATGTGATCTTGTGATGAACGCAGAGAGGATGTGACATACTGAATTGTAGATGAACAACCAGGGAGAACGAAGATGAACATGGAGAAGGAAAGGATGGAGTGGATTAGGAGTCCTGCTGAGCCGAATAGACCTTGGCCAAACCGTCTGCACCCGCAGAGCCGATCAGAGGACGCGAAGGATGGAACGCTACCGAAGTCACCGAGGCATCGTACTTCTTGCGATGCGCAGAGATTTCCTGAATATTTAGTTTTTAATAAAAAATACAAATTAGAACTGTGATGAATGATGGAGTAAAACATTTGGTGGAATTATTGATTATAAAGTTTCGAAGAACGCGTTCATGTAGCACATCACAGATCAAAGAGACATAAAATTATCAGTTCGGAAAAAGATATCGATCAATAGATGTCTTGACTTATCTTCTTTTTGGGTTTATGAACTGCTAGAAAAACTGCTAGAAAGAGTGTTTTGGTTTGCTCATTTTATAAGGATTTATAAATGAATAAAGTGATTGAATACTCATGAGTAATTCATAGTTTTAAGATTGTGCCTATTTAACCCAACTTCTTTTCAATAGAGTTGCAGCGTTTCATGTGTATCGTCATTTTTGTTTGGGAAAAGAATAAATTTCTGTGATAACTACATTTCAATTTGAAGTCAATTAGTTGAAGCTGAATTCGAACACGTAATTAGAACCATCCTGCTCTAATTATTTGAAGGTTTGATTTTGAATTGGAAAATGTAGGTTCACTTTTTATCTTCAGACATTATTCATTTTATGCGTTAATTTGAGCCTGAGTAAATATCTGACCTGGAGACAGATTCTCTTCTCCATCTGCCAGAGCCTGAGAGACCCGTCGTGACTGCCACTCAGCAGGTAGAGGCCATTCGGGTCGATCGCCAGCGAGGAAATGCCCTCTACGTGTGCCACTGACGAATGAATTAGTTGACCTGAAATTAATTTAATATATTTAAAAGTCAGGTAGCGCTCCAATACAAATGAATTATCGGCATTTCAACACAAAAGTCATGATTGCGTACATTCATAATAGGCTCTAGAAAATCATAGTTGGAAAAAGTGAAATTAAGCAGACTTATTCAAAATATGTAATCAGGGTTGGACGAAAGTTTCGGTTTCCGTTTTCAAAATTTAGACTTTCGTTCAGCCCTGGTTGTGATAGCAAAAATTGGTCTCAACCAGGGTTATAAATGGACCGAATAGTTTAAGTCAGAGTCCCGGCCCGCAACATTTCTCTCTAGAAATTAATCCCGACTCGCATAAAAGTGATATTTTCAAATTTATTCTCAGCCCACCCAGCAAAACTCAAGCCAAGCCATTAAAAATCTGATCTCAATTAATCATTGCCAATAGTTTTTAAATGACCAGGCGTATATGATAAGGTAAGCAAATGTATTTTTGCAGGAAGTACCCACCATTAGCATTGTCGAAGTATCGAATCTTCCTGTCGTCGCCAGCGACGATGGTGATTGGCATGGTTGGGTGGGAGATGATTCGAGTGATGCGAGCTGTCGAGGAGACATCTGCAAACAGACAATAACTGGCCTATTCGAAGGATTCAAACAAACCCTCTCCAAAGTCGAAGTTGAGAATGGAAGAGCCCGTTTCCAGATCCACGATGTGAGCAAATGAATTCGTGTAGGCGGCCAGCATCTGGAATATTCATTCTTGTTTATTCGTTGATAAAGGCGACAAATAATGAATTTTGCAACAGACTTTCGTTGATTCCATTTTCTTCAATTTACAATTTCGATTCGTCGTTAATTGACAAGAATTTAAGGAAATATTTTAAACTCCAAAATTTAACCTTTTTTTAATCGACAGTAATTTTTGCAGGAAACAATTTATACTTGCAAAAAATAGTTTACCTGAGAAGGTTCAGTGGAGACGAAGTCGACAGAAGTCGGAATGAGTCCGGACTTGGGGGCGGACATCGTTCGCTGCAGGGGCTCGTTGAAATTGCCTGCGACGAGAATTAATAATTTTTCAGAAGCATATGGAATGAAGTACCAGGTTCCCAGATTTTGATGGTGGAATCCGCGGAGGCAGAGACGATGCGGTTGCTGGAGGAGTGATAGGCCACTGACCAGACCGCGTCCTCGTGGCCGATCAGTTTTTCGGACAAAACACGGGGGTCTAAATACGAGGTTGAAAATCGTGTTACTTGATAGTTTGTAACCATTCTTTACAAATTTGAAAATCAATTTCGTCATACATATGAAAAATGAAGATAATTGGGTCTATTTGAAATAGGTGATAATCGAAATAAGCCATTTCGCTCAGTAATAGAAGGAAGCAAAATAATAAAATTAATGACACTTCGGTATAATTTTATATTAACTGTTTTTTCTTAAAAATTTCAAATAGCATAAATGGTGTTACCGTATGCCTCGTGCGGGTCATTGTTACTGCTGGGCACATTGAAGCAGCTGACCAACCCGTCCAGTCCACCTAAAGGATAAATAGATAATGATCAAAGTACTTTTTTGTTGTTGTTGAAAATCTCAAGTAGCCAAACTTCCGAAACATGAAGAGAATAGAGTACTAATGAAAAAATAACCGTTTTTAGAACTCGAGTTTCCCAAATTTGCAATCAAATGATCAAAGACATACCAGTGTAGAGATGATCTCCAGTGGGAGACAGATCCATGCAGAGAACAGGGCCGATGTGGCTCCGGAACGTATAGACTGGCTCCAGCTCTCCTCCTGTGTCTGCAAAATATGCTTTGTAAGAAGAAAAATCTCATTTCCTTACTGTGTTTCTCGTCCTTCTTTGCAGGCTCCAGATTCCACAGCTTTGCGGTGCCGTCCTCGCTCGCAGTGATCAAAACGGGCTCGACGGGGTGGAACTGGAAATTGAGAATTCAACAAACGAATCAAATAAATAAAGAATGTAAAAAAAATACCTGCATGGCCCGAATGACGTCCAAATGAGAGCGCAGCGTCGTTTTCAGATTCCATTTGACCGCTCGCATCGACTGGTCATCCTGAAAATTGAGGCAATCAGCAATCAAATTTTCATCATTTCTCTTCAATTGTTTGTTCAACTAAACGATCTTGTGGAAGAGTTTTCACGAAAAAATATAATTTGTAACTAGAAGAATGAATGAAGTATTTTGCTCAAAAATCTCGAAGGAAGAGAAAAGATGGTTTTCACGTTTTTATACGAGTAAAATGCCCCACATCATCACTGAAGTTCTTGATGTCGATTTCGTCTTGAGGAGGCAGGCCGAGTGCAGCGTCGATGTCCACGTACTGCCCTCGATTGCCTCTTGCTGCTCCTGCAGGCATCGGAAGCACGTCATCTGAATCAGGCATATATTTGCTTATCCCCTTTAGCAATAAGTCATTCTAACTGAGCATGTCGAGATTAGCTTTGTCCTGTTCGCCTGCCTGTTGCTGCTGCTGCTGCTGCTCCTCTCCTTCAGCTGTCTTTTCAGATCCATTCGTCGCAGAGCCTCCCTTCTTTTGCTTCGAATCCTGTACATGCTTTTCGCTGCTGAAAATGTGTCGCTTTAAAAAGTAGTTGAAAGAGATATCGCCGTAAAATCCATGGGACTAATTCGAAATTGCGGCGATAAAAGAACTATTTCAGGGATCTTTCAAAAAATAGAGCAAATATCAAGCTAGAACAAAATTTGACCTGATTTTAACACCAATAATTTAGATTATTCTGAAATTATCAAGTTCTGCGGAACAGAAACAGAAAATAAGAGATGCCTCACATGGTGGTTTATCATTTTTTAATTCAATTTTGCTTGATATTTATAAATTATGAAGAAAGGACCTCCTGCACAATATTCGCGCAGTTCACCATTATTATCATTTGTAAAATTCACGTTATTTTTCTTCTCCCTAGTCCTCAAGTCTGGCGAATTTCACAGGAAGCCAAGCAAAAGTATGAACAATCACGAACTCACATGTATTTCTCTTTGAGTTTGTTGATGGCGTCCTGGTTGGTGAGAGCCCATTCATCGCCTCCCTTCTCCGCCTTCAGGAATGAGAATCCTTCATCAATCACATCCACGGCCGACTCCAGGTTCTGGTCGAAATCGTTGTCAGAATCACTGAAGATACATTGTTTCGTGTGTGTTCTTTCATATTGAAATTTCGGGGTAAATAAGAAGTTCTCTAGCGTAATTTATAAATGAGCGTCAAAATGCAAAGATACCACTGCTCAAAAGGATACAACATAATGGAGAAAGGAGAAAATTTATGTCGTGAAAATTGACGCATATCTATTATTCTTTGTGTACGAACTTCCCATTCGCCATGCACTTTAATTACTTTATTTTCCCTTACCTTCCCCCGTCCGTGTCTTTGCCCGTATTTCTCTCATTCGAAGGCAAATCTCCAGGAGAAATCAGGCCGAGTAGATTTTTGACGCGAAACGAGCGAACATCCAAAATCTGTTCGGAGTAACCGATTTCCTGAAAGAGAGCGACATCTGTATTCGATTATTAAGAAGTTTGCAGAAAGAGATAAATGAAATCTCTAATCATTATGCATTTTTCACCCTTTCAAATGAAGTCTAAATATTTTTGCCAAGCGAGTTTGAAGAGATTGACAACGCTTTATAAACTTTGTCTTCCTTGAGAATACAAAGTGCATCAGTTGTTTATCGTCAAAAGATTAGCTATTTTCCAACCGTGTATCGCATGTCAGTTGACTTTAAAAATGAATCTAACGACTAATATAATTCCGAAAAACTAAAAGCCATTCTATTTGTGGAATTTTCGATTAAAATTGGGAGCGCGCAGTGGGTGCATGAAAGTTTGAAAGAGTGAGTACATGATTTTTGAAATGACTGATTTTTAGATTGTTCATGAATCAATTTGGATGAAATTTTGAAGATCATTGTAACTCGATTTCATATTCAAGTATAATTTTAAAAATCAGACATTATTTTCAACGAAACTCATGGTATGAAGCATTTTAGAAAGTATGCATTGTTACAAGTTTTTGTCGGCCAATGTAGATTATCACCCACAAAGTTCCGTTTGAACAACGAAATTTGATTTGTTTATATAAAAAAAGTTAAGTCTTGTAAACAATTCCTTTCTTTAAATCTTGTAGAAACTAAAGGAATATGCAGACTGACCATGAGATACTTCTTGAGCAGCTGCCGGCCGTGTTTCCAACCCGAGGCACTCGCCATTTCCAGAGGATAGGCATCCACGTCGGAAGGCACTACTGGCTCTGAATCAGCACGTCAACATGAAAGGGGAAGTGATGACAAACCAAGCTTCTCTTCTGCTTCCTCGAATTCGGGAGGATCCTCTCCATTGTGGGTCAGACGGTAGTTTTTGGCTCTAAAAGAAATCTTTTCTTGCAAAGACCAACGTTTCTATCAACACAAACCTTTCCTGCTTGAGACAGTACTCGAGCATTTTGATGCGTCTGATCAGGTCGTGTTTCAGATTCTCCTGACCTTTTCGCTCTCCTTGTAGAAAGGCAATGCGAGCCTGCAATTTCAATCATTTCTAAATTGTGAAAGTGATCTATGACAGAAAAATATTCAGGTAATTATCATCGAGAATTTGTTGGTATAGTGCATGAATGGGATAAGTTTAGTACATGTCTAGCAAAAATATGAGATCAGCTACAATATTTAGCAGATTATTGATAAATGACAACCCTGCTCGTTAGAAACCATCAGAAGATATGATTAAGAACGATATTTTACCTGCATTTCAGCCTTCTCCAATTCCCACTTGGCCCTGTCCATTTCATATCGACTCCACTCGTGCTGCAGATAGTGCAGGATTCCGTGCATCTGGTATGGGGGAGGACGCACCTTAAATGAGAGAAGTAAGCTGTGACATTGACCAGGTTGAGTATGAATTTCAATAATTCTGCGTCAACCAATTGTATATTTCGGTACAAAAAAGAAGGAAGTGGAAACTAATTGTCATTTGAAATATAGCGCACATTATTCTATTGGAGCATGATGAGTTTTATGCAGTGATAAACGACGAAAGTAGGAAAGTTAACATGATAATTGAGCTGGTTCCTCTAAATTACGTAAGAATATATTCTTTGTCAAGTTTCAAACAAAGTGAGGTTATTTGGAAACGTCAAGCCTTCAACTATGTAAAATAGAATAAGAAATGGTATATAGGGAAAAGGTTCTTTTCTCAAACTATTTAGCATGGTTAGAGGGTTTTGAGATGTTTTCCGGCCTCCTGTATAGATACCGTCTGTACTAGACGCTGGGTCTTTTTCTCATTTCTTCTATTTGCCTACAATCTCTCACCCTAAAACTCGATATCTAATACAGATAATGGCGGTGCCTAATACAGGAAGCCCTTTTTCTAGGTTGTCATAGAATGGTGTGGGGATAAAAATAATTACACTACTGGCAAGCAGCTCCCATTTTGACATTTAACGACCATTTGTGTCCAAATGATCTCATAATTATCGTAAACTATGATTGCTGGTCAATTTTGCAAGATTAGCCAAAAATGTAACTCACAGAATCCTCCTTGTTGTCCCCGTTGTTCTGCATTCCAGTTGTCCTGCTTACTTCTTCTTGTCCGCTGTTCCCAGCAATTACCATCGCCTAGACTTCACTCTGCAAATTTTACTCGTGATTCAGAGTCGAGAAATTTTCTCTCAATTACCTATTCCAACCCGTTCCTTCTTCAAAACGATGCTCGATTGTTAACAGAGTGAATAAGTGATTGTTCCAAAATGGTGGAATTGGCGCACAATTGCAGCTGCCTGAAGAAGGACATTTAAGTTGAAGAATACACGATATTTCGAGCTGCTGAATTGACAACGAACGAGAATGAGGATGCGAATGGAAGAGACTGAATGAAATGGGGCAAATCTAATCAGATTTTGAAAGGACAGGGAAAAGGAAAGGGGACAGAGCAATCGATTGGAGCGAGAGGACTGCTGACTGCAGCAATCATGGAAAGTGAAGGATGCTGGACAGAATGGGGGACAACTGCACAACACTGAATGGGGAATGACTCGATGACTGGATAGAGACGGAGCCGAATCGGAGAGGTGAAAACTGAAACGGAGCTGAGAAGAGGGAAGGAGGGGAGAGAGAGAGAGTGAAAGGAAGGGAGAGAGGACAGAGAAGGGAGAGAAAACAGACAGAGATGCAATGGGGCTGCAGAGAAATGAGAGGATAGGGGGAAAGCTGCTGATGGCCTTGCAATATGGGAATGGAGAAATGCAGCTATGGAATGCATAGACTCGAGAAGGAACTGCAGCACTGCTGTATTGGGCGTGTCTACTTGAAAGCTGGCGAGAAAATGGAAATGAAAATGGCAAAACTCGAGAAGGAAGGAGGAAGGAGGGATGATGATGGTGCACGGCAGATGAATTTATAAACTTGAAGCAAGCAAACCAAAAAGGAGGAAGATACCACGTTTCCCTCCTGCGGTTGGTTTCTGCAACTCACTTGGAGACCCTAATTCAAAATAAACATTCAACTGCCAAATTCGAGATGGCTGGATGATGAAAAAAATCAAAAATGCATCTCTGAAGAAGCGATTTCTTCGTCGTAAGCGAGAATGATATGGAATTTGATAGTTGCAACATATTATCTTGTGCATTCTGCTCAAAATAGGTATAAGTTGAGCTAGAGGGTAGCTCGATTATTGTGAGCCATAAATAATTGAGATGAAATTGAGTGCTGTATAAATTGCAGGGCATAACGAGTGGAGTTGATCATTGAAAGACTGAAGAAAGGTATGCAAAGAGGCTATGAATATGAAGAGAAGAAGGAATGAAAGACAATCTGAAGGAGAGAGTCTTGCAATAGTCATCTAATAGAAACAGAAACTGATACTGACATAATGCTGATTGTTAGTTGTTAGCTAGAAGGGGAAAGAGAAGGCTCTGCATACATATTTATTACACACACACATAGAGAAGACAGAATGGCTGTAAATGTTCAAGTTCATTTTGAACTGACTGCATTCATTTCTTTCAGCAGAGCTCTTTTCTCGGCAATCGATCTTCTCGAATTCGTGCTCCTTTCCCATCCTTTTTTGTCCACAGGCATCAATTTTCGTCGTTTTTCTATCACTAGTGCACCCTAATACCGTGATAATTCCCTCGTTTTTGCACGAGCTTTTTCATCGCTTATCACGTTTTTTCATGCATATTGACTTTATCGGTCTTTTCTTTATCATAGATTTGCCATGCTTTGTTTCGTTACGTGAGAAGATTTTTCTTCGAATTTAATCTCAATGAACCGAAATTTCTTATCCCCGAATAGTTGGATTAATCATATTTTTAAATTTGTAATCTGTCTAAATCCTAAGAAATAAGTATAATACCAAAGACTGAGATATTGTCGAATTTTTATAGGTCGACATTATATTTCTCTCGTTAAATTTTCAAATAGAAGCAGAGTTCATCTAAAATAGATCAAATCGGATCTTTGCATCATGCTTGGATGATGAACAACATTATTTTTGATGTTCTGTTACCTTTTTTCGTAATAAGCTATGGGAACTTTATTTACATTCTGAAAACGACAACTTTTTCATGGCTATGTTTTCGTCTTGTAGAATTAGTCCATACTGCTACAGAAGCGGGAAATAGAATGACTGCTCCGGAAAAGGAAACGATGCCGAGAACTACAAGCATTGTGCCGACCTGGAAGATTAATAAATTTCCTATCTACAAAGGGCGAGGTGTGTTACTTGGAAGAATGCAGCTGTCTGAGTGAACAGGAGGGGTAATCCTCCCATAATCGAAGTCACCGCTCCCAACAAACAAGCCAAGCCAGCTTCACGATTTGCTTCACTAAAATCTTATTGACATTGCATTAATTGATTGGAAAAGTCGAAGTTTTGTTTAGAATTTGGGCGTCAAAACTTGAGAAACAATATGATATAGACTTCTTTCATGCTACTTGCCTCAACTTGAGAACAATATCAGTTTCATCATTCTTCTTGAGTGCAATTGCATAGTGGAGAGTGTAGTCGAACGAAAGACCGATTGTGAGGACGAGAATAGTGGATTCGACCACGCCCAGCTGCCAACCGAAGAGCAACAGAATGGCTGTAATGATAAAGATAATTGAAAGGATGATGAAGATCGACAGCAGGGAGATGAGCACGTGACGAGTGCACAGGGCTACTACCAACAGAGAGATGATCAGAGATGCACTCACAGAAGAGACCGTCGAAGAACTGAATTATGTTCTGGACCTACTCAAGAATTTGCAAATTGTTTACCTCATCGTATTGGTTATATCGAAGAATCGAGTGACTTCAGAAGATGACATGCAGAATACATCTACGTCTGAAGAACAAATTCATGAAAAACTATTTGACCGAAATCTAACTGAATATTCTTTGTAGTCGTTCACAATTTGTGTCGATGTTGTTGAAGAGTGCCTTTGTGGATTTGTCATCCACTTTCAGTTTATATCGCGATGGCACGGATATGTAGTATCTGGACATGCATATTAATTATTGCAGTAAAATTAAGATTCATACCCCGATAGTGTCATATTTCCATCAAAAATAGGACCATCGCTAGGAAACACAGCTCTATCTTCCGGAAATGATGAAGGTAACTTGTTCTGAGAACCAGCGAAGTTCATGAAGCATTCGTTTTGGATCTGATAAATTTGTCAATGAAAATCTAAATTGATACGATATCACTAGGGACCGCAGATTCTGCCCACTTGTATTTTTGCGTTGTTTCAGAAAGTGACCATTTGAAATCCCAAAAATAGGAAGTAAGTATTTTTCAAAGTGGATAGACATAAAAAGGCATTGTCTGATTTGATGAACCATCTAATAAAACGGTTCTGTACCAAAAATCAGCTCGAATTTTGCGTGCTCACTTGTGCTCATAGCGATTTCGTAAATTGAAAACGTGTTCATTTTGATGACTGCCTTTGGTGGAATTATTTTTATTATCTATTTCTTTCGCGGATTTTTAGTTACATCGTAATTCATTTGTTAGAGATGAAAACTACCGAAATATATAAATCTTTCAGAACCATTTGTGGTCCCTAGATATAACTCACAATTTTGTCATACAAACACGATGAATTGTCATTGAGCAATTGACTCGTCCAAGATATATAGTCTGTTCCATTATTTTGCAGATTTACAATTCGAGTTATTTGATTCTGAAAATTATCTTTGCACGTTTTAACAAGGAAATAAGCAAGATAATCTTGCCTGAATCCTCTTTAGAAACTTCCGATTTGGATTAAATTCGCTGTGAATTTGATTCGACTTTTTGTATGGACTAATTGAAGATGCAGCTCTGAAATTATGATTTCGATTCTATTGAATCCGTTTTCCAGACAAACTCGACAGGTTTAATTCCGAAAATGTAATTCTCAATCAACCACCAAGGACGCTTCCACTCGAGATCGAATAAATGAGAATGATCATCGAAGAATTCATGCCTATTTGCATCAACTAGAACCTGAATTTCTGAATTGCAATTGCTGAATCTTGAAAATACAAAACAAAATGAGTGCTAAGCTAGAATACCATAAATTGAAAATGCTGAATTAAAAAAAATTTGTTTTACGAGTAGAATTTGCAACAATTTCAAGAAAAATTATCTTTTTCATTGTTAAATCTGCAGTGTCTTTGCGCCGACACTGATTCTAACAACCTTAAAATTTAAACTCTGAAACTTAACAGATATAAGAATTGAGATGTGTCGAATTCGAAAATTATGACAATTTTTCAAAAATATTCACACATTCTCAGATTTGAGCGCATCATGGCGCAGGTACTTTTCCGTTTACTTATGTTTTAATGAAAATTTACCTTCGTTGGATTAAATCTCGGCATGGACATTCCAGGATAAATGAAAATTAGAGCAGCAGAAATGGCTGTCAACAAAATTCCGAAACCGATAATGATCCACCCAAAACGAGAAGTGAATTGGGCTGTTTGGAATGGAAGGTTGAAGTGAGTCAAGAAGGAACAAGAGCGAATATGGCTACATGATTTGAGCATCATTGTGGAGGGAAGAAGGAACAGAAGAAGAATATAATTCGCTAGCACGGTTGAAGAGGCAAATATACCGAAGCATCTAAAGTTTGAGTTAATTTATGAATCGACTTTTTTTAAAAAGAAATCTTATTTTGTTGTACTAGTTTGTATTTCATAATGCTAAATTTCAACTCATGGAAATTCTTGTATTTCTACCGCAACACAATGATGCTGCTAGTGAGATTGGTGAGGAATGCAATGGCTGTCGTGGCTGAAGTGATGAACATCGAGAGCAAGGAGTGATGCAGGGAATTGCGGAGAGCAGCTCGAAGGGCGTCTGCCTCCTTGTAGGTAGGCAGATAGGGGTTGCCTACTTCGTATGATAAATAGGACAGTTTCTGGTATTGCAATGAGTGAGAAAAACTAATAAATGAAATAGTAACCTTCTTCTCACTGCGAAAATACACAGACAAGACGAATGCATCGTCGGCACCAATGGCTATCAGCAGCACGAGAACTAGCAGATTGATGAAAGGGAAAAAATCAATTCCTAACGCTACCTGAGGAAGAATATGTTTTTTTTTAATTATATGAACACGATAGCTTACAGAATAAATATAAAACCCGAGTCCAATAGAAAGAACCACAGTAGTCAGCACCATCGCAGTGAAAAAAATACTTTGAGCATAGATCAGGAAACATCCAAATACCAAGATCCCTGAAAGAAGTTAGGTTGTTCAAAAAGCTGTGAATTGATTTTATCCCATTCTCTTGATTTCATGAAGAACATTTCCGTTGAATTCAGATTAAACTTCCAGTATTAATGTATCATCAGTTTGAGTATAACGACAAATTTCGACAAACGTTTTGACATAGATAAGTGGACTTATTAGATTGAAATGCAAATACGATTTATGGCGTAACTTTTAGGCCAATTTTTGGAATATCATAAAAAAACGCTGTTCCGAAATTTAATTATGAAAAAAGTTAGAATCGAAATCTAAACTATCCGCAATTCATATCCGATATTTCGAACAAAGCTGATCTTCAATGAAACTAACCCGAAATGAGAGCGTATTTGCTATCGCTGATAAGCACATCCAAGAAGATCTTCTCTTTGAGATTAAATGCAATTCCCTTCAGCTTCAAATTGAATGAACTATTTTCGATGTGATCGATGAGTCGAATCGCGAGTGCATCGTAGAAAGCTCGATTAGATCCGTGGAACATTGCGACCTAAATGCAATATTTAGAGAATTTTTTTCCTCTGATTCGAACTTTCAGAACGACAGTGAACATTTTCTCCTTTTCATTCCACTGTTTCGGCATCAAGTAATGCATCGCTTGCATAACAGTTTCATACGAGCAGACTGGACTAGAAGAATTTGAATAGCATTCTAATAGAACATCTCTCAAGACATTGATGCTAAAAATTTATTTAGCTTCAAAGTAGCATAAGATAATTAACCTACTCCTTCTGATTCAGGGCTTCACATAAGTTCGGTGTCGTTAAATTTAGACACAGTGCGTAATAAGGCAGATTGAAGGAATGATTTGTAGTGTCTTCTCGGAAATTATGCTCCATCATTACAGTATCAACCACTTCATCGATTTTACATAAGTGTTGGAATGCATCTAACGTGAACAACTAAATTTTCAGAAGAGATAAACAACCCATAATAACAATTACTTCATCCCAGCTGTCAACCCGAATCATTATCTTTGCTAAATAGTCAATAACCTGCAAATATTTTAATTTTTACTCCTATCATCTATAGACTACTTTGGGACTCTTACCTCATATGGAGTGCTTTTCGGAAATGAATTGTACATTTCACAAACATCGCTGAGATCTTCTCGATTCGGCTCTGCGCCGACACCATAGTCATCATAATTGACTGTTATTGGTTCGAAGGTAGCAGATCTATGGAATTTTATGATTTCTGATCAGCTATACTGGATTTTACCCATTTGTGCTGTCGATCAGCCATTCGTCAGGATCTACTTCATTCGATAAGCTCAGAAGATCATTCGTTTCAGCTGATCGTTTGTCAATCGTTGGGTGTTTGCTTTAATTTAAAATTTTTAGAATAGAGTTGTTTCATATGCAACAGGAATTGGATGGAATTTTGATTCTGAAGATGTTTGAAGTTCAATTTTGATTCAAATATTCGCCTTCACAATTTTCGTTTCATCTAGGATATACTAACTCAACGATGATTTCGAAGCCGAAATGCGTGCACCCCTAATTACAACTCTGATTCCAGTCATACTTATATTCTTTCCGATTACCTCAGATACCATTTGAGTATTTCGACAGATTCAGGAGTGACAGCAGCGATTCGTTCGAGAGTCAGTCGGGCTGCTGACAAATCTGTTCGCCTCGTTTCGAAGCCCTGTTTGCAGATATTTGATCAAACATTTTCTCACGAAATATTTACCTTCGATGGATTGAAATTAAACGTTTTGTAATTGAATATGATTGCATAAAGAGTGAGTATCGAAGATATCGATATTGTTACGAAGAGGACTTTCTTTGGGTGGAACAAAACTAGATTGAAGTAGCTGAAAAAATGTTCACTAAAGATGTGAAATATAGCGGCTCACAAATTTTTGAAACGATGCATGCTATTTAGAGTTTCCAAATTTTGTATTTTCATTGATCAATCCGAGTGAAAATTCGAAGAAAATTGTCACTCAATGCTATTCAAAGCCTATAGATTTCAGAAAAAATGTTTCTTTGAAACTAGACGTTAAACACTCCAAAATCCATGCATTGTTCTAAATACTTGTGAGTCACTGTATGAAGATAAAAAAAATAGTTCGTTTCTTACTTCGGAAAAATTTGGAAAGAAAACTTTAAATCTACTTCAAGTATAAATTGAAGTGATGAAATCTATCCAAAGTTGGAAGTATAATTCATTCAACAGTGCTAACTATGTTTTTATCTAAAATATAAAATGATGAAAACTATCCTGCCTTTCAAAAATTGTGCTGGCTAGTGAATTTGCGAATGCGAGCATTTTGATATGTCAACAGGGTATTCGAATGTAGGCTGACTGTAAGGGAAAAGGAAATGGGAGAGGCAAGATTGAGGACGACATTGAGAAGCAGAAGATGATGCACATTCACAATACACAAAGCTGAATGTGAGGCAGGACAGGCACTTTATGGATGATTCAAATCATACGATTCTGTGAAAACTGCTGTTTGCTCAAGGAGTCAGCAGTTAAAGTAGCCACACTTCAATCAGTCAATTCCTGTACTCCTATATTTTATTATTTTCTCCAATAGATATCAACACAACTTTATTATACAAAATCAATTAAACTAGAGAATGTAAATTCGTGATATTTTTATTTTCAACACCTCTGCAGCGACGAACAAATAATTGATTGGGAGTGGATAGACAAAGCAGGCGAATGGTATGGGAATAGATAGAAAGGAAGAGGCAAACACTGGGCGATAGATGCAGTGAATTTGGCCGATCTGATCGTCTGATGGTAGTCAGTGGATGGTCGGAGTGGGTTTGAGCTGGGATGATTTAACCGAACCTCAGAGGACGAGGTCCTAATCCGCGTTTATTCGACCTGAAAGAAACTCTATTCGTTAATGTCCAAATTTAATTCATATAATAATGCATAAACCTTATCTGGATTTAAAAAAAGTCATGAAATAATAATAATCAATTTACTTCGAAAAGTCCATTTATAACTTACTCATGCTCATAATAATATCCTGAAGGTTCAGATCCACTAAATCGTTGCAAATATCGGCCAACTGAAATTTATGGCATTTTTAATAGTTGCTATGAATAATTATTCTTCACTACTATGTTATTTATAATATTCCCTCAGATGAAGTAAATTGTTGCAAAAGTATCCAAAGGTTTGGAACAATGCCCGATGTTTCAAATTATCATTTTCAGGGTTATTTATGAATCAATTTAGGCGAAATTTTTAGAATCACTTCACTTAATGTAATCTTCGAGTTTGCACAAATTTCAAAAAGTTGTTTCGATAAAAATCTAAATATGGAGAATTTAAAAATCGCTCTATCATGCTCGTTAACGGAGAAAGACAGAGGTGTAACTTGATCCAAAACGTTACAGAATGATTTACAATCATAAACAAGAGTTGAAATATGCACGAAATAGTCCAAAATCAAAAATGAAACCGAAATGGGTCTAAAATCGATAGTGTAGCACTTTAGCCATGTTCACTGACAACTTGAAATCATTGTGTAGGGAAACACATTCTTCGTTAATGGATGAGAGAGTGAAAATCATAAATTGTTTTAACTTTTGTGTGTCATTGTAGACGTGATATCAACAAAAAAAAGTGATGTGTTGTAAAATGCTATTTTTAATTATCAATATTTGTGCATGAAATTAATTTATAAATCTTTTCCGAGCTTTTGGAATGAAAACTGACATAATTGAGCTGCTTCATTATCGCTCAAGGGTAGTGATGCGACCCACGAGAGGAGGAAGGCCAACAGAGCCACTAGGAATCTGCAGCTCGACCGCATACCTTAACAAAACTAAATGGAAAAATAGATTGATTAGATTAATGCTCGATTTTAACGACGATCAATATATGAATTATATTAACGAAAGAGCTGCTTATTCAATATCGAGCAAGAAGGAATATTAATGCGCGATATTAAAATCAAAATGAAAGTTTAATTAGACATCAGAATCGTCAGAAGTTGATGAAGATCGCTACTTTAACAATTGTTAATTTCAAGAAAATTATTATGAAACTTATCCCAATTTTGCATTTGAAATTTAGGCAATTAAGGTTCGAATGAAGCTAGGAAGATATCGTTTTAACACGTAATAACAATATCTTTTAAGAATAAGTAGAATATTACGATTTAAAAAGTCGAGTTTTTGTCAATGACTTTATGCACATCAGAAAAATGACGTAAATGATAGTGCTCTATTTGGTTTCTCAACGAATTTCCAGTTATTACCTTTTCCCACATTGCTACTTTTCTGGCTAATTTACCCCCACTTTGTCATTTTTATGAAAGCATCAAAGTCGACTTCATCTATCAAAACTACAGTAATCGCATAAAGAAATGATTGGCGAAAAGCAGGGAAAGTGAAAGGATGGAGAAAATGTCGCTTGGACAAATTGAAAAGAAAAGTTAAGCGAGTGGCAAAACATGGGAATTGTATACCCAAATTTATTTAGCGGAAATAACACCAAAAATTGCGCTAATCTAACTAAACATGTCAATTTATGGTAATGTAACATTTTATCGCATGAACAGGTGATTTCTTGAAATATTATATGTGGGTTAAAACAAAATTGTGTGCATTTCTTCTTAGATTATAAGCGAAATTATATGTTGCAAAAGTACAAAATTCAGCATGATCTAACTCAATGAACTAAGTTTGTACCAGATGATGGAATAATTTCAATGTGATAAAATAAATAAAGTCACATCATTAGGAAGTAAGTAATGAATATTTGGTGATGTTCGATCCGAAGCATTGCATTCGTCACATTCATAACAATTCATATATAAGAGTTCAGATACTGCAGAGATCTATACTATTTTAGGATTTGCGGAAAAATAAGCATTTGCATTGTTTCGAATCCGAGATAATGGCTCTCGAAATATGTGACGATGTGTTGAAATTGAAAATTTTAATATCCTTTTGTGCCTCTAGAAGGAAGATAAAAATACCCCAACAAACTAGAAAAAGGATTGGGCAAAAACTAGGCAGAATGGCAAAGGAACGAGATGGCTTATGAATTTGCTGCTAATGGTCATAAAAGAGAAGGAGGGCATTCCTTGAATTAGGCTTATTGAAATATTCGAAAGAAAAAAACTGCTCACTAGGGAAGCATCTGACCTCGTCCTGGCGATATGAAAAACGGATACTACTATCGTGTTCT
>LIAE01010292.1:110380-131526 GCA_002287525.1 Diploscapter pachys | reverse complement strand
CAGTTGTCCGGCCACTCTTTATATTTTGTTCGGGTTATTCAAAGAATGCGTCTTAAGAGAAAATCGCGTCCCTCACATTCTGGCCTTCCCCGAACGCTTCTCCTGGCAAGTTCCTGCGCGTATTAGGTCTTAAAATTTCAGAAATTACTTCTACTTTGATATTTGACTGAGATAATTGGGTGTAATTAACTTTTAGTGTTTTAGTTGCGTTTTCCTGATCGACAATAAATTTTCCTCCTTTTCGCTCGCTTCAATGCGTTCCGTGTGAACGTCATCCATTTCTGCTTTTTGAGGGGACGGCACAAGGCAGCGTGTCTAAATAGATATTAAATTTAGAAAATAGATACCGTAGATGAAATACAGATCATATTCTAATATCTGGGTACATTATTTCGAACAGTGCGCTCCCGAATATAGAGGATTTTTAAAATCTTTCGTCATTTTTGAGGTATTAGGTCACAAAATGACCCCATGACTGACCGTCACATATCTAGATCATATTCCGACCCACAATATTAGAAGACTAGATACCAGAGATCCAATAGAAACTAAATTCGACCTGATTTTGATACGTTCTGAGTGATTGCTGGCTCTTGTAACAGAACTACTGTGAAGTATGGAAGATTTTGGAGTAATAAATGAGCCCAGTGTCCAGAAAGATGGATCTAATGGCCTATAGACTTCAGAAATAGTAAGACATGATAGAATGATTCATTTTGGTAGGCGATTTGGGGATCTATGACATACTTCTGGAATCAGACACCTCAAAAACCTCTATTTCTGTCAGATCCCATCAATTTTCTATAGTAATTCTAGGGGGTTCTGTTGAAGACAAGTGGAAATTTAGTACCTAGGAAAATCATACATGAAATTGAAGGAAATTAAATGTAGAAGATAATTAGCCTAATTAGCATATCGATTTGACACTTTTTGGGGTCATTCGGTATGCTACTGACGCTTAAAATTCGGGGTTACTTTTACAAGTTGCCAAAAATAGTAAGTTATTTCCGATTATTATGAGTTACTATATGAAATTTCTAAAGAAAATTCTAAATTTTACATAATATTTGACGAAAATATGCTAAATTTGAAAATTATAAGTTGGGACTTTCTTCCCAGGTTATTTTGGTTTGAATAAATAGGTGCCTTCGTTTTCAGATTGCGGTGCCTCCATTTCCATGTTGCCGTTGAGTGATTAGCAAGGAATAAGAATCAAAAGTGGAAGTTTGATAGTGGAAATCAATAAAAATGCACAGAATTGTACAGATGAAGAAGAAAAAATCAAAAGAATGACCTAAATTAACGGAATTTGCAAAGTGGAAGGACGTGGTGGTTTTTTTTGTAATAAAAGGATGTGGTGAGGTGGTGGTTTTTCGTAACAAAAAGACGTGGTGAGGTGGTGGTTTTTCGTTGTTGCCGACGGAACAAATTTTTCACCATCGTTTCAATTTCGAAAATGGAAATTTTTGTTCACTTTGAACCAATTGAATCGAAAACCATTCATTTCCCTTTCAAAAATTTCACCCATTTCTCAAATAATTCGATTCCTTGCTGGCGGTGAGTTTTGATAATGATAAAAAATCTTGCTCGCAACTGATAAAATGGCGGGATTACAGATGAAACATGTTAATTTTTGCGGCATTTATATTTACAATTTTGAGCTGCAATGCGCCGTTCTGAAAAGAAAATTGCTCTGATGCATTTTTAGGTCTGATCAAGAAGAAAATACGACAGATGAACAGCACTTATCAGTTTTATATGAATTTTAGAAGTTGAATAGTGCGGAAATAAATTTTAATTTAGAAGATAACACTAATTATGACATTTAATCGCGAATCCTATAATTTTAACCGATATTCGTTAGAAGTCTTATAAGAATAGAAATCTTAGATTAATTACAGCTCACATTTTACATGCAATTAAATGTTATAGCGAAAGTTTGTTCCCAACTAAAAATTATCGATATTCTGAAACAACGAATATGGTATTTGGAGAAATAAAGGTTGCAGATATAAAATTCCGAAAACGTATAAAAATAATTTATTCACAATAAATATCGCAAGATTCGTATAAATCAGATATTCACGTAACACGAGCTGGAATGACAACTTGCTGATTTCTACTTCCTACATGACTACTGACATCGTTGTTTGGAGCAACATCAACTGTGGCTGTGTGTCTGTTGCATCGTAATTTCTTCCAGAGAAATTTTAGATCTTTTATAATAAGTTTTCGGTTCTTTTTGCTAATGATGAAAAATGATAAAGGAACGAACAGAGTCAAAGGAAAGCTGATTAATGCTGATATTATCGCTTGCCAATTGTGGTCGATATTATCGTAGATTTGAAGGAGTTTCGTATTGTCATTCAAATAATCAGTTGGAACCAGATTATCGGAGAAATGTTGTACAACTCCAGATGCTATATGACTGGCAGAAAATTGTAATATTTGAGAAATCTTCAATTTTTTTATAAGAACTTATTTTGATGGTAAATTCACATTATGCAAGATAAAAATAATAAATTTTTAAAAATCTCACAATGTTTAGAATAAACAGTGGGAGTGCTTGCATAAGTATATTTATTTCGCCATATTTATTATTTGGCAACGTATTAGCTTTGATGTGAATAATTACACTAATATAAATGATGATTATAAATGTGCTCATAAAAATTTGGAGAAAATTTTCTATCTAAAATATATAATTAATATGATTATGCATAAGTTTAAAATAAAATATTGCTTACGTAAAAGATTATCTGGCAGTAGAGATCCAAATTATAGAGAGCTTTATTATTATTAGCTCGTACATAAATCCGAATAAAATAACTATGACACGCTATTATAAAAATAATGAAACATCCAAGATGGGAATTTCTAAATTTATTAAAAAGTAAATTAGTGTAATTTGATAAGATTATACAGCTTTCTCACAAAAAGTGATTTTTTTTGCAATATAATTGCACTCATAAGACTGCATCTGAATATGAACTCACCTTAACACAGCACGATGGCGAATTTGTAAGTCAAATATATTTACGAATCGCTGAACACATAAATAAAAATCACCAATTTGGATAAAACGCATTGGTAAATTGTAGGGTTTATAACGAAAATAGAATGTTGGCTCTGTATATAGGTTAGTATAGCCATTAGGAGTATTCAATTTAAAAGAAATTAGAGCCAAAAATGTCAAAACACTGCATAATTCTAAATAACAAACAACAGGATAGTAAGTAAGCTGAAATAATTGTTGTCATGATAATTCGAGATCATATCAATATTTTTCATGCGGTTAATATCTGTGACATACAGAAATTAACCCAAAATCACGAAAAACCTGACCCTCCAAATCAACGCCGAACTCAGCCATAATTTTTAATAATCACGTGAGCACATTGTTACCAAGCGTGAGAACTTTGTTCCCAAAGCAGAAATAGTGTAGGATAAGAAGAAAAAAGGGGAGAAATAGCGTTTGGTAACAAAGTGCTCACTCGTGGGAACAAAGTGCTCGCAGCCATTTATCATAAAGTTTACTGAAACATAATGGACATTATATATCATAAAATTTAATTTCTTATTGAATATTTTATGGATAATTAAAAAAACCTTTCTATCTTTCCGAAATAATCGGACAAGCACATAAACGAATAGAATGTTAACCAGTATTATAGGTGGATAAAAATAATATTCAGCCATATTGAATGCATTTAAGTAAGAAAGTGTCATATGTACCGGAATGCTGTGCATTGATTCTTCTATGAAATAAATCCACCTCAATGCGTTATTAGCAAGTTCGGTGATGTAATCACTTATCAGCCCAAAATCAACCATTCCTGAAAACTTTATAGAATAAGAAGATTTTTAAAATAAAATTATGAAGCTTTAGTTATGCATATCTTGAAAGAATAAGAAATCGTGTGTCGAAGTGTTGAAATATAACTGAAAAAAACTTAGAATATAATTTAGAAGTGAAAGTTGATGATATTTAAATGAAAGTGTAAAGGCCTAAGATTATTTTGCGATATGAAGATGGCATTTCATCAAACACTAGAATTAAATTAGAAAGCAAACCCACAAGTTTGTAACTTTCAAACATTCAATTAGGTATTCATAATTTTCTTCTTCAGTTTTGAACTAACTTCTTGAAATTTATTAATGAAACCTCTGCGTTGATCTTTGTGCATCGTGATGATAAAGAGAAATTTGAAAAAAAAAGTTTTTATTTAAAATACTCAACAACATCATAGCAAATAAAAGAATAGTTAAGAGCCATTCCACGAATAACTGTAATAAGGGTTCGGACAATTGCAAAAGTGTCCCGGATCCGAACCAAACCCATATGGATGGTATACCATGGACCCATATGATAACATGATAAAGTGGTAGCACGGTACTCTAGAAAGCAAAAATGAAGTATTGCCCTTAATCTGCTATATCCCGAAAAGATTTTCCGAATTCGTTTGATTTTACAAAAGTTAGGAATTTTTGAAAATTTCTATCATTTTCGTGGGTCTGATCCATTCAAACCTCCATACCACGCATACCATTATAGCTAGATCCAAAGTGTCTCCGCAAAAGTTGCTCAGTTTTTCGAGCTCTATTTATTGGTATACGTGTTGTGGGGTCTAACCCTTAAAATTGAAATTTTGATTTTTGGTCAACAACTTTGGTGCGATGATAATGTTATTGGTGTCCCCCTTGTTGGGACATAATTTTTGGTGTATAAGATGCAGAATTACCTGGAGGATCCGAATATAAAATCAGATTTTACCAACAAATAACAAAAGTTTCGAGTTATGGTCGATTTTCTGCAAAATATGCATGTTTTTGAAACTGCCATTTTTTACTTTGGGACCTCCTCCAGTTCCAAACAAGTGGCTGACCCCCCTAAACCATTATATTTCTAGAAAGTACATTCCATGGCTATATTTATCCTTTTTAAAATTTTCGAAAATCTTTTATAGCAAAAAAGTTTTCTTTGTACCTCCTGTTTACAGTCAAATCGCCAAAACATCCAACTTTGACCCCCACCTAGCCCCGCCCACTTTTGGGGGCGGGGTCTGGTCTCCCCATTTTTGTGTATAGGGTCCATGGGTGTATCCACCATATAAGTTTGGTTCGGATCCGAGGCACTTTTGCAGTTGTCCGGTCACTTTTTATATTTTGTTCGGGTTATTCAAAGAATGCGTCTTAAAGATTACTTTTTCCTACATTGTAATATTTCGGATTTTCTTGCGTAGCAGAATAAACGCAGATCATCGGTAGTTTCTCGGTGAGATTTATATTTTCCAATTCCCAATAATGTGATGCCTCCGAATCTGAAAGTGATAATTATCTTTTGAAAATGCCTTTGACGCTCGAAAGATGCGAATGTTTAGCCGACATTCTTAGAAATTTTCATTCCTGTAATTTTTAAGCGAAGACTTCCGATTTTCGCAACTACTAATTTTGAAAATGAGGATCTTCTTTACATTTTGCAGAAATATCGTCGTTATCTTTAGTCGAATGAAGATATAATTATTGTCTGTTATAAATGAGAAATCCTCTCCCTCCCTGGCGGGAAAAGGTGAGATACGAGGCTTTTCGTTGACTCTGCGTCTCTGATTCTCTGTCTCTCTCTTCTCTTACTACACTATTTTCATTCGCGGCTCGCACCATCGCCTGTCTTGAACAGTAGGCGACATCTTTGTCATTTACAATGGATAATAATGAAAGTTTGAGAATAGATGAGATCAATGTTGATCATAGGATTGGGTGATTGTTTGATGTAAGTTAATTTGAGCGAGATCATTTAAGATGGAGATTTATGTATTCAAATTTGATTCTGGTCAATCACAAGACCCTATTCTGCACAAGGAATGTCAAATTTTTATATCGAAATTATAACGTCTTTCAACTTACCAATCTGTAATTACATGCATCACTCTACATTCGAATTATTTCCCTAGCAATTAACCTTGAGGTGGTTCAGCATTTTAGAAGATTTTCACTTCTACTTGTAAATGCAACTATGAACATACTCCTATTGATTTCGACCATTTCCTATCATATATACACAGTTTCGACTGAATCATGCCAATTAATTACCCCGGATGATTTTTTGGCCATGAAAGATGGTTGCACAGAAATATTTGGTATCCTTAAAATCGATGACATTTCGATCAAAAATGTATCTGAAGAAGTAAGAAAATCTTGCTATATAACTTTCATAATATAAAACTTTAGTGGCTTGAAAGAAAACTTTCATCGATTAGGAAGGTTTATGGTTACGTGATTGTAAGTTTACTAGTTAATTATTCCATTTTCACTGCAGTCGAGAGTTATTTAATTATTTTTTTATTCGACCGCATTTATGGTGGAACAATAATGGAATGTTTAATGTTTATAATTTTTATTGCATTGACAAATCTGAAGTTATTTCGACGATTTTTAAGAAATTATTTCGACGATTTTTAAGAAATTATTTATCAACTGATTTAGCTGTATATATGATACTTAAGACGAGAATGTTAGTGTCACCCAGACGAATAATTTATTGAAATGACATTTTAATTTTGATAAATTTATTTATAGATAGGATATACGAATCTTACGACATTCAGCTTTCTCCGCAACTTGGAATTAATTCACTTGCCATTGGGAATAAACACGACTTTTGATCGTAATACTTTTACAAAATATTAAATTTAATATAGTATAGTTAGTAGTTAATTGAATTTAAGCAAATATATCCGTCATTTACATAAAAAAATAACTACGCCTATTTAAAAATGATATAAGATTAAATTCGACCATTTTTCGCATAATTAAAAATAGCAATATAAATATATTTTTATTTACGCATATATTCATACAGCATTTGTAGCAGCTTATCCGTTGTTATTGATAGTCGGAAATGTGAATAACGCTTCACTCGATCTTAGAAACTTAACAGTTTTAAGGCCTAAACCCGACATACGATGTGAGTTTTCTATCATAAACGCCAGGCTTAGGGAGCACTTTCGTCAGACGAAAATAAACTATAGGAAGTAGATCACACGAGGTTTCTGATGATCGTCCTTCCTAGGTCTGATAAACACTCAATTTCTCATCAATATTAAGTTCCCCCTATTGTCATTTCCAACAATACAGTTTGCCTGGAAGAAACTACTTCTATTCGTCTTGTGCAGCAACATGCATTTATTATGGGAACACCAATTTGCAAGCCTTCAAGTCAGTTTGATATTCAATATTTGCATCGATGAGCTTACATAAACACTAAATATTTGAAACAATTTTATCCAAAAGTTGCAAAAAAAAAGTTTCTAATTTTCTAAAGATTACATCTATTGTATCGGTCAAATTAAGTCATAGTTCGTGTGTTAAAGGGCGCTTTGCAAAAAAAATACGCATCACGGTTATGCGCAAAGAGAGGCTAGAGCGCTGAGAAGAAGAATCAGCAAAGGACAATAGAAAGAGTAGTACGCAAATTTCCTGTCTCTCTCGCCTTTTCTCGCTATTTTTCAACACATGAACTTTCACTTCATTTGACCAAAGTCATATACTGTTTTATGTAATTTATCCTATGCTCTATTGATCGTTGATCGCGTGTAAATATGCAAAATATTAGAAAGACCAACTTTTAATGGGCATGGATCTAGATATTTTATGTTTACGCTAAAATTGTCTCTTAATCCTCGATTTAATAATTGCAGAAGTTCATTGTATGGCGTCAATACCGAATGGCTCCTTAATTATGCTATCCTTAGGCATATTCACTCACATAACCTTGCCTGATAATTGTCAGATCTTGTATGGCTATTTGAGTATAGTTGGCGATGTTGATAACTCGTAAGAATTATTTTTTTTAATAAAAAGAGACTTTATAGCGGCAAATTGGAAACATATTGCAATGTTTCATTGTTCCATGCGAAATAGTATGTAGAAGGGATAATTGGCGATTTGGAAATATCGGAGACTCGGAGAGCCTTCTTGGAAATGCCAAGAAAGCTCTCCGATATTTGACTCTCCGACTTCGAGTCTCTGATATTTCCAAATTGTCGAATAATTTTCTCCCAAACTATCCTATTCTGTTTGCAACGATGTTCCATGAAAATACGTTACCAAATTACCACTTAAAACAACCATTTAACTTTTTCTAATATTCTTAATCAGACTTGCAAATAAATAACTGCAACCGCGGTTACAGTTGGCGATTTAAAAAAAAAACATATTTCAGTATCCATAAAAAAATATCATCATTAGAACTGATCTCTGGTGGAGTTGAAATTTATAGAACTAATATGACAACACTCAACTTTTCTAATCTAATAGCGATTATCAACCCATATGGTTAGTGTTCCGTAATAATTCGTAATTATTATTTTTAGGCATAAACTTCAACACCTTGTACGTTCGTGATAATAGTCAATTATCGAATTTTTTTATGCCAATTTTAGTGGTGAACAATTATCTAACAAAGTAAAACCATGTAATTTCGAAATTGCAGACCATAAAAAGTGAATACGAAAATGGTATAATTTATGATAGAGTACAACAGATTTCAGTAATAGCACCGACCATTATATTCTTTAACAATAGCAAATTATCCCTGGATGATATTATTGTAAGAAATTAGAATAATCAAGCTGTTTGGAGTTTCTGCTATATCAATGAAAATATTGGGAAATATGCTCTATTTCCTAATCCATTAAACCAATATCGCGCAATTCTATGTAGAGTATTCATACAAAATCAAAATAACCAATGAAGATATACATAATGCTTTATAAAGTGAAACTCGTGGAAAAAATAAAATAACAATCCATTAGTTGTACAGAACAAATCCCATCAATAAGTCAAATGATAAACTGATGAAAGTAACCGTTCATTTCATAATTCGAAAACAAATCGATAATTAAGTTCCCTTGTTCACAAGTGGTCATATCTTCAAAAGCGATAATATTCTGAATTACTAAATGATAACGGTAAAATTTCAGTGTAGCAAATTGCATTTCTTATCTAAGAAATATCATATGTTGTTAGATATTCGAGATAATGCAAACAATTGTGAAGATTCATCCAATCTGATCGATTACGATGATAATTTAACCGAATATGCGATTTCAGTAAGTCATTAAATTTATCGTATTCTTTGAATTGCACTGAAAAAACTACCGAATTTGTGATTTTGTTCATATCATGGTTGAATCATGAAAGACTAATATGATTAGGAAGTTCAGTTATGTGCTATAATCAATCGTGTTATATTGGCCTCCTTTTCGGCTTATCCACACCCACTTGTCTGGTTTACCCACTTTTTTCTTTTTCCCTACTCTTAAAAATGTAGGTAGAAAAACAAGTGGGCGTGGAATATAAGAAACCTTTCCAAATTGCCCTTATTTGTTGCAGGAACCTGGATCTGGAAAAGGAAAAGTCATCTATATTGATCATATCGGATACTACGATTATTTTAAAAATGAAAATTTCTACACAAAAGTACATTTCTTGATTAGCCTTTTCCCAATATTCTTCATTTTGTTTGAATGACTTGATCAATATATCTATTTTCTTTAAAAATAAATAGTTAAAAGTAATATCGAACTTTATTCAAAATGCTTGCAATAGTGGTGGTCTAGCGCAGTAATTGTGTTAATGCCTAGAGAATGGCCTCAAGTTTGCTCCCACCTCGACCCAAACCAAGGGGGTTAAGAAATGTTGGTAGTGGATAAAACCGCAGGAAATTTGCCTAAAATCCCTCGGGACGGGCCACTAGTCCTGTGTGGCTAGGATAGACTGACTGTCTCATTACGGACAGAGGATAGCCGACCCCACCTAGTGGGAACAAGACTAGGAAATTTTTATTTGCACAAATTAAGCCGAAAAAATATGTCGCTCCTTTGTTAACCCTCACAATCAGGATTCCTGGATCACACTCAAATCTGATGATAATCACAGCCAATTTGAATCTTCCATCATTTTAAAATCGATGTTAAAAATATCTTTCGATGTCTGATAAACTAGATATTCATATTAATCAAATAACAAATAATCATCAAATTATCACTGATAATCAGTGAAATATGATTTGTTTCATAAGTAGCATGTGACATGCTTTGGAAAAAATTGAAAAAAAAAAGTTATATAACGGAACATTTCTTCGTAAAAATTCATAGAAATTCTGAAGCTAGAATACCTAGGCTACTTCCTGATATAAATAACTTATAGAATCTGACACTTTAAAAAAATAGAAAATTTTAAAAAGAAAAATCAATGACATTTTTCATATTTTGTACTACTTGCATCATAACTTCCTTATTCGATGTCATTTCGACGAGATTTTTTCAGAATCGTGCTCAGCTGGCCTCTGAGAGCATCTTGATATTAAATTTGAGTTTTTTACATGCAGAATAACGAAAATAGAATTTTCCGGAACAGGCGGAACAAGTGGCCGAATCGGGTTTTAACCCCCATATTCGGAATCTACGTAGTCTAAAACCTCCAGGGACGAAAAATCAGCTCGAAATTTGAGAGTCGACTTCTTGGGTACTACCCCATACTCGATTCTTACGAAGAACGTGTCATATATAAACGAGATTGGCGATAGATAATGATGAAATAACTGAAGCTGTTAATTTAAACTCCGATAATTTTACAAGGGAAAATACTTTATTCTTTTTGCATCAAATTCAATTCAATCGGTAAAAATATCAATTTGTTCAAATGCTCAAATCAAGAAAAAATTATAATTCAAAAATGACCGAGTTTCGCAGGCTAAATATGGAATACTAGAATGTGGTCGACGAAAATTTCAATAGGATAGAGCATTTTAAGCACAGCTCAGGGGGCATATGGAAAATTCCAGATAAAATGACAAAATTTATGAGTTTTTACAAAGTTTTCTAAACTTCGAAAAAACATTCTTTTCAATTCTTCAGAATCTAATAAGAAAATCAATGAAGTATTCGAAATTAAAATTTTCACTAGATTTTGCAGGGTTTTCAAGGATCTTTGTATAATTCGCCAGTTCACGATGACCACCATTTGCTAAATTTATCAGGCTTTAGAGCTAGGAATTGTAGGGACAAGAACATGAATCGTTGAATTTTACAAATGATAGCCACGACGAACTGGTAAATTATACAGGAGGCCAATAGTCAAAAATCAGACCTAGGGAGCAGCATTTGAGTTAACTTAAAAATATACAAGGGGTAGGTTGAGGGTCGAAATTTACGTTATGACTGAGTACACGCAACGAAAATCTATTTAAAAAAATTAGGTTAGAGATACAAAATTGTGAAGTAAATATAATAGGGGGTAGATCGCAGCGCGATCATTCTGATTTAAGTTCTCCCTAGGTCTGTGAAAAGTTCCATTTTTCGAAGTCGTGATATACAAAATGTTGGAATTTTCAAATATTTGTAAGAATTGCCGAATTTCTGTATGATTCTAGCAATTTCTGGAGTGAATGAGGTACTTGCAGCAGTGAGTGAGCAGTTGCTTGCCGTTCACGAGCTGATCGTTGTGTCGCGTGTAGATGTCCACGCCATACTGGCCCTCCTCGGGGAAGTCGATGTAGATGTGCACCTAGATTTTTCTATCATATTCAAATTTTTAAATGTTTTATTCGAATTTCTTAGTCTAATATTCAAATTTTCAGTAATTCTCCTCTTCAACGAAAATGTTAAACCTGAATTGAATACTGCTTTGTTCAATTGAATGAAGGATTTTCCATCAAAAAGTTTAGCTACTTGAATTTTCCGAAAAATAGTACGAAAAAGATTTTNGAAATCTCTGGTCCGACCCCTTCCTTAAGATCGTCGAGAATTACGGAGAATGTGTTTTAACTTACCGTATCTCCCCGCATGACTGTCTTGGAACAACTCTGCAGAATTCTATCCTCCGTTCGATTTCTATGAAGAGAAGCTACGAATTCCGATAGGGGTTTTGTCATTTTGAAGCGGACTTCCACGTGCCGGGAGCAATTGATTATGGGCTCTAAAGGATTCTTTTCTTAGAAAACTCAAATGATTGATTTTCGAATGCTCACCTGGATGAGACATAGGAATAAGTCCGAATAACCGAGTTGCTTTTGCGGGCCCCCATTCACCCGAAGCGCATTCCGGCAAAGGTACCATTATCACTTGCAGACTCTCACAGACAACCTGAAAATCAGTGTTTATCAGGATTCAAGCAAAAAAGGCCTTCTGTAGTTCACACCCTTTTTGAAGAGATAATAGGAAGAGATATAGGGGAAGAGAAGAAGTGGGCGTGGGTGTGGAATACAGAAGGCCAGCAAAAATCTCTAAGTCTATTTATGGCAATCTAGAAATGTCACATCATATCTTCACAATGAAATGTGACGACTCTTCCAAATTACGGTATACTTTTCGTAAAATCGAATTTGAACATATCGTTTTGCATTGTTAACTTGAATGAAAACACGAAATGTGAATTTTCGTCTGGTGAAATATCTCGAAAAATGAACTCAAGCCCGAAAATATCGATACCTTGAATTTGCAGACGGATTTGAATTTAATGGGCTGGCCGGTGAGGTAGTGACCGGATGAGACGGAATTTGCGAAAATGTCTAGCAGCAGAGGCCTAGTAGAAGGAGCGTGCACTCGGAAGGAGACGAGCTGAAAAGTAAAACTGATAAATTAGCATTTTCAACATTTATAATTTGAAGTAATGCTATTGAATAAAGTGATCATTAATTTATCGATTTTCTATTTTAAAATTTAGGAAAAACGACAGAAGTAATCATCCGCATGATAAAAAGATTGAATACTCTAGCCAACATTCTCTCGATTTCTTTCGAATTTAAACAAAAAATTGCAATTTTTTTCAAGATACGTGAAAAAAATTAGCATACGTCTTCAGTAACGCTCTGCATGACGAATCGCTTGAGCGACAAGCCATTTATGGTGTTCTCTTCGGAATCGAAGAACTTCAGATTGTAGTGGAAAATGAGGGAGTGGGCCTCTTTTACAGGCAGCCTAACTGCCACTGTCGCTGCTCCACTTCGGTCAGTCTGGAAATAAAAACGAATCATTTCCCAAAAATTCATCATAGAATTAGAAATTAGCATTTTTTTTTTTTCAGACGAACTTTATCATAGATGGCAAATATGCTAATTTAAAAATCGATATTTTTGAATTTTTGAAAAATCAATAAATCAGCCATACATAAATAATGCTCTCCAGCTGCGGATCGGTGAAGGAGAGACCGTATTTGAAGAAGAGCGACCGGACGAAGGGTATTCGCTCGAACTGCGACAGAGAAATCGGCCGCGGTAGGAGTTGCCATTCGGCCTGCTGCGGGAAGAACTCGTAGATAAATTCCTGCAATTTCGATTTTGGCAATTTCTCTTAGAATTTAGGAAAACTTGTAAAGTAGTGCTCTTTGATGAGATAGCATTGAAAAGATAATAACTTCCCAATACTATTTCATTCAAGGTGGTTACTTTGGTGGAGTGACTTTTCCCTCACTTCGTTTTTGGTCCGTGTTCTTTCTCCTCATTCACATTTTTGAGAAGGTTCTTCCTTGAAAGAGTAAATGGGGGAAAGACACGGTGTGAGGGAAAAGGCACACTGCGGGTTACTTTTAGGTAGTTATGCAGTTATTTTTACAAGTTACCGAATTTCGAATTTTATTTTTAAAGAAGAAATTGGATGAAGATTGTAGTCATAAGCCGTATTATTTCTGATTTTTCTCTATTAAACTACCTCAGGATCAGTCATGAAGTAGTGATCATCGTATTCGTATCGTAGATTTCCGTCTGGCGTCCTGTTATCGACTGCATCTTTGGCATTCCTGAAAAAACGCCATTATCCTAACTTCAATTTTTAGAAGTTCTATATAAATTGAGATAAAAATGAAATCTTATTCGAATTCAAGACTCCAAGACTCACACAAGATGTCTAGCTCCCCAATTGCACTGCACGAATCGCCAGGATCCATCCAAATACACTGCATTCCAGGTGTTTCTGAAGCGGTGGTCGTCGAACGAATATCCGGGCTGATATCCAGCCGATTTCGAGAAGCCCTTGATCACCACGCAGTGGAGACCCGCGTAACTGAAAATGCGAGGAATCATTGATGCATTGATGGCGATTAATCAAAGTAGTACCGAGAAAAATTGATATCCAGCATTCCATTACTAAATCCCTACTCTATACCTTATGGGTAAGCTAGTACTTTTTTAATTGGCTCAAAATATTATGCATATTCGTTACATTTTGTGGTGCTACTTTTATGAATTAACTCATTGACTTTTTTTATCATTTTTCAGAAATTTTCCCATTACATACGTCTATATAAGTAAAACATGTTGAACAAGAACTATTATCTTAGTCGGTTAAAACTCATTTGATTGATGTTTTTTTACCATATCATCGTACAATTTTCAAATGGTCAATTATCTCTAAAAAAAAACATGCCTGCACAATCTCTTGAACAGCACGTGATAACTCTCGGTGCCATATTTGATGCCTCTCAAGAGTCCCATTGGAGTGTCCGATTTAACTGAGTCGTCGAATGTCATCGTGTTCAGATTCTTGATCGTTATCCATCGGTAAATTGCTCTGAAAGTCAAATGTATTATTTATTTTACAAAAAATAAGCCAATCATTTTCAATAAACCTATTTGTGGGCAACTGGAACCAAATTCTCAGGCCATACGAAACAAGGTGAGGAAAAGATTCTTTCTCCTACCATTCTTCCACTTTATTTCACATGGCTTGAGGGATTAGAAGCATCAAGTTTTCAAATAACCGATCGTTTGCCTGCAAAAAAGAAACGAACCTAGCAACATCGACATCCGATCTGGCTCCAGATGACAGAGCTCTAACCAAATCCGTGAAGGAGGCCACGTCTGACTTGGCGTAGTGTACTGCCACTTCGTCGATAGTCTCAAATTCAAAAATTCAGTTTTTTTTTGCAGAAATGATCAAATTTTCTAGACTTTGAAATTTGGAATTGCGATTTAATCTACCCTCTGTTGTCCCCGAGATGAATCTTTCATATGCACTCTGCGTCTATAACCTGCGAGACGCAAAGGCAATGGTTAAGCTCGTGGGTATCCCTTCCCCTCTTTCTTTGCAAGGGTTCATCTCGGAGACAATGAAGAGTGTACGTCGAAAGATCCAAATTAGCATACCGCAAAGAACTCCGTATTCGTGTAGATGTCTCGTTTGCTACAGGAGGGGGGCATTGGAGGAGGCGGTGTTGTGGGGTAATCATCATTGTTATATTCCTGAAGAATATCTAATAAATTCGAAAAACTAAGAAAAAATGATAATTTGAACAAAAATTATTCGTCCTAGAGATAGACAAATTTTAATTCTGACAATCCAAAAATTTGTAATGTTTAAGAGCATACATTTCCATCAATTTTGAAAATTCAGAAAATCAATCCAAAATCTTCTAGTTTTCAATAAAAATCTTTTTTTTCTATACCTGTCTCTGAGCCTTGAACAGATCCAACATTTCTTTCGCCTGTTTGTCGACTAATTCTGCAGTGCGGTGCCTTTCTCGTTCCTGAAATTCAAAGCTTTTAAGTTTTCCCCTATTTTTTGTTAGTTTCCCACCTTCCGTTTGGAATGCAAAGTTTCGAGCTTCTTTTCCCTTTTGAGAGTCAAATGCCGAATCAGATCATCTTTGTCCTTATGTTTTGCCAGGCCTGATTCGTATTTCTTGGCGAAATCTGCTAGGGCCTTCTCCCATTCTTCCTGTAATTTATATCTTTGAAAACCGATTAAAAAATAATATTTTACAAAAAAAGTTTCAACTTTTAAAAGCCAATATTTTCAAAATTATGAATTATAAAAATGAAGAAAATGAACTAACCCTGGTTTCACTCTCAAAATGTTCGCTCTCTTTTATGCGTTCATTTTCGAAAGACTCGTAGAGTTGATCTTCGTCATGGCGGTGCAACAATTCTAGGCGAGTTTGGGTATCGTAATCCTGGAAAAATTTTCTTAAAATCTTCATCTTTTGTTTTTTTGCTATTTTTTTTATTAAAATTTCCTACCTACTACAATATTTTTTTATATTCAACTTTGCTCTTTTTATTAGAATAACATTTTTGAGTAATTTTTTTTTACAGATCATGGAAAATAAAGAAGAGTGAGAGAAAGTTCGAAATTTAAAAGAAAAAAAATTGTAATTAAACATTTTTCTTACCACAATATACTTTGCCCCTTGATGCTCGATTTTTGGGTATGGCTTTGCGACTTGTGTGGCTCTGATAGCGTGGGCGATTTTGATATCATTCAGGCCGGCATCTCTTAAAAGTCAGCATAAAATCGAATTTTTCGGGAAAAAGTCAACAAACCGCCTATGATTTGGAATATTCGACTGTTTATTATCGCCATTGACTTTGCCATCTTTTTCCCCTTTCTGCCCGACAACAACTGAATCGTGCGGACCGGCTATGGGCACATGGTTTGCGCAGTACACCTCCTGAAAAATCAATATTTTAGTCAATTCAAGCAATTTCTTACAGCTTCTTGTAAAAGCCGTACCCTGGCAAAATAGAGATAGGAGCTCGGTAGGTTAGGCTAACGTTTTTTTCTAGAAATACTCTGCACATGTTGCTCGTCCATTTTGAGACTAAACATAGCTTACCTTCCCTACTCCTATCCCTTGTATACAGTCATATAGATTTTACAAGTCTATGGTTTTTACAGGAAGCCATTTTTACTATTTTCTAAAATTTACCTTATCATTGATGTCATTCCGATTGTTGCAGTAGGTTTTCAGCGCCAGCCGGGTTCCGCAAATGTAGCATTTGAAACAGCCTGTAAGTATATTTAAAATGACAAACAGACGGGACGTTTGACAACAAGATAAAAATTGGTAATTAAAAAAAAGAAATTCACAATTCAGAAATATAAGGGAAAGTAAAAGATATCATTTTAAAAAATTAAAGTGAAAAGTCGTACCTTGATGAAAGAAGGTGGAATCCTTTAGCGGACCGACTTTGTCCGTGGGGTAGACCTGCTTGCCGCAGCGATTGCACGTCTGCTTCGCCATCCACTGGTTTTCTAAAAAAAAATTCGATATTTTTCAAATATCTAGCAAAATTTGAAAAGTCTAAAAATGTTCTTTTCAAGATTTCCTATAAGAATATTTGTTGTTCTATTTTCGAATTTGAAAATCCATAAAACATCGAAAATTTTAGGAGTTCCTGAGAAACGTTCGATAAATGCTATTCTTGAAGTATAAACACAAAATTGATTCGTCCAAATATAGTGCGGCGTGCCCTTGAAAGCAACGATTGTATCCTTCGGGCGAATTAGGTTCGATTAGTCATTCGATTGGAATCTTCTAAATCTCGGGTGGAAAAGAGATGATGACCGTATGTGTTTCCTGTAGGCCTATTCTCCTCCCCCCCCATTCGCTCGTTAAGCCAACCAGTTTAGTTCCTGTCAACTTTCGCCTTTCCCTCATTTTCTGACTGATTCACTCCCGCAATCACTCATAATTCCCCGTTCGAAAAAAAAGCAGTTGTTCAAAGTTGCCAGCCATTTTATGCGCAGAATATGCAATGTGTTGTGAATGCAAGTGAAAGTTCGCAATAATCTCAAAATGATGCCACATTTCGACAAAGCTAGATCAAGTTGAATTATGCAGGCATTTTTGAGGATTTATGTATTTCGAATGGAAATTACCTGAGTTTGTAGTTTACTCGGCTTTAGTCGGTTTCGACGTTTATCCCTCCAAACTCAGTCCCCAAATCTATTGACAATCAGTATAGCCCTGAAATTCATCTATTCATTTTTACATCTAGAAAAATCAAGATTTCCCTTCCCAAGAAAAAATCTATTTCTGTAATATTTTTATATAAGTGTTCGGATCCACGAAATTTCCGAAACCCTTCCTCGTGTAACCTTACAACGCAGCAAATTTGCTAGCCGTTTGCTTCTCGTGGAGAAGTTTTCAGGTGTACCGGAGATTTCGTGGATACGAGCGTAGGTCCTATAAAAATAGTGTGCTTATCAATTTTGTTCTTCACCCCTTCATAACATTTTTAGATCAGCTCCTAAAAAGTAGCGTATTCTCCAAATCACCCGTTTTTCTCTATCCCCTCATAATCCTTTATTCTTCAAATTCGTTATCTCACCGTGCGGCTTTTCAGCTTCTTTCTTTTTCGTTTTTGCCTGCTTCGTTTCGCACCTCTCTTCCTTTCTTCTGGCCGATTTGTTTGCTGTCGAATCGTAGCGCTTTTTCGATTGTTTCGGACTGCAAAATGAAGATGAAAATGAGAAAATCTGCCCAATTTCTGTCAATCGAGAGATGCCTTTTTCGGATCGAGGAAAAAACGAATTCAAGCCATTTTTGGAGAGGGATAGAATAAAATCATCCGTGACAAAGAGGGTTCTCTTGAAAAATTATGAAAAACCCGAAAATATTAGTGTTGAAAAAGTTCAATTAGAGAAAATGTAGGATAAAAATCAGAGAAGAGGGAATTTTCTAGTATTCAACAGCGAATCATTATTATAAAATTCATTGACAAAATCTGGACGATTGTTAGAAAAATCAGAAAAGAGGAAACTTCTTTGAAAACATCTGATGAATATGGATTTCGAAAGTATCAGAAAGGCGAAATTTTGAACAGCGAAAAACTGGCAAACAAGTCCTTTCTCATCGTTTCGCATTGAATGGGGTTTATTTCACAGAATCGCTTGATTCGCGCATATTTGCATGTTTGTTTTGAGGGGCGAAATTCTCGTTTTGATGCGGTCAGAAAAAGTTTGCGCGAACCAAGTGATTCATAGGCCAGGGTTAGATTGGGGAAAAAAAATGCTAAATACCAAATTTAGGCAAAACTAGAATAGGAATTAAAATTTGAAGAAAAAGATGTTGAAAACGAAAATCTTTGAAAGAAAAATTCAGGAAGTACATCTAATTGATCATTTGAAAAGATCTAATTTGAAGCTTTTTAAAAGATTATAAAATTATAATAAAATCGATGAAAAATACAGGAAATGACCCTAAGGGAAAATTTGCATAAATGCACACAGACAGACAGACATGCAATGTAAACCCAGCTGGAACTAGGGAGAGATGAAGCGGTGCTTGTAAAGAAGGAATGAGATAACAAACAACATCAGACGGAGCTAAAAGATGAACGCAGAGACAGGCCGACCACACGAGGGGATGAGAGATGTGAGGTCGGACGTTTTAAAGCAAATAAAGAAGAGGTCAATTTGGAGAAGATTTTGAACGCTGATTTAGGAAAATCAACTTTTAACTAAAAATTATTTTATCAGATAAAAATCGAAGCAAGAGTATTTTAGGGTAAATCATTTGGAAGATAAGGTATTTTTAATGGCGTTCAATTTGAGAAGTTGGAACCTAAATTTAAAAAAGTTTCCCACCTTCACTTAGAAAAAAATAAAAAAAAGGCGTAGCTTTTCAGGTCTTTGATTTGTCCTAATCACCAAGATGATCATTATCTTATTCTTATCAAAACATCTTCCCCTAAACAAGAAATCGAATCTGATTGAATGATGGAGTGAAAGCTGCCCTGTTTCGCCTTCAGCATCTATTCTCGTTGTGTTAATCGTTTTTATCCGTTTTGCTACTACCGTTTTCCCCAAATACGGAAAATCCTGTTTACATAGATGAAAAGACGTCGAAAAAACGAGGGGAATGAAAGGCATGACGCAACTTGTGCATACAGAGCTCTTTTAAAGGATATCAAGATATTGGAAAAGATAGAAACTTGTCGGAAATATGAAAGGATAGAAAATAGGACCCTTTCGCTTTTTACATACTATTTGTTAAACTTGCAAACATTTTCGATAAATAGGCTATCAGAAATCCGATGGAAAGTGACTGGATTTAGAGACTACAAAAGGCAGTCGGAATAGAGCTCTGTAATTCCATTCAATTACCCTTTCCTGTTTCCAGTTTAGAATTTACGAAAGGCAACAACACATCAATGTCAAAATGTTACATGATTTAGCGTTTTTCTCTTCTAAAGAGAATAAATTTAGCGAGAAAGTTCATTTTTGAAAGGAAATTCACATTATTGGGAGGAAAAAGTACTGGGGGTTTTTTTTTTAAAAAAACGTACTTGAAACTTTTTCACCATTTAATAGGCAACAATCATGAATTTGCCAATGTTACAATCAACAACAGCGAAATAATATAAGAAAATGAATAATTAGTCGATTTTTTGTCTGTCCGAAAAAAACATGTCTTAAAATAATCAGAGAGGTTAGCGTAAAAAAATCGTTACAGTCAATCTGAATTGACGCGCATAATGCATCGGAATTTTGCATTTTTTCTCGAAATACTATGGAAATTTTAGAGAATAAAAGAGAAAAAAAAATAAAAGATTATGGAAAAGAAGTGGGGATTAGAGAATCAGAAAATATAGATTTTGGAAAAGAAGATCGTACAAAGAATCATATAAAAGCGAGAGATAATAAAAATATAAGAGATCTATAGAAACAGACAATGAAATGCTAGGTAGGCCTAGAAGGAACACGGTTGGTAATTAGGTAAAGGAAGGAGGGGAGGGTCGACCTCAATTTACAAAGAGAGGACGAAGACAGGGGACGAAAAGACATTACCTATGAAATATAATGAAATCTGAAGAGAATAGGTAAGAAGCTTGGATGTTCAAGCAGTAGGAAAAGACAGAACTGGATTAACCCAAAGCAGAAGCAGCAGCAGCAGCATATCCCCTCTAATTTTGTCCCTTCTTCACTCACTGACTAACCAGGAATCGCCCCTCAGCCAGGGAAAAGGTAAATTACAAGACACGTACACAAGGCCAAAGGGGGGATATTCTAATTTGCATTCTAGAATAGATGGGCTATAAATAGAGCTGATGGAAAGAGGGGATATCATAACAAGGGAGTTTATGAGAATTTAATCATCATTTTAGGTAAATATAGAAGGAGAAAATTTTAGACAAAAATCAAGCTGAATAGAATGGCAGTAGTAAATGATAAAGTTAGGGGATTTTACACAAAGACATCGAGCTTAGGTAACTCCGATGATAATCAATTCAGAAGTTTTGGCGACGTAAGCCTCATACCGATGAACTTTCACGAGATTTTACACAAGATGGGAGTTTTTTTCTTTAAAGTATGATATGAAATGATAGTAAAATTTTGAAGTTTAGAAGTAGTCATGACCATATT
>LIAE01010292.1:57032-110358 GCA_002287525.1 Diploscapter pachys | reverse complement strand
TTTGAGAAGGAATAGATTCGTCTGACTGGGAGATTATGAAGGATCAGTTCTCTTCATCTTTGAACTCTCTCGATTCTTCATACTATCTAGGGTAGAATCATTTTCCTGCCTCTTTTTCGTCTCTTATTATTCTATGATCTCTCAGATCATTTCCATTTCACTCAGCTTTGTTTGATCGTGGGACTAATGGAAAAGTTGAGTAAATCGAAGAAAATCAGAAGAAATTGAGATGAGGTTCGCGATTTGATTGAAAATGGAAATGGGAAAATGAAGAGCAGTGTATAATTCTTCCAACTGATAAAATAAAACGAAGTTTTAAAATTCTTTAAATTAGCATAAATGAATTCTAAGGAAAGAGTCTGTCATAGTGGTTTAAAATTGTATTTATGGAATTTGCAGAATGAAAATTCTAGAATTTCCAATTCCATGGTCATTTAGCAATAAACAGATGCTATATAGATTTTCCATCAGATAGCGAATATGAATAAATGAATCGTCGAAAAATGCGAAAAATCCGTGGAATTCATTTCGGGCGAATCAAAGGGGAAAATCAGATCTGGAATGGTGAGAATGTGAAAATGACGTCTCTGCCTGAAGCATTTCCTGCATTTCGCAGATGGAATTGACGAAATGATGGAAAGCGGCAAGGAGATCTCGGGAAAAGGTGAAAAAAATGAAAACAGGCTGCAACAGCAGCAAGAACGTTCGAATAAAAATGAGCAAAGGGATTAGGTGTTGAAAATTGGGAATACGGTTATTATTATTATTATTGCTTCTCAATAATGAGCAGAGAATTAATTACAGTATGAATATAATAAAGAAGAATATAAAACAGACTGCAACAACGGCAGGAATGTTCGCATAAAAATAAACGGAAACAAATGGGTTATGAGGTATTGATCATTAACGATGACCGTTTGTTGATATTATGAAGAGGTGTTTTTCAAAAGTGAATTTTATGAATAACGTTCTCATAAAATCCCGAAGGCGAACAGGTTGTTTAGTCTAATAAATAATGATTACTTTATGGCAATGAATACAGGTTCAATGAAAGTATCAGACTATTAGCCAGAAAAATTTAATTCACGAGACTTTTAATTGGCAATATTCAATAAAACTCCACTTTTCTCGACAATGAATAGGTGTTATGAATGAAAATGACAATCTCATAAAACTAATATAATTCTTCGTTGTAATGAATACATATCCAATGATCTAATTTAATGAGACTGGTCTGTTTGTTCCAATTCGCAAGAGTGAAAGGACTGTTAATATTCATTTTGAAGAAGGCGAGAGATTAAATAATAAATGATGATGGATTTGAATAGATCTCAAAAGAAGAAACTTTTTTCTTTGCATAAAATGAGGAAATTCAAGAAATATCTTGAGAGAAGAGAGAGATTTTGAGGATCGACATAACAAAAGAAGAAGAAGAGTGCATAATAAATTGTCTGTAGAAAGCCGAGACTGTCGAGACACTTGTAATCATGCAAGAATAGCAAAATGAGCGAAGCTTTAGATGAATGAATTCCGAGAAATAGTATGGAAAAGTGAGAGATAGAGAGATGGGAAATTAAAGAGATAAAGTGAAAGAAAAGATGTAGAAAATGAATGAATTTTAGAGATCATAGAAAAGTGCGAGAAGAAAAGAGATAAAGAGAAAAATTTTCGGACAAAATGCTGAATACAGAGGGAGAAAGCGAAATTCGCACAAATAAGCAACAAATCTTAGCGCGACTGTGATTCAGATTCAGCTGCTAAAATCGACTATAAAATTGAACGCCTTTTCAGAGGGAATAACGGGGTGTGCTTGAATACAATACAAACTGCATCGGAATGTGCCGAACAAAGAGAACTAATAGAAGAAGTGCGAGAAAGAGGGGAAAATCGAGAGAGCGCAGGGAGGCAGAACAACCGGATATGGCAAAGTTGAAGAGCAGATAGTCCATTTATATCCCCCACATGCCCATTTACTCTAGGCAAGAAGAGATGATTATAACGAAATCCGATCGGGCTGAGGATTGAATCAAGCAGGGAGTCAGAAATGGGGATTTCAAACGAGATACAAACACAGATTTGTGTACCGTTCATGCATCTTTCACAACCTTGTAAAATTTATCATGGTTTCGGTTTGTGATAAGATGACCAAATTTAAAAATTTCATCATGATCTGAATTTATAACTTTGATATCGAATATATCCTAATTAAACGTTGGTAGATTTTTAGTTAGATTGAAGAAAAATACAGGGCGAACTGCGCAATCAGTTTATAATTTGATCTTTCGTTAAAAAACCGAAGGGAGAGTGCGAAATGGCAGTCCGACTGAAGTCCTGACTTAGGTATCTGATTCTAATTTCTTAAATATATAGTTTTGGATAAACTCTATAAGGAAATGAACTTTACAAACAAAGATGAACGATGAACTATGCGAGAAAAAATCGCCATCGAAACTTTCTCCATTCAAGCCAAAGTCACTACTCTCTTTCATTCATTCACAATACGCAAAACTACCGCAAAGCAAATGAAAACCAATTATATTTGCATTGGGGGGAGGGGGCTTGAGAGATAGAAGAACCATATGCAGCAACTATGCAACCGAAACTGGAAGAATCGAGTATAGGGAAAAGGGAAGGTTAAAGTAAAGAAGAAGAAGAAGAAGCAAGTAAAGGAGAATGAAACAGAATAATGCAGCTACAAAAGGCATAGCTACAAGTGGCCGCTAGCTAATTCCATAAGGGAATAAAGAGAAAGACGAAACTAGTGTCGATGAATTCAAGAAATATCAAGCATAACTTGAGAATAATGGGAAATTGAATAATTCTTGGTTAGGGTGCTTTTCTAAAAAAAAAAAATAGATAAGCAAATTTCGGAGTCAAACACACTCATTTAGAAATGTTTGAAGCAGGGATAAATTCATAGCTGAAATCTAAAGATGTTCGAAAATTCATACCATCTTATTCTCTAGATCGAAAAATGAAGAAATGAGAATTCTGATAAGAAAATATCACTCTCAAATTTTCTATGAAAAGTGCTCACCGAAAAATTTGCAAAAGTACTCATTATTAGTGTGATGAAAGAAAGGTACGCTAGCCAAAAATGCATACGAAGAAAATGAAAGTCGCCCTTGCCTAAAGTGGAAGGTGAATGGGCGGGGCTAAACAGTCATGGGAGAGAATGAGAGGGAGTGAGAGCTACCTGAGTCGGATCGATTGAAATCGGCCTATCCATCCTCAGAGGCGCGCGCTGTGTCCACTGCAAATGCGTCTTACAGTCCACCTCTATCTCTATCTCGTCCTTTTCCTCTCTTCATCTTCACTCACTATTTCTTACTTCTTTGTTCTCCAGCCTCTTCATTTTACCTTTTATTTTTCTTTCTCTCCTTATTTCTTTCTTTTCCTCTCTTCATTTCCCTTCCTCTCCTTCCTTCACCTGTCGTTCACTTTCCCTGTCTTTCTTCGTCTTCACGGTCACTACGCATGCGCATTGCATTCACACAGGCCCCTCATTTATATTCTCTCGAATCTCAGAAATATAGGGAAATTTTCAGAGAAATTAGAGAAATAGGGAATTTTTGAAGGTCGAAATACAAGGGATTTTAGGAGGTATTAGAGAAAATGATTCTGAAGGAGTTGAGTGAGATCGGAAATGGAGATGCATTGACGCATTCTCACACCATCAGCGGGAACCTAGAGTCGAAGGAAGGACAAGGGAAACGGACGATAAACAACCTATTCGAGAACGGTCTATCATCGGCTATTAGAGATGAATTTATAGAAAATTCGAACTTAAAGTGCTCCTCAAGAATGAGCTTTTCCCAAAATAAAATTCTAGAAATTTGAAATTGTTGTATATTAGGGATTCTGAGTTGTATAAATTTAGTGAAAGCATTTTTCTGATTTGGAGCCTTAGGCTCTAAAAATTTTAGAAATAGCTAGATGAAAGAACGAAGTTGAGGACAATATTCGGAAACGGTACTTCTAAAATCTAAATTGGAAATGAGAAACTTAGAACTTTACGCGTTTTCTGAAATGCTCAAGAATGATTGCAAAAAAAACCGTAAATGCTTTCGGATGATCCTCTCGCGCGTAGCTCCTTGCGCACAAAGAAACTAATAAGGAACGAGTCCGTGAGAATCGAGCACTCAGATAGGTGAATTCTAAAGGGAAGGACGGAGAGATAAGGAGGAAGATAGAGAAAAAAGAAACAGAAGTAGGGAGAAAGAGAAAAGAAAAAGAAACAAATTTTAAAAAATCGAGAAAGAAAAAGAAATATAGAGAAAGAAAGGGAAAGATTGAAGTCTCTCGCAGGTGCGAAACAAACAGTCAACTCGAAATGCACACAATGCATCAAGTGGAAATAGTATAGAGACAGAGATTCAGAAAGTGGAGATAGAGGGGATGAAGGGAATGAACGAGAAGAGATGAAGCTGTGAGCGCGAAATTATTCTACAGAGCGGCCATTTCTAAAGCTAAGAGAACGAGAGAAATGATTTGTAGAATTTTGGTGGTCAGTTTCTCAGTTAACGAGATTTTTAAAAGAAAATAAAGAAGATCAGTTAAAAATGAGATAGAAATATGGGCAATTATTAAATGACGGAATGACGGATGGCGGAGTTCTATAGTTAGAGGCAGACGAGGGAATGAAATTTGAAAGAAATAGCGTGGAAAAGACACACTCCGTCATAGGCAACTTGGAGACCTCAAGCCATGCGAAATGGTGTAAGAAAAATCGTTTTCCCTATTATCTCTTTCACTTTATTTCGCATGGCTTCAGGACTTGAGGTTTCCAAGTTGCCCCGCCATATAGTAATTGCCAGAAAAGTGAGAAGGAAATAAAGTGGAAAAGGGTTATTTGAAATGTTAAAATACTGCTACACCTGAAGAATGCACCAGAACAAGAATATTTTCCTTGAAATCAAACCGACCTGAAAAGTTCGCCCACTTCTGCTTGAAAGTCCACATTTCATTGACTGTTCGATCCAAAACTCCATCCTATTCTTCCGTCGTCTAACCACATGCTGCATCGTCGTTGATTCCGAAGATGTTATCTAAAATACGAACATCACTTTTATAAGAAAAAAGAAGTCCTATCTCCTAGAATTTTAAGAGTTACAGTAATTTTCAAAAGAGGAATTGATCTAACGAGTATCACACTATGTTTGCGCATAAACGCCAAGTGGTTTGAAATCGCATTTCTTTTCTCCCATTTCATCGATTGATTTTTCGCGTTTTTTCTCGATAAATTGTGAAATTTTCTGAATTTTCAGGTTTTAGAGATGACCGGTGATAAGAAAAGAAAGAGGACTGGAGTTATGGAGGCCAAGGAAGCGGACAAAGTCAAGGAAGTCGAAAAACCGAAGGCTGAATCCAAAGAGGAAAAGCAGGAACCCAGACCGAAGCGAACTAAGCAGAAGGTCGAGCGATATTTCGACAAGAAGGAGAAGACTCAGGAAACTGGAGTGAGCTTTGGTTTCAGAATTACAAACTTCTAGAAAGTTCATACAATATGAATTTAGAAAGTTCGTACATTTTGAAGATGAAAGAATTCTGGAAAATAAAAATTCATGAATCTTCTAAATAAAAAAACGAACTATCTGCGTGAATTTCCAGAAAATAATCATTTTTGAAGATGGAAATAATTTTTTAAATTGCAGACATCCATCCAATCGACTGGGCCTTCGAATTCGAAATCGGAAAAGAAGAAGACGAACAAGCGACGGGCGAGGCCCATTTACGTGCTCAAAATCTCCTCCATTCCTTATGGATTCTTCGAGAAGGTGAATTGTTTGGCTATTTGGAAACCACGCGACGGCATTCCCGACCTCAACACATGCGAAGTAGTATATGGCTTGGGTAGAGTATTGGGTGATAGGCTTTCTTTCCCCACATACACTTTCGCATATCTTGAGGTTTTGAACGTCGTGTGGTTTCCAAGTTGCCGATTTTTTTTCAAAATCTTGAAAAAAGATAATTTTTAGCAACTGCTCAAATACTTCCTCCAATTCGGTCAGGTGATTCGTGTCCGGGTGTCGCGCAACAAAAAGGTGGGAATTTTTAAAATTTCCATATTTTTCGGGGGGTCGAAAATGCAAAAAAAAAATCTAATTTGTTGTAATTTTAGACGGGAAATCACCGCGGTTGGGCTTACGTCGGGTTCGACGACAAGACCGTTGCCGAAATTGCCGCTGAAACGATGGACGGGTATTTGATGTTCAACAAGAGGCTCAGCTGCAGGGTGGGAAAATTAGATTTTTTATTATTTCTAAAAATCAGAATTTTCGAAAAACATATTCTAGAATTCTTATTTTTTCAAGGAAAAATGTTGAAACTCGTGCATTTTTTATTTCAAATGATAAACAGGAAAAATAATTTGACAACTTTCTGGAAAATTTCAAGTTATTTTTTTCAAAACTGCAAAAGAATTGCTATTTTTAGGGAAGGTTTATTCAAGCGCTTTTGCAGTTTGGAAAAAAAGACAAATAGAAAGAATAACTTAAAAGTAGAAAAAAAAGAAACGTCCAATTTTAGGTGATGGACGCGCCGCCCCTGTGCATGAAGAGCGGTCCCCGTCTGGTGAGCGTTCCTTCCAAAAGAGGCACTACGATCAAGGATGCCAAGAAGCGGCTGAAGCAACAGACCGAGCAGAATGAGACTAAGGCACAGGTAAGCTAATTTTTAGAGCTCTGGAAAATACACCTCAAAAAACTATTCGAAAAGAGGGCTTCCTGTCAGACATTGCAACGTTTTCGAATCACGCGGTTAACTACAAAAAACGAGATGTTTTATTTCGAGATTCGAAAAGAAGACATGCTATTTTCTCTGCCGAAAAGATATACTATCTGGGTTCCTGCAGTTAATCGCGGATTCAAAAACGTTGCAAATCTGATTTTTTTGAAAGTACATTTTCAAAGAATAATTTGGAAAGAAAGGGTCTCGTTTTTGACATATCTTTTTCTTTATTTTTTCCAATCTAAAGTTTAATCATAGGTGTCTGAAACTGCAAGAAGATATTTCTTTTTAATTTTAGAAACGTCGCTCGAAGTCCTTGGAAGCAGCTCAACTCCGTCTGAAAGCGGCAGGAATCGAATATGACCTCCCTGTTCCCTCTTCTTCCAAAGAAAAGCCTCAAAAATGAACCAGATTCACTTCAAACAGACGGACAGGAACTTGTTAGTTAAATTCGAATTTTTATCAATCATTGTTGATTTTTGTTGTTGAAAGATCGAATCAATTGTTTTACCTATAAAAGTCGTTTATAAAATACACTTCAAGACAAAATAGACCACACAAAGGAAAAATCACGAAAACAAAGAGTAGGGTATTTTCCAACTGTTTTCGGACCGACCTCTTAATTTGCCTTCGTTCCAATCCACTTGACTTGATCCCTCCATTCGAACTTGTTGAACGAGTTTCTGAAAATCGAAAATTACTTACAGACGTTGCAATGTTTTCGAATCGCGATCAACCGCATGAAACGAAACAGTATCTCATTGAGAGACGGAAAGAAGATATGATCTTTTCCTCTCACAATAAGACACTCTCGTTTCATGCGGTTAACCGCGGCTCGAAAACGTTTCAAATCTAATTATTTGAGGTTGGAAAGCAATAAAGGAAATTAAATATCAAACCGACTTGAAGCGGATTGAAAATTGAAAAGATAAAAATAAAAAATGTTAGATAAGTTTATATATTTTTCCTGAGGAAAATATATGCTAGAAATTTGATTAGATAGGAGAAATACCCATTTTGGTAGTATGATAATAGTACAAGACTTATTAGGAAAACCCAACCCTGAGTTAGAAATTTCAACCCGAATCGGAAACAGTTTGAAAGAAGGCCTTTCAAAAACCCAAATTAGATAAAATCGCCAAAACACAAATTAATTAAAAGCTAGAAAATTAACGGCTTACTGTAAAAATCTCCATTTTTTGTCCGAAAACATATCACTTAACAAAGGTTACTTTTACAGTAGGCCAAATCAATAACCAAAGTTAAGAAAGAGGAATAAAAGTTGAATCTTACATTTGCATAAAAATTCTAATTTTTCTAATCAGATTCAACTTTCAGAATTAGAAGAAACAAATATGAGTATAATAAGAAAAAATTAACCAGATAAGTAAAAGATTCAATTATATCAGTTAGACGAATTATTGAATAACAGCAACAAAAAAAATATCCTTTTTAGAAAATTTGGTGATGGAATATTCAGACTTGGGAAATTTCGACCCGCGGTTAACCACATGAAACGGGATAGCATGCCTAATCGAGAGAGAAAAAGATAATATCTTCTTTCTGTCTCTTGATAAGGCATGCTGTCTCGTTTCATGCGGCTGACCGCGGTTCGAAATTTCCCAAGTCTGAATGAACATTGCCGTTGAACAGCCCATTTCAGTCTCTACAGTATAGTTCTTTTCTTCATTTTTATCCCTGCCTGCATTGCGCATTGCGAAGAGCCGAAAGCATGTTGTCCTCTGCCTGTGCTTCCATCCAATTCCTGTTGATTCAAATTAAATTTATGTTTCAATCAAAAAGTTATACGAATTTATTCGTTCATTATTTTCCGAAAACGATCAAATTTTTTCCATCTTAAAATTAGCTGAATTTTCATTTTTCATTCAAAAATAGTTTCGGCCAAATGAAGTGAAAGGTTGTGTGTTGAAAAAATAGTGGGAAAAGGCGAAAGATACAAGAAAGTGAGTATCATTCTCTTTCCATTGTCACTCGTTAACTTTTTTTTGCACTCTAGCCTCCCTTTTGCGCATAGTTCATACGTGCATTTCTCGCAACGGCGCTCTTTAACACACGAACTGTCACTTCATTCTTCTGTTTTTGTTTTATAAATGATGAAAAATAGTGCTAGAAATGGAAAGGAAGAAAAGAAATGCAAATTAAAAGAAAATAGAAGACCCCCATACATGGTGAGCAGATCCATGAAGTCGTATAGGTCCTGGACGAAGATGCGCAGCTGCTCGTTGAAGAATCGAATGTTGTCCTCGTTGAAGGCACACAGCTTGTACAGTGCGTTGCGAAGCACGTAGTCTGCAAGAATAAGACCTATTTGAATAATAGAAGACCCCCTTTTATTTTAGAAGATCCTAATTATTAGTGAAAAACACGAGATAAAAATAGAAAAAAAAAAACTCCTTGAACAGTGCAAGACCCCTCTTTTATTTTTTTTAAATAAAAAGATAAAAGACTCACAATTAGTGGAAGTGACCATCGCGTTGCTGCTGTTGTTGTAGAGTTCCCAGTGAGAATAGATGTATCTGCAAAAAATTCGTAACTTGACGAAATAGCATTTAGGGTTAGGATAGGATAGAGGGGGGATAGGAAAATGCTCTTCTTCCCTTTACTAGAAGTTCAATTTTTCAAACGAGAATGTAACAAATACGAGAAGACAGGTTGGCAATTCTTTTCTCCTGTCTCATCGCGCCTTTAGCTGCAAGTCAAACACTTCAAACATGCAGCTCAGAACCGATGAGTTCGCTCTACTTCAGGCTAAAGACTCAAATCGAACACTTGTGATTTGAGCGCCGCATTTCGCTCTGAAGACGATTTCTTAATTTTGTTTCTACAGCTTTCATTATCATTTAGTTCAGTCTGAGAGGTGTGACATGATGCACATTTATTTTTAGTGATTAGAAAAGCGAGAAATAGCACGCAAAAAGAAAAAAAAAACTGGTCCAAAATTTCTGTTTTGGACTTCTCAGATTTTCAACTCTGCAATATCGTTTTTGGGATGTCAGAGGAAAGCTTAGCCGAGCTTATTCTTATTCATCAATACGGTGAAACGAGGATTGAAACTAACCTGATGCTGTACGCGTCCGCGGGACAGCTGGCGCCAAGCTGCCGACTTAGGTGCTTCAGGTGGTCCATTCTGAAAAAAAGATTCATTTTTATCGGACTTGACAAAAATGATCCATAATCGAATATTCCTTGATCACTTTTTCGGCCTCCTGTATTATACACCGACACCGGCTCTTTTTCTTATTTCTCCTCTTTGCCCTACACACTCCCTCGCCTTAAATCCGGTGTATAATACAGACGGTGTATAATACAGCAAGCCCTCTTTTTTCCAAATATTTCATACTCAGGCTCCCAAGTTATATCTTTCTTCATCTTTTATGTCTTGTAGTTTCCACTCTCACTCTCTAGTAGCTCCCACTCGTTTTTTTTGTCTTTTCATCTTCTATTTTCAGAAAAAAGCGTGAGGGGAACTACAGTGAGTCATTTGATCACTTTGTAAAAAATGATTTCCAAAAAGTTCTTCCACATATTCTATTCTTCTAGGGGCAAAACGATGAATTTTCCAAGTGTTCTTCGTCTCACCTCTCCTCGACCTCGAGACTCTGCAGAGCCTTGTCAGCAAAGTCTGCCAGTCGGTTGACGTCGTCGACTCGCAGGTGCTGGCAACGTGACAGGTCGTACAGGCACAGGGCCAGCTCGATCACTGAAAAATCGATATTTAATGGGAAAAATTGGCAACTTGGACTGAAATTTTAGAGTTTCTAGAGAAAAAGAAACCAACTGGTGTGTTTGATGGTCTTCCAGTTCTCGCACTGCGCAACCTGTCTGCGGAACATCTCGGCGTTGTGGAAGCCGACGAGGCCGAGTCGCTCCGGCTCGGGGATCGAGGCGAAACTCTCCACTGCGCACCGGTGCAGCTCGTTCCACTCGTTCAGCATGCTGAACACGATCGATCTGCAACAAGGAATAATCTTTCTAAAGGAATTCTTCCAGAAAAATTTCTAGATTCTCAAGAAAATTCATTTAAATTATAGAGCAAACTTTTCGATAATTCATTCGAAATTCACAAAAAAAAAACTGGAAATTATACAAGAATAAGTTGCTTTTCTCGAAAAGGACAAAATTTTTTTTTTCAAATCATACCTCCTCTGCTGGTGGCTGGCAGGCAGCATTGTTTTTGGCTGATTGGATGCAAATTTAGGGGGTGTCCTTGAAGCTGACACGAGCTTAAAAATTTTTAATTTAAAAAAATGAAAAATCAACAAAAATAGAGCAAGTCGTTTGAAAACGAACTCAGAATTGCAACAGACAAAAAAATAAATGAATAAAATCAAGTGTCAACTTTAATAATTATCGACTCAAAAATCACAAATAGCATGTGTCAAAACTCAAGTGATTGTATAAATGGAATCCACCTTCACAAAAGATAAAAAAATTCGATAAATCAATAAATGAGAATCTAGAAATAACAAAATTTTATCAAAAATAATCCAGTAAAAATTGTGCTTCTTTCAAGAAAATGAAATAGAGACTATTGTTTCCAAAATTAGTTCACAATTAGTCGAAATCAGATTGGCCAGAATAAGATTGGTCAGAATCAAATTGCTCAGAATCAGATTGATCGGAATCAGATGGGTCGAAAAATTGGTTGATCTCAAATTCGTCGCCAAGGTTGCTCAGACAGTCCTCGGTGAAGTAATTCATATTGCGGATGTGCAAGAAGCGACTTAATTCATAGAATTCATAGCTTGCACGGTTCGCGAGTTCGCGGGCTTCTTTTGGAAAATATTATGATCCAGAAATAAAAAGCCCGCGAACTATGAACTAAGCCGCAAGAGGCTTGCATTTTCTAACCAGTGATAATTCATGACTATGACGATCAGGGCCCATCTTCCACCGAATTTGTCCGTCATCTCGGCCCAGGTCCTAATTTCCGGTTCAGGACCCACAATTCGACTTCTCTGGAAATAGCAATTACCGTAAAGTCTGAAATAGAAGTTCGTGAATTCCTAATTTAGACTTTACCGTAAGTCGATTTGCGAAATCAACCATAAAACTACAAGGTCAATTTTTTCAGTGATTTTTTGTTTAAAAAAAACTTATTTTAATTGCTTGATTGAGCAAACGCGATCTGATCTAATGACAAATATAAGAACTCATTAAATGTTTAAAATTCGCGTGAAAATACCTTCAGCTGCAGACTGTAGGCCTCCTCCGGAATGAGCGTCAGGAAATCTTTGATCAAGAAATCTCCGTCAAATTTGATTTCGAGAGTGCGTTCTTCATCGCGCTTGACTTCGTAGAAATCCTGGAAGGAAAAAATAGGCAATTGAATTTTTGAAGTGATAAGTTTCGAACAGACCTAGGGGAGGACGATCGTCAGAAACCTCGTGTGATCTACCTTCTATAGTTTATTTTAGTCTGGCGAAAGTGTGCTCTAGGTCCGGATTTCGGATGAGAATAGACGAATTTGATGAATCCCATCCCCCTATTAAAAAATCATTCCTCACTTGAACGAGCTGGCCGAGTTGTTCTTCGGCTATGTGGGTTTCAGAATGGAGGCTCAGTTTTTTCGTGTCCTTGAAAAACCCGAACAAATCCTCGTAGGTGTACGGGAGATCCACTACGGAAAGGAAAACTTGGGGGGTCTGAAATAAGGTAATTCTATTTTTTCATAGCTAAAAGTAAAATTCAGAAGTATGAATTTCTATATGCAAAATGAGGAAAGGATAGAATAAATGGACTAACCCTTCTAAGAACCTCATGATAAGCGTCCACGAGACCCCACTGTTTGATGAAGTCGTAGATCTGGATCTTAGCTAGCCCTGAATTCAATAAATTTTACTAAATTGGAGAAGGCTAAATAGTAAAAAATTCATTTTCTTTTGTTTTTTTTTTTTTTAAATCCAAAGAGATTTACCATTCGAGAAGATGCTGCTCGTCGAGAAAATGTTCAGATTGATTCCCGAATCGATGGAAACGCAGGGCTGAATGCGCAAGTCTGGAGGGTTGGCGTTGAAGAACGCATTCATCTGCTCCCATATCTGATCATCATTATTGTAGAGCCGCTGAAATTCATGCATCAAACATGATTTTCAATAGTTTGTAAAAATGATAATTTATCGCACAAATAGTCGGTTTTGAGAATGAGGTGATTATCGGGTTTCAGAAATTTATTATTATTGGAAGATGTGAATGAAAATAGGTCTATTTTTCTACATTACTTTTCAATTAATCGCTTCTATTGAAAGTTTTTACAGATCTGAAACTTTCACTATGATGAGATATTTTTTGTGTGAAAAAATACTGAAGATTGTGCTCCAAGTTCTCATCCAAACCATGAAAATTTTGTGAATAAAGAAACTGACCAGTTCGAACTTGTGGATAACGCAGAACTTCGTGAAAATGTTGAAGAGCGTGCCGCAGTTGACGATGGCCTCATCCAGCGAGCCACTGTTGATGACGAAGTCGGCTGAATTAATCAAATTCAAAGGAAAGCGATTTTATGATCGTAACCGGCAAGTGTTAATTATTTTTGACAAAATTTGCTGCTTTAAAAAGAAGATCCCTTTTTCAGCCTAGAATCATCTTTTCATAAAAGAAAAAAAAGATTAGGGCAATAAAGGAAAGATGGTTCTCCTCAAGGTAACCTCATTGTTGAAAATAATCATCATGGAAACTTACTTCCATCTTCGAAGGCCCTCAGAAGGTGACTGTCATAGAGGGATGACGGATGGTTTAGAAGACGGGGCTCGATTTCTTGCATCCGACCATCGATGTAGTCGCATTTGCATCCGCCTTCAAACCAGAAGTTGAACCTTCTGTTCCATTTCCATCGAGTCACCGCGTCATTTATCTCACGAAAATTCGCATTCAAATAGAGACTCATCATCTGCAAACGAATGAATATAAAATTCGCAATTAAAAATCATTCAAATGTTTCAAAATCGTAGTTTCTTACCGACTTCTCACACTTATTACAGGATTCGTACTCGTCGAGACATAGCTCCAAATCAAAAATACGATTCTGCAGTCGACGGCTGAGAGCCTTGTCGGCTTTGGCGAATTGGTCGAGTCGGCGAGTGCATTTGACCGTCTGGATGATATCGACTGTGGCCAAGTCCAACAGCACTTCCCTCATCAGCTCCAGAGGCAGCTCGTCCAGAATCATTGGTTCACTGAAGAAGACAAATTCATCAGGAAACACGAGTTCTTCATAGCGAGCATCGAAGAAAGCAACGAAAATTAAGAGAAATGTTAGAATGAAACGACGACGGTCTTCTGTAGTTTCTACTTTTTTCTTCCTTTCCTCGATTTTTTCAGAAAAGAGTAGAAACTACACAAAAAAAAAAAAAAAAATCCCAAAAACAGAAAGGAGAATAAAATTCGTCGTTCGTATTTTTGAAAGGGGGAGTTCATACTTAGTTGCATTGCCACTTGCAACTCGCTCGAAATAGCACGGGAAATGAAGAGAACGCAATTGCATAATATTGCATGATTTCTTGCTCTTGATTTCCCATGTTATTTCTTGAGAGTTGCATTGCAACTAAGTCTGAACGGACCCATTGGTATTCCCTTCTTGGGACCTAATTTTTGGTGTATGAGGAGTAAAATTATCGGGAGAATCCGAATATGAAATCAAATTTTACCAACAATTAACGAATTCTCGAGTTATGATCGATTTTATGCAAAAAGGCGTTTTTGAAATTGCCACTTTTGACTTTGGGACCCTTTCCGCACCCAGTAAGTGGCTGAACTTCCTAAACCGATATTTTTAGAAAGTACATTCCATGGTCATGTTCATCCTCTTTAAATTTTTCGAAACCTGTGCCAAGAAGTGTCGAGTATTTCGTGAAATGTCTCAACAATACTCAAGCATTTAATTAATGCAAAAATGGATCAAACTTCTATATTTATTTGCTGATTTATTTCCTGATAAAAATGGTATAATATTGACTCAAACGATTAATGCAATATATTGCGGAATTTCTCAATATCGAATCGATTCATTATTGGTAATAAACATTTACAAAGTCAGTATTCCGATATCATGGCTAGAAAGATCTCACATCATCGTTACAAACTCGTGATTTTGCTTTAGAACAAAATTCGACGACGAATTTGACTTGTTACTGATAAGCAACATTTCAATTAGAAACCCGAATTTGCCTATCGACTGTTTTCTTCAAGCACTCTTTGCTCTGCTGATTTGCTTAATGCTGACATTGTTATGTCATTGCAAACCCGGGTGCAAACTACCCTTCCAAATTTCTAATAAGGGTGCGTTCAAAGTTCGATTAGATCGAGCGCTCGATCTAATCGGAGTCTGAACGCCCCCTAAGTCTTCTCATTCCTTCAAATCAGCTGAAGCCTTTTCTCATTTCTTATCTATCATTTTATTACAGACAGAAGCTTTTTGACTTTCACCAAAGAACGTAAGAAACGTAAATCGATAAATGGCTGAAATTAATTGGACAGGCTCCTTGCAGATAGGCAGATAAACTTGCCATATAAAGATGCAAATCAAATTATTTGGCGACTGAATTTCAACTTTTTCGAATCATACCAAAATGTGTCATATTTGTGTTGTGCAAATGATTATTTTTATCAATTTAGTCATGTCTATCATGATTCGCGTCTCTGCCAATGTAGAAAATTTAAAGAATAAAATCATTTCTTATCATGGGCAGATTTTGATAAAATTTGGCGCGCATTTGAATACACTAGAATGCGTAATTCTACCAAATTTCAAATGAATCTGACCACATTGACCGGATTAAACTGGTACACAAAAATGATCAAGCGTTTCTAAACTTTTGCTCACTGCTGTATCTACTAAGGCGTCAAAATTATTTAAGAAAAGTGTTCTACGGTCAAAATCCCCATATAATTTGAAGACTAGCTAGAAGTCGACCTAGGTCTGTATAAAATTGAGTGAACGAGTTTATTGATACTTTTTTTTTTTTTATTTTTGAAGTGATCTTGAATTTTTAATTTAACAACAGCCAGAATCATTCCACTCTTTATAAGATTAGAATATTTTCAATTATTATCTTCCTATCTTTTTTCTAGATTATAATTTATTTTTCTTTTGAAATATAACAAATTTGGAAAAATTCCAAAATAAAGTTTCAAATTCATTTGTATCATTTTCATCAACAACTTATTTTTTTAATCGATACAATTAAATTCAGGTATGAGAGCCGCAGTGTTGTTGCTGGCCCTCGTGGCTGTTCTCTATGCTAAGGTTTTCAAAATGGAGGCTTACAATACCGGATCCAATAGGGCTCGACTCATCAAGTTCGAAAAATCATCTTCAATAAGAAAAGTCCGTAATTTTAGGAAGGGATTATATCAAGACTACCTTCGGAAAATGGATCAGTTGAGATCTCAACCTGAAGTTCTCGCTACTGGCTCTCAGCCTTTCATCGACTATTACGATGCCTTCTACGTAAATGAACGAAAGAAGAGAAAAATGTAAAATCACCATTTTAGCTTGGCAACATCACCGTTGGAACTCCTCCACAGCAAGTAACCCTGGTTCTGGATACCGGATCGTCATATCTTTGGGTAAATTAAACTTTTTTAAAGTGAGATTTATACTATTTAGGTAATCGACGCTGCATGCAACAGTCAGGTCTGCAACGGCTATCCTTCGGTGATTCTGCCAAAGTTCTATATTAAATTGAATAATACCGACTTTCAAGGCCGACTATACGAAGCACAAATTCAACACAACCGCTTCTTCGACCTTCGTGAAGGAGAACACCAATTTCTCCATTCAATACGGCTCCGGCTCCTGCTCGGGCTACCAAGGCAAAGATACCATTACTTTTGGTTAGTGAGGTTAAAAATTCGGATCTAGTCCAACGAGTCTGCGTTTTAGGCGGACTTACGGTCCAGGTTCAAGAATTCGGCGTTGCCACCACGCTCGCGGACGTCTTCGGTTTGTAACCATCTTATCAAATGTACTCGAGAGTTATAAATTTATAGGATATCAGCCAATTGATGGTACTCTCGGTCTAGCCTGGCCTGCCCTTGCAATCAACAATGTTACCCTTCCCATGCAGAATGTGCTCTCGCAACTCGATGCTCCTCTCTTCACTGTCTGGCTCGATCGCAAGGTCTGGCCAATTGATCAAAAAACAAGAAAATATAAAACTTTTTAGCTCGACACCGCAATGGGCGGCGTTGGAGGTAAAATGGCGCACTATTGCTTTTGTTCAAAGAAAATTTTGCTGAGCATTGACCATGAAAAATACTAGTGTCACTCGTGAGATCAATCCATTTTATCGAGTTAGTCAATTCGAGTACACTAAGAGAGAATATCTGGTCCAATGATCATTTTACTATGTACGCTAATTTTTCATATTAACGTATGCAATGAAATGGGAAGGAGCAAACTTCTATGCAAAAGTTTGGACAATGTATGCACACTCAATATTTTTAGAACAGGTATTCTTGAATTCTTTATCAAGCTACTCGAATAGACTTACCCTGTAAAATAGACCGGACTCATGAGTAACACGTTGGTAGTTTCCCTTGTGAGACAAAGTTCTTGCAGCCAGAAAAAGTTAGTTGAGCAACGGTATAAACTTAAAGTTAGGTTTAATCACATACGGTGCTCTGGACCCCGTCAACTGCGACTCAACTGTCAATTATGTGCCTCTCTCTTCTGAGACCTACTGGCAATTCAAGATTCAAGCCTTCTCAATTGGAGCGTACACTGAGAGCAAGTCTGAAGATGTCATCTCTGATACCGGGTAAATGAAATTCCACAACGTCGAAGTGCTATATTCCGACTTCAAATGCTCCAAAATAAAATTCCAAAAACCTTGGTTTCACACATTTTCAATTTAGAACTTCCTGGGTCGGTGCCCCTAACACCATCGTCAGCAACATCGCGAAGCAAACCGGAGCTACTTTCGATTGGGACAACCAAATGTACACAGTCGACTGCTCCACTGTAAGTTTTTCTTTATTTCATTTATTTGTAAATTAAAATAGGGGCATCAGGAATTGAAATTCAAAAAAGAAATATAAAACTTCGGAAAACCCTAAATTAACTCTCACAATTCGAAATCGGAATTGGAGTTCATTTAAAGTTTCCAAAGCACCAGGGTAGAATAGAACTTCTAAGATCATAAACAAAATATGGTATTCGAATTTCGAAATCGGAATTTCATTATGCAAATGTTTAAACATTTTTATCTCGGTAATTTTATCTGAAAACGAAATTCGTAAATTCGAATCTTTTTAGACATTTTGAAGGTAGACGTTGACTTGTAAAACTCAGAAAAATCATAAAACCTAATGAATAACTTACCGGAAGCCGGAATTTTCGATGTCGAAATCGAAATTCCGGTCAACCTGATTTAAAACCAATTATTTCCTGAGGAAAGTATTATATTTTTATCCAAACATATCATTACCGAAACTACATTTTGAACTTCCATTTCCTTATTTGGAAGCCTCATTCAAATGAAGTCTCAGGCATTTTATTTCACTAATTTTCTAAACTCAAATCTTTTAAAAAATATTTTAGTGTTATTTAGAGCGTTGAGAGCATATTTATCTTATCTCGTTAGTTTCTATAATCGTTTTATCAGAAATTATGACATCGGAAAATGCTTCCAAGGCTTCTAATAAATAAACTAAATATTATTTATGTTCTAAAATAATACTAAAAATACTACGTTTAGATGTACAGTCAGCCTGATTTGATCTGGACGATCAACAACGTTCAATACAATGTGCCATCTATCGAATACATTCTCGACGTTGGACTCGGAAATGGAAAATGTGCTCTGACGTTTTTTGGACTCAACAACGGGGGTTTCGGGGTACTGCTGGTTTTTTTTGCGTATTATAATAATATTATTACTTGGTAGCCGACATGGACCCTCGGAGATACGTGGATTCGCACATACTGCAACGTCCATGATATCGGTAAGCTTCGCCGATGCATTTCTAACTAATTAATCTTGTCTCATTGTGACAATTTCAGGCAATAAGCAGATCGGATTCGCCAAAGCGTTCCACTCTGGATTGCCCTCAGACAGCCCGATGTCACCTAACTCCAGCCCCGGACCTATGTAAATTCATCCACGAGTCGTGCATATCCAAACTTAGTCATATTCTTTTGTGAAATGGTTGAAAATTGATCTACGAAACATCGAAGATAATAAAAATATTTCCAAAAATGTGTTCTATTTTGCTAAACTAAAACTAAATATAATAGTTCATTCGATTTTTGACGTCATGACCTTATTTTTTGGGAAAAAAATGATCGTTCTTGACATATTGGTTGGTCCTGGTTTTGTACATACGACACGTTCTTCGTAAGAATCGACTATGGGGTGGTACCCAAGAAGTCAACCCTCAAATTTCGAGCTGACTTTTTGTCCCTGGGGGTTTTCGACTGCGCTGATGACGAATCTGACGGTTAAAACCCGATCCGGTCACTTGTTCCGCATGTCCCGGAAAATTCTATTTTCGTTATTCTGCATGAAAAATTCGCCTTTCCAGTATGTTGCGTAGATGGACATAGTAAACAACTTTGTTCCAGGACCGACCTCGGATTCATTATCGTTGGGGCTCCAGAATTTTTTGAGGTGCAATGGCCAAATTCAACATAATGCCTTTTTAATGGAATTTTTCAACTTCACTGCCCAAAATTTGGGGGTTTTGTCGTGAACTCGGGTCGGATCAAGAAAGCTAAGTTGTTTACCAGTCGGTCGATCACATTTATGTATAGGAACGTTCTTTCTTTTTTTAATCCAATTAAGCTTATTTATATCGCTTCGAAAATTCAGCACGCCGCAAAGAGTATCAGCGATGCCTCTCCCGCAGATCTAGGGAGGACGATCGTCAAAAAGCGTTTGCGATCTACCCTCAGTATATTCTCCTTACAAATTTCTCTTTCTAACCTATAACTAACCAACATTCCTACCAGCACAACCAGTATCATGGCTAAAATTTCGCTTTTGCGACCTACCCCCATAGTTTACTTTCGTCTTACGAAAATGCCCCATAGGTCTACTCCCACAGCACCTACAACCTCTGCCCCTCACGCTTGCCCTAGAAATTGGGGATTCTATCCACCAACTTTTGATTGTTACGACTTGAAACCGGTAGGTATTGCACTACTTCTTTACAAATCCAAAAAATTGTTTAGTTTTACCAACTTAATTATACTGAAAATTTTTACTGTAATGGTTCAATTAGGACGGATGGAGGAAATCAGTTTGTAAGAGGTAAGAAGAGGTTTCAAATTTAGTAAAATTATTTTTTTTTAAATCTAGATTTTGCTGCTGGATTTTTCGCTGGAGCTGGAAATTGTTTCACTGACCAAAATGACACCGAAGTGTTCATGATTGGAAAAGCTGGATATGTCGGTATGTCGATTTCGAGACATTTTTGATGCGAAAATTTGGATCGTGACTAAAATAATGGTGTCTGGATTCCGATTTGAAATATTCAAAACACAATTTCGAACGCATCTTATCTAGATATCATTTCATTAACTTAAAATTAGAAAAAAATAGCGCCTTTTATCGTTTAGATGGGAATTCGATGTGGCAAGACGGGGAACCTCTGGATTACGCTCCACAAACTGGATGTCCCACTCTCTACATGCCATTCAACGGGTACACATCCATCATCGTAAGTTAATCTTCTTCAATCTTCATAAAATAGTAATTCAGGCAGTAATCGATTCGCATGGAAAAGTGCTGGCAGGCTATCGATGACACGAATTTTGACGACATACCAAGTAATTGTCAATATTTCTTGTGCAAGATGGACATTGATTGATAAATTGTGCTTGATATTTGGAATAAATCATAACAATTTTGAATGAATTTGTATGCCTTTTCAGAAGCGACATCTATTATATCAGGCTCTGAAACAACTTGCCAAAAATTAAACATATAGAGCAATTCGTTTTAAACGAATTCAGAATTGCAACAGACAAAAAATAAATGAATAAAACCAAGTGTCAACTTTAATAATTATCGACTCAAAAATCACAAATAGCATGTGTCAAAATTCAAGTGATTGTATAAATGGAACCCACCTTCATAAAAGATCAAAATTCGATAAATCAATAAATGAGAATCTAGAAATGACAAAATTCTATCAAAAATAATCCAGTAAAAAATTGCCTTTTAAGAAAATGAAAGAGACTATTGTTTCCAAAATTAGTTCACAATTAGTCGGAATCAGATTGGTCAGAATCAAATTGTTCAAAATCAGATTGGTCAGAATCAAATTGCTCAGAATCAGATTGGTCCGAATCAGATTGTTCAGAATCAGATTGGTCAGAATCAAATTGCTCAGAATCAGATTGGTCAGAATCAGATTGTTCAGAATCAGATTGGTCAGAATCAGATTGGTCCGAATCAGATTGTTCAGAATCAGATTGGTCCGAATCAGATTGTTCAGAATCAGATTGGTCAGAATCAGATTGGTCCGAATCAGATTGATCAGAATCAGATTGGTCCGAATCAGATTGGTCAGAATCAGATTGATCAGAATCAGATTGATCAGAATCAAAGCGATCGGAATCAGATGGCTTGAAAAGTTCGATCAGGCTGTCCTCGGTCAGGTACTTCATGTTGAAGATGCGCAAGAAGGGGCTTAATTAATAGAATTCATAGTTCGTGGGCTTTTTTTTTTGGAAAATAGTATGGCCCAGACATAAAAAAAGCCTGCCAACTATGAACTAAGCCGTAAGAGGCTTGAATTTTCTAACCAGTAAGATCGCGCGGCCATGATCATCAGGGCCCATCTTCCACCGAATTTGTCCGTCATCTCGGCCCAAATCCTAATTTTCGGTTTAGAACCCACAATTCCACGTCTCTGAAAGCAGTAATTACCGTAAAGTTTAAAATAGAAGTCCGTGAATTTCTAATTTAGACTTTACGGTAAGTCGATTTGCAAAATCAACCATAAAACTACAAGAACAACCTTTTTTAGAGATGTAAAAAAACTGCGTTATTTTAACTGCTTGATTGCAAGCGCAATTTGATCTAATGTACTTGTCCTGGCAACTAGAATTAGAGAGAATAGAAAAAAGATCGGACGGCAAATATAATGACCTCTCAAGTTTGTTTAAAAATTCGCGTGAAAATACCCCGTGCAGTCTGTAAGCCTCTTCCGGAATGAGCATCAGGAAATCATTGACCAGGAAGCCCCTGCCAATCATGCTTTCGAACATGCATTCTTCATCGTGCCTGACTTTGTAAAAATTCTGGAAGGAAAAAAATTGGGAATTGAATAGAATTTTTGAAATGATAAGTTGCGGACAGACCTAGGGAGGACGATCGTTGAAAACCTCGTGTGACCTACTCCCTATAGTTTATTTTAGTCTGACGAAAGTGCTTCCTAGGTCTGGCTTCGGATGAATAGCCGAATTTGATGAATCTCGCTATTAAAAAATCATTCCCCCACCTGAACGAGCTTGCAGAGTTGTTGTTCGGTTATGTTGGTTGCAGAACGAAGGCTCAGTTTTTTAGTGTCTTTGAAGAACCCAAACAGATCTCTGTAGGTGTACGGAAGATACATACTGAGAAAAGAGACGTCGGGAGTCTGAAATAAGGTAATTTTATTTTTTCATAACTAAAATTAAATTCAGAAGTATGAATTTCTCTATGAAAAATAAGAAAAGGATAGAATAAATGGACTAACCTTTCTAAGCACTTCATGATAAGAGTTCGCGAGAATCGGACCGGAGTCACCATCAATCGCGATTTTAGCGAGCCCTGAATTGGAAGAATTTCACTAAATTGGAGAAAGCTAAATACTAAGCGCATTTTTAAATAATGTCAGCAAAAAACAGCAATTTTTCTATTTCAAGTTTTTTTGCAGTATTAATTTAAATTCTGACTACGAAATTTTTCAGCAAGTTCTAGAAGGGCAAGAAGAAAAATTATTTTTTTTTTAAATCTAGAACCTTACCATTCGAGAAGATGCTGTCCGTCAAGAAAATGTCCAGACTGATCTCCGAGCTGATGGTAACGTAAGGCTGAATGCGAAGGTCTGGAGGGTTGGCGTTGAAGAACGCATTCATCTTGTCCCACCACATGTGATCACCGTTCCACCACAGGTTATCACCGTCATCGCCGAGATCCTGAAGTTCATGCATGAAACATGCTTTTCAGCATCTTGTAAAAATGATGAAATTATCACACAAATGGCCAATTTTAAGAATGAGATGATTATCGATTTTTCTTCAGACATTTTGTTACTCCTGGAAGATGTGAATGAAAATAGACCTATTTCTTCTGCATTACTTTTCAATTAATTGCTCTATCGAAAGTTTTTACAGATGAAACTTTCATCATGATGAGATATTTTTTGTGTGAAAAATACTGAAAAGTATGCTCCAAGTTCTCATCCAGGTAATGAAAATTAGAAAATTTTGTGAATAAATGAACTGACCAGTTCGAACTTGCGGACAACGCAGAACTTCATGAAAATGTTGAAGAGCTTGCCGCAGTTGATGACTGCATCATCCAGCGAGCCATTGTTGATGAAGAACTTGGCTGAATTAGACAATCAAATTCAAAGGAAAGCGATTTCATGGTCGTAAACTGACAAATGTATTATTTTTGATAAAATTTGCTGCTTTAAAGACCCCTTTCAGTTTGGAATCATTTTTCATAAAGTAGAAAAAAAAGATTAGGAGGGCCATAAAAGAGGTGATTCTCCTCAAGGTAACCTCATTGTTGAAAATAATCATCATGGAAACTTACTTCCATCTTCGAAGGCCCTCAGAAGGTGATTGTCATAGAAGAATGACGGATAGTTTAGAAGATTGGGCTCGATTCCTGGCGTTAGACCATCGATATAGTCGCATTTGCAATCGCCTTCAAACAAGAAGACGAAATTGCTGCTCTTCCATTGAGCCGCATCGTTTGCCTGACGAAACTTCCCATCCAAATAGAGACGCAGCACCTGCAAACGAGTGAACATAAATTTCGCGATTCTAAAAAATTATTCAAATGTTCCAAAATCGTAAATACATTGTTGGCACTCGATATTTTTTGTATTCAGCGAAAAATCAGAGAATTAGTGTGCAATTACAGCAGCTCACTATCAGAAAATACTGTTTGTCATGTTTCGAACTCGAAAAATGTACAGATTAACAATAATTTATCCCTAAATACAGGAAAACAATTCTTCATAAACCCAAATTTGTTACAATCATGAATTTTAAATCGTAAAATTTCTTACCAGTTTCCCACAATCCGCACAGAGTTCGTAGTTGCCGAGGCCCAGACGAGCATTTAAAACGCGATTCTGCAGTCGACGGCCGAGAGCCTTGTCGGATTTGGCGAAGTGGTAGAGTCGGCGAGTGCATTTGACCGTCTGGATGATATCGACTGTGGCCAAGTCCAACAGCACTTCCCTCATCAGTTCCAAGGGCAGCTCGTCCAGAATCATTGGTTCACTGAAGAGGAAAAATTCATCAGGAAACACGAGTTCTTCATAGCGAACATCGAAGAAAGCAACGAAAATTAAGAGAAATATCAGAACGAAACGGCGACGGCCCTCTGTAGTTTCTACCCATCTTTACCTCGATTTTTTTCAGAAAAGAGTAGAAACTACAAAAAAAAACAGAAGGAAGAGGAAAATTCATCGTTCGTATTTTTGAAAGGGGGAGTTCATACTTAGTTGCATTGCCACTTGCAATTCGCTCGAAATAGTATAAGAAATGAAGAGAACGCAATTGCATCATTTTTGTGCCCTCTTGATTTTCCATGCTATTTCAAGCGAGTTGTAAGTTGCAAGTTGCATTGCAACTAAGTATGAGCGGGCCCTAAAATAAGAAGGAAGTATTTTTTAACTGTCGTATTTCATCTAAATCGACGATAGGCTTCATGAAATGGTCATCTGAAAAAAATCAACGAAAATGGTTGAAGCACATGCAAACACAAGCAGTTCTTCGATTTCAAATACGTGTTCATTTTGATATTCAGCTTTTCAATTTTTTATTTTTGCCTAATCAATGTCTAAATTACAACCTTGTGGGTATTTTGATACTACATTTGGTTGTTAGGTGCAAATTGGAGAATCGTTTGCATTCTCAACCAGAGTTGCAAATTTAAGACCCGATCGAGCATTGAAACCCGACATGATATAAGAGGGAAGCAGAAAATGACAAAATAGCATAGGGAACATAGGATACAAAAGAAGCACGAAGAAGAGAGAAAAACCCGATGGGGTCAAAATTTGCAACCTTGCTCTTGATTCTTAACTATTATAGATAACCGTCATTTGAAAATGTCAAAATCGCCTCAATAAACAGATATGGATTTCTCGTAGATCGACTGGATGATTTCTTTGTCGACTTTCGTGGGAGAAATGGCGATGTTCGGCACGGAATGCATTGCGGCTTCGGTCAGACTGTCTGAAATTTTGTTGTTGTAAATTTATCCCATTTTTAAACTTTGAATGAAAGAAAGGATAGCTTCTGTTAAATTTTGGCGATGAAGCAAAACTTGTAAAGTATCAATTTATGAGAGAACTCAAAGAATAATCTCCTTCAATTTTTTCTATAAAATCTATCTTTTCTGGATGAAGAATTCAGAAAAATTGCATTAAACTTTTTAGAGTTTTCGATTCTTTAAAGAAAAAAAAAAGACTAACCAATGTCCCCCTTCTTGAATCCCATTTCCTTTAGTCCATTCGGCACTTTGAAGTCCCGCATGAACGACCGTATCTCGTCGCACAGATATTTGCCCACATCCGCAGGTTTTGCTCTCTCGGATACATTTGCTCCGAGTAGTTTGGCCGCTTCGCCCATCCGCTGGTGGCAGATCGGCGCGAGCAGCTCGAAGTCTGCAACGGCCGTCGTCACGACCGACAGACCGTGCGGAATGAGGGCTTTCGCACGCGGATAATCGGGGTCGTAGTAGGACGAGACTTGAGAACTGAAAATTGACCTTTTGTATGTTTTACCTCCAAGTTACCCTTATCCTCTTGTAGTTTTTACTCCCTTTTTCTTCTTTTCCTCGTTATTTAAAAAAGGGGTTAACAACTACAGGAGGGTAAGGGTAACTTAGGGGTAAAAATTCAGAAATAAAAATATTTTAAGGTGCATTTTACTAATGTTTTCTTTCTTTCTAAAAAGAATAGGAGTTTTCAAAAGAAACTAAATGTATAACATTTTCAAGAAATTAGAAATGCTTATTGATTTTCTAAACTGACCTGATTGGATATGAAAGTCCATGGCATAGATGAACTCCCGCGTTACCGAAGCCCATTCCTGAAATAAGACATTTTGAAAATATCAGAAATTTGTAGGAAAAAAACATCGAAAACTTCCTTCGTATTTCACTTTGTCAAATTTAAAAATTTGCGAGAATTACCGGCGAATGAACTGGCCATGAGCATCTGCGTGCATGCTTCCTCGTCAGAAGTGTCCGCCACAGCCCTGCGGAAGTACAGGCCCATGATTCTCAACGCTTCTCGAGCCCAGACATATGAAATTCAAATTTTGTTTTCAGCAAAATTGCACTTTTACCCTAGAATTGAACCCCTTAAATGAAAATCGTATTGTCTACTCAAAATTAAATCTTTACCCCCTAGGATTGAGCCTTTTACATGAATATTTTACCTGAAATCGGATTTGAGCCCTGATACAAAGGTCGAGCGGCAGGGCTGGTAGGGCGAGGTACTCTCTTAAAGTTTTAGATGTTTTCGAAAAGAAAAGAAAAAATTACTTGGTTATAAGAAATAGCAGTGTAGGATTCAAGAGCGTGACAGAGGACGTCGAATCCTGAATAGATGGCGACGTTTCGGGGCATGCTGGAAAAGTTATTTTACATTTTGTTAACTTTTTCAAATCGTTGATTTAAACAAAAATGATTAAAAACTTGGCTTGCCTAAAAACATTCAGAGGGTCAATAATAGCCAAATAGGGCTTGATGCATCTCAATCGGATTCCGGTTTTGCATTTGTGCTGTGGCAAGTCGAGGATGGCTGCTCCTGTCGTCTCACTGCCTGTTCCTAAAATCAACATACTTCAAAAATGATATTTCAAAAGTAGAATTTACAGCTGGGTTTCAAGATGATATCCAACTCATTCCTACCAACTTCTCAATTTTCAGTCACTCCCTCACTGGTGCGGGTACGCCCATCTCCAAAAACCCACTTTGATGATTTTTTCTGACAAGTCGGTTCAAAAGTAGAGTGAAAGGTTCAGAAGTAAGTACTTTTTTCGAAGATTTCATTTTATCTACCCGCAGTAGTCGGCACAGCAATCAGAGGCAGCATTGGATTCTCAGGAGTTTTCGACTTTCCGAACGGAGGTCCGATGAAATCCAGGAAATCCGCTTGAGGGTTCGAGGCGTAGAGAGCGGCTGTCTAAAAATTAAAAATTTCCTAACGAATTTGCAAAAATATTTTTGAGTCTAGTGAATTTTTTATTTCTAAAATCCAACCTTCGTAGTGTCAATGACACTTCCTCCCCCCACCGCGACGAAACAGTCAAATCGGCCATTTTTCGCGAATTCCACCGCTTTCAGCATGCCTGAAAATCAATCAAAATTTGTTGGAAAGTTCATAAAATTTCACTTTTATCAGTCGGCTCGATCAGAACGTCGTCGAAAACTTGGAATTTCACACCGTACCTCTTTAGGGAGGACGTGGTTTCTCTGAAAATAAATAACAAAATAAAGAAACAGCAACTCTTCATTCATTCCTTTCATTTCCCCAAGTTCGTCTTTCTTTTTACTTCAAATCATGGATTACATCACGCGTCATTTCATCATTTTTTAAAAATGAAGATAATCTTTACTTGAACGCATTCGTGTTGGCGACATTTTTATCAGTGACGAGAAGGGTGTTTGCAGACTGCAAATTTTTCACATCCTGCCCGACTTCTGCTGTTACTCCTCTTCCAAAGCGTATCGTGCTGCAAACCATTTCAAAGGCATAGTCGGGTTGTTCTGAAAAATCGATATCTTTGGAAAAAATCAATACGTAAATTTGGAAAAAAAAACAATAAATAGAAATGTAGAGTAGTATTTTCTACCTTTGGATAAAGAGGAAAGTTTTGCCATTTTGAAGGGCAAATTCGGCGCTGCATGATGCGGGCAAGAAATCGCAGACGAGTGACAAATCTTCTCGAAAAATCTTAGAGACATCGCGCGATTTTCTGGAACATACAAATAAAATTTGAAACGTTTCTGCCATTCACATTGCAATTCGATCGATTGAAGGAAGGAAGGATGGGAGAAAGAGAGAATAGCAAGAAAAGACCAAAAATCACGCAGAAAGTGACTGTTATATAGGTGAGAGCAAGTAGGCTAGAAAATGGCAGAAAAGAAGAGATAAGACGATGAATTTTGGGGAAATTGAGTGATCTATAAAATGTCGAGTGATTAAAAAATAGACAGATAAGGTTAAGAGTTTCGAGAAGAAATTTAGTAAAATTAAAGTTCAAACCACGAATTTGCATAATCAAGACTTTTCCAAATTGATTTCTATCATCCCGAAAAAGATACGTTTTGGAAAATTTTCAAATTTTCACATAACCAAAAGAATCGCTCCCTCTAAATTTGTCTTGTAAAAATCTGCAAGAATTGCATATTCACACGCATATATTAAATGTGAATCATAAAAGTATCAATTATCATTTTTTTTCTTTCGATGTTTGATTCAACGACTCCCCCTTCCTCTGCTTCTGTGTTTCAGGCTCTAGGTTTAGGTTCATTTCATCATGTCCCTAACTTGTTGTAATAATCCCCTCTTTGCCGAGAGAGACGTAGCAGTCGGATGGAAAACAGCCTGAAGACAGACGAAACGCACAAACGGCATAAACACGCTTCGAGAGCAATTCTAAGCTCATTTCGCATTTCTTAATCATATCTTTTCGGGAATTGTTTATCTAATTTATTGATTTTTTTGGAAAGTTAAACCCATTTTTCCTATCAACAAAATGTCCTCTCTCAAATTTATGTCAAGTTTCCAAACTTTTATCGAACTTCCTGAAAAGTCTACCGTGTTTTTATTTATCAAAACTACTCGGTCTCGAATCTAGATGCATTTCACAATAAGTCATCTTATCAGATTCTTTGACAATATGTATGAAGAAAATCTTGCTTTGAAAAGTCCCTCCTCTACCCGCCCAAGCTCATTGTTTTTCATCTAAAAGAATCAATGAACTTGCTCTTCAAAGCAAGACATTTTTCATTCAAAAGGGTGCCTGTATTTATAGACGGACGATTGACAGACACAGACGGATATTAGGGGTAGTTTAGGGTAAGGAGCTTAGGGGAAAGAGGAAGAAAAGACCGTCTATAAATACAGCCGTCTGTGAAACACAGAAGGCACATTCAAAATTAAGCTTTGTTTTTATGGATTACCTAATTTTCAGTGCCTTTCCAGCGATGGTTCTTGCCCCATTCTTCGAGAAGCCCCCTTCGTTGATCCAAGCCCCAGATGGCTCGATTCTCTTCGAGTGCATCTGCAATGCCAATCCTCAGCCTACCATCAAATGGTTTGATTTAAAAAGAAATTTTTTGTCAGTACTTTTAAAGTTAACAATTTTGAAAGTACTTCACGATCTAAAGATTTCGCATCTTTTCATGTAATTCTTTCTCAGCACTATTCATAGAACTTTTACCCTATCAGGTTTCCTTCACAAGGTTCCACAATTTTTGCAAGATTCATTTTTTCGGAGCTTTGATGTTAAATTTTCAAAAGAAAAAAAACGTTTTCTTCGAGGTACTTCAAGGGCAAAGAATTGACCGGCGATCGGTATGTGATGAAGATCAAGAAGATGGTTGGTAAATGGACTGTTACTATGAATATGAAGGTTCGAAATCTAAAAATGAATTACTTATTTTCTAAATTATTTGGAAGAAGAATATTCGTTTTCGTTGATTTATTTTATATTCATTCGACATAGAATGCTTTAAGAGAATGGAACCTCTGCAACTCTTTTTGTTCATCGAACTCATTATTATTTCACGTGGGTTGAATTACCTGATTTATTGATTTACTTTGCAGAACCAAACCCAAGACGATCAAGGCGTTTACAAGGTCGAAGCGACCAATGAAAAGGGACAGCATGCCGTCGAGCAGCAGTACGTCTTCAAACAGACTGGAAAGGAAGTCTTCAAAACTCAGATGGACTAAAATTTTATAGGATCGAATTGTTTTACTCATCAGAATTAAAAGAATCTCAATAAATGCATTTCCGTAGAAAAATTCATGTGTTTTTCTCTGAATATTTTACCTATTTTAATCTGAAAAAAACTATTCCACTTTTTTCGGAATTGTCAAAGATGTATTATAAAATCTCCGGCAAGTTCTCACCCTCCCTAAAATAGGAATGAAAGTTCCAGTCATTTTCTCTAACAAATATCGATAGTTTACGCTCTGAAATGTTTTGCCTACCATCATCAATCTATGTTTTTCCTGACCCCTTTTCCGTTATCAATGTTTATTTTCTGGACTCTCTCGGAATTAGAAATAGAATGATCTGATAACAGTGTCCCCCGTGCTTCCTGTCACTGATTGTCACAGTGCATTCGACAATGCTGCTCAAATTCTCCCTCTATCAGCTATTTTCAATTACCATATTCGTGTCGTTTCTGCCGTTGGAAACTCAAAGCAGTAATTCATTGTTGTTTTTTTTTCACAATCTGGATAATTCACTACTTCGTTACCTAAAAAGTGGTACGGATAGATTTCTTCCTAACCTAATCCTATACCCTCGACTATGGGTTACGAAGTAATGAATTGTCCAACTTGCAACATTTCGCTAACCTACTTTCTGATACTTTGATCTTTAGAGACAGAATGCATGCACGTCGTCGGCAAATTGAAATGTCCCGAGTCGTCTCACTTCGAGAAAGCCGTCAAAATTGAGCTGCTTGATGAAGACTGTAACCTTTTCGGAAATTAAGACATTTTTGAGCATTTTTAGTTTTGAATAGGAAAAGTATATGAACTTCTAAATGTTGCTTTTTCAAGTTTTCTAATTTAGCCCTCCCTCTTGAAGTGAATGATATGATGGGACGAACTTGGTCTACCGAAAATGGGTCTTTTGTCAGTAAGTTTACACGTCTCTTTTCAATGATTCCAATTTGACCTAAAGTATCCGGCTGCGGTTCTGATGCTGGTCCGTTGAACACGCCGGACCCATTTCTGAAGATCTACCACGTCTGTCCGAAAGGGAAATCGCCTCTCGAGGTCAACCTCGTGCCCCTATTCCTGCCCAACATCGTCAACATCGGCACCATCTATCTCGATCAGACCTAATCCACCCCAAATCCATCATCATCCACATTATTTATTTTGATGAGTATTCGAAAAAAACACCTTCGTAATAATTTAACATTTAGTAAGTTGAGAGATAATGACTAAGAATACTCATTCCGCTTTCCATTCATAAGTTCTTCAGATCAGGGGTGCACGAATTTCGACTTCGACTTCGAAAATTTTCAAATGAAAACTTCTCGTGCACCCCTGCTTCAGATTACCAAGCTACATTTTTTTTCTATTTTTATCCTGATTACTTTTCTCGTCTAAAAATAGTATAGAATTTTTCCAATCTTTTCAAAAGTACACAGAAAAATGTATATTTTTCAACAAATTTCAAATTTTTCTGAAAGTAAATAAATAAATGCTTATCTTTGATCTTGCCGGACAGGTCAAAATCGCTCTTGGCTTGGCTAGGCTTTTCGACAGCCGGCTTGCATCAATTCATCAAATCTTTCCAAGGAGGACATTTCCCATTCAACACTCAGGTTGTACACCTTGTCTATTTCTCTTGCCCCTCGGACATTTGTATTCCTAAGGTCCCCTCATAATCAGATCGAACTAGTAGAGTTCCTGCTAAATGTGCTGATGAATGATCTATTTCTCCTATTTTCTAGAGATACCAATTTATCATCAATCAAATTGGTGACCCCTCCCCTAATTCTTTTGCAGTCCCAGCAGCTCATAATCAATGTCAATTTATCAGCGCCTGGCAATGCTATCGGCCCTGTCGTCATTCACGCTCGCAGTCATTTGGCTCTTCCTGCCCTATGGCAGAGGCCAGTGCTATGACAATGAGGTCTACCATGCGGCGGGCGATAAGTGGATTCGAAATGGAAACTTCTTGGTCATTTGTGACGTGGATAAAATTAAGGTTGGCACGCTTTTTTAAAAATATTTTTTGCAGTTACAAAATGACGGCACGACGATCTAAACAACGAATGGTGTTATTTGATAAAAACTCTGTTATCATATTGTAGAAAAAAAATGCGTGCCGTTATATTACTGCTGCCATATTTCGCTTTCGAATTTTTAGATCTTGGATAGAATTTATGACCAAAAAAATCCTAGTTTTCCATAGAAAAAATGCTTTTACAAAAATTTCTTTATCATCAGAAAATGTTTACTATCCCTTAAAATTGATAGATTTTCGATATTTTTCTTGCCATCAAAAATCTTGATAATTTATTATCGTCGAAATTTTCCGGTTTTGAAATGCATAACCGATAGCGGCACAATATTGGACGTAGGGACAAGCACGTTTTTGGAAAATGGCATTGAATATGGTTGTTCCGAGGAAAAGGATGCAATTGAGGGATCGGGTGAAGATGAGGTAACTTTTTAATATTGTAAATGATCGATAACTTGAGACGAAATAAAAGAAGTGTCCTTCTTTCTTTATCTCCTTTGAGTTTCGGACGCACGCGTTGACGATTCTTCATTTTTTTTCGTTTTTCTTTGTTCTTTCATCGAATTTAACGGTATTTTCGTGACAGGCACTTGCCAATTATTTCCTCTATCGATATTGATAAAAATGACTTGATCAATTATCGATAATTGCCTTTCAAAACACGAAAAACGAAAAGAAAATAAATGAACGCATAACGAACAAATGCTCGTTTCTCGTGAATTCCGAGGCTCACAGAAGGGTGGAGAAAAAATACGCTCCTTTATCTCGTCTCAAGTAGTCGACCATTGACAATATTATTTTCTTTAGGAATGTGTCAAAATTTTAGGTGAATGTGAACGTTTGTAGCGAGCACTTCGCTGATACCAATGATGATCTCTACAAAGATCGATTTGTGATTTGTTGTATTTCCAGGAGATTTAAAGGTACGTTTCTGAAATCTGTAATTTTTTAAAGAAAGCAGGTATTTTTTCCCAAAATCAAAAGTTTTGCTTATCTCAAAGAATCATAAAACGGCCTATTTTTCTTTCTAATATTATCAGGAAAGTTGTTCGAACTTAACACATTTCTAGGCTGTATCGATGATAATGGTGATCTATTGAAGGATGGCTTTTTCACGATTGGCACAGCGCTGAAATACTGCAACATTAGACGGGGAGGGATGAGTGGCCGAATAGAGCCGAGGGGTTGTTTCAATGGAACCAGAATGGACGATCCCAGCGATGAAACGCTGCACGTCAAGAAATACGCCACTTGGAGGCAGGGAGATAAAGAACTGCGGTAGGGTTTATTTTTTTCCTTCATGAGTTTTGGTTTTTTTTTTAAAAATATCTTAAAAGAAGTAAAACTCTTCAAAACAGTAAGGAATGTAGCGTTCGGGGTATTATTTTAAAAAAAAATATATATATCAATAAGTTTGAGTTTTCAATTTTTTCGCATTGCAACAACCAAAATATCACTTTTCATAACACTCCACTACGGAAAACACACAAGTGATAGTTTTGTCATCGAAGATTAGGGAACTAAGCAAAACTAAATGAAATTTTGTTAAGGTGTGGCGACAATGGTATCCACGTGCTCAAATGCTATTTGAAAGACAAAACTTCTCCAGTCGCCGAGGGCACTGGCTGGATAGATGAAAAAGGTGTCGTGCACGTGTGCAAGTGAACGCAAAAGTGAGCAAAGTGGGGTGAGGCAAATTAGGAGATACTTTGTCATTTCATTCCAAGTATTTATCTTGATCGAGACTTTCAATTTTTCCAAGATACTATTTTTTGACTAAAATTTCCTTTTTTTCACGTTTTTATCCTTCAGAAACTTAAAAATTTAGTGAGTTTTTTTCCAAAAATTACTGGGAATAAAATGACACACTGCCAAAGCCAAAAGCCATATCATCATATCATTTTAATTTATCTCAAATTCTCATTTTACAAAATATTTAATAATCGTTGGTTTTTTCTCATATAATCATATCATCATTCCTGTATACCAATAATCAAATCAAATTAATAAAGGATAAATAAAAAATTGAAATGAACTTAATATTTGTTGCACATAGATGCTTTCCGGTTTTAGCAGAAATCGACGCCGTAATGTTCAATGTTTTGAGTTTAAGGACAAAGAAGGTAATCGAATTTAATGGATAAATGATAGCCGCTCTAAGTTTTGTCTCGTAATTTAAATGACTTGGGAAAATATCAATATCAAAAAAGTTGGTGTTTGTCATAGAATTGCTAGTTTATGTTCGAGTAGGAACGAGCAAAGATTTTTACCTGGATTTTCCATATCTTTGTATTTTACTTTGAAGGTAAACTTGGCACTTTTAAAGTGACCAAATGAGTTGAAATTTTCTAATTTTTTTTTGCATATTTGGTCAATTTCAGTCATGTAAGATTGAATCTAGAGTCCCCAAGCAGATATGCCGAATTGGTGTTCGGGACAAATTTCGCGCACAGAAATATCATCAGAGTTGTAAATAAGATTTGTGAAGAAAATAAAATTAGAAATTTTCCTAGCCGAAAGAATCGCAAAAATCCGTTGCTCGAGATGAACACATTTTGGCAAAGTTCAAACTGCGTGGAAACGGGTGGACGCAAAAATTACGGTTTGGTTTTTGGCACAGAACCATTTTATCAAGCTTATCGTCAATCTCGATTGAGTTTTTGAGACATTCGGAGTTTAAAGGGTACTTCCTTCCAAAATTTTTTAGTTTCAAACTACCACGTTTCTACCCCAAAGACATTATTGCAAGGGGACTCTAATTGAATCCTTGTCTGTGTTTTAAATTTTGAATTTCTATGTTTGTCTTTGCTCGTCCCTATTTTTTAGAGAAAATGATCCCGCCTCGAGGCATTTCAATGACAAGTCATACGAAAATGAATGAGAACGAATGAATATGTACAGAATTGAAGCAATTAGATTGAGGATATTTGAAGAAAATTAAAATTTTGACGATAACGAACAAAAAGAAATAAACCAATAACAAATCACTCGCGCTGTCATTTTAGCTAGAAAATAATATATACAGTTTTTGTGTTTTTCTGCGATAATTTAAAGGCGCTCAATAGTTTCAACCAGACAATTGGAATTTGAATTGCGAGTACTTCTGTCTCACAAGCGAGTACTTGCATCCCAAAGAAATAAATTCGCACTTTTGTATCATTAATTGGAGAGAAAGTCAATATTCATTCTGCAATTAGAAATCGAATTTGGAGCGAAATAGTGAGTTGCGTAGAAGAGAAACGCGTCGAATAGCGTAATTTTTGAATATCGACGTTCTCTCCGATCAATGCTTTTGTATCAAGAGTGAGTACTTTTGGGACAATATTCTTTTCAAATATTTGGGATAAAGTACTCACGGACCTAAATTTTGCCTGATTATGGGATGTGCTTAGACATAAATTGTCACTTTAACTCCACTCCACTCCACTAAGAGAAATTCATAAAACGAACTTTAACGCCTTCAAATTGAAGTGACATTGAGTGAAGTTGAAGGTATAACATCCCTATTCTGATCTTCAGGAAATACATATCTGAGGGATATTTAAAATGAAATAAGATTTAAATAAAATCTCCGAAAATTTATAAAAATCGACGAGCTACGTTTCTCACCTGACCGATACACACAAACAAACTAATTCCTAATAATTTGAAAACCAGAACGGTCTTCGAAGCTTAAACTATAGATCCGTATAGTGACTGTTACTGATAATAGATCAATTAGCTTATCAGACTGAATCAATTATAATTAATCAAATCACAAATTTTGATTCATTCTAATCAATTAAAATTTAAAAATTTGAATAAACATAAGTAAGAGTAATTTTGAAGGCAGAATTCGTGAGTTTCCTGTTTTGAATAGAGCCAATTTTGACGAGAGAGGAAAGGCGAAGAATATGTATAATATTCAATGGCAAATTGATAAAAATGGAAGCAAAAGTTGACTTTGATAGAAAGAATGGGAAAAGTTACGCGCACATTTTCCTCCTGACATTGAATTTGGCTGAATGACGCAGTGGTCGTGATTTAGTCCATTTCAATCCTCCATCACCTCCGGAACGTCCATCAATAGGGGACTGTCGCCACCTTCCATCTGAAATTCAAAAATTTTAACAAAATTAAAATAATTCAAAAATGTTTTGAATTCAGGTAGTTCGAATTTTCAATCTATTTGAAAGTGAAATGATGTTGATAAAAGGTAAAAAATTGGTCAAATTCTCAAAAATGTCCAAATTTCAGGTTGAATTGTTCATTCTCAAATTTTCAGAATGATAGATTTTGAGTCTATGTTTTTGACAATTTGAAAATTATTCAATTTCAAAGGATTACGGTAGAAGAAGAGAGCGTTCTGTTGGTGGAGCTCGAAGTCAAGGCACCTGGCGCGGAAGACACATCGGGCAGAACCGGGTCCAGGATCAGGTATTTCAGGATGTCCGACAGGGAGATTATGCCTGCTACCTGAAAAATCCTCGACTGTCAAATCTGAAGCTTTGACGATGACAACGACAATTCTACGATTGTCATTGTCAATGTCATGAAGAACTGCGCGGCTACTATACCTTTCTATCCGAATCAGTAACGATGAGCCTGTGAACCTCAGCTTTGACAATCGCCTCCAAAACAGAGAACAGAGAGTCCGTCTCCAGACAGTGTTGCACTCCTTCGAACCACTGAATTTAAAATTTTGTAAAATGCGCCCTTTTCTATTTTCTAAAAAAAATTCTTACTTCAGATCGATGTTTGAGCGCTTCCTGCACCGTGCAGTCCAATTTATCGTACGACTTCTCTGCCGCCAAACTGATCACGTCGAATTTTGCGTAGATGTCGACTACCTGAAAATCGAAGAATAAAAAAAGACTTTCAAAATCATATTTATTTATTAAAATTTTATGTTTTTTTTTGCCACAAGGTAAAGAACATTTTCATCTTTTTACTTTTTAAAATGATATTTCCCGAAAAATGTCTATTTTTAGACGATTTTAAAAAGTTTACTTTTCAGAAAAAAAAAATGAAAATTCACTCACCCGTCCCTCTTCATCGACCAACGGCAGCGCAGAGACTCGATTTTTGAGGAAAATATCGAGTGCGTCGTGTAATGGAGTGTTGACGTGGATGCTGAGCACATTGCCCCACGAGCCGATGCCCAGCTCCTTCGGGGTTTGGTCCATATATGAAGGACGGGGCAAGTCGTTGATCTGGAAGAAAAACCAAATTAAAAGTCATTCTTAACAAATTTTAAATGAATTTTGATTCCTTGGGATTTTCTAGTTAAAAATAGCAAACAAAACTTGATGAATTTTGATCTAAGAATGAGAATTTTGTCCCTTGTTGATTTTTTGAACTCACATAAAGCGACAGGAACTTGATGATGCGCTTGTGCGTAAGGATGTAGCTGATGTTGCCAGTTTGCCTGTCCAACACAGGGAGTCGATGAACCTTTGACTCGCACAGCACTTGCACTGCTCGGTACAAGCTGTAAGACTAGATGTTGCAATTGCAAGTCTGTGTAAGAAATGGCATTTTATCAAAATCTTATCAAATTTACAACGTTCATGAATTTCCCCGAATGCTTCCCTTATTCTCTTCATTACTACTCGTTATAGGATCGACTTGGGACTTTTTGCTGAAATTTGGCTACTGCACTGCATTGCAAAAAAAAACAGACCACCGTACCGCATCGCAGGTGTCATAAAAGGTCCCAAGTCTGCATAAGATATGAAAATAGGGAAGTCGAGAAATTTGATCATTTCGAAAGAAAATTCAACCTTTCTGAAGGGTCGATTGCGACAAACGGCCTTAGCGACCCATCCAACTCGAATTGCTGCCGCCAGTGGCAGATTTCCTCTTCCTCCAGAGCGCGCATTCGCTCTTCCGAGTCACCCGCCTCGTAGTGTCTGCAAAAATCCGTATTTCATTTTCTCTTTCAACAATATTCTCCATAAGAGGACCCGCTTTATTTGTAAGCATAGAGTTCGTTTGCAAATGAGCCGGTGTACCCGGTTTAGCCTATCATATTGCAGATTTGGGTACCAGTTAAAATTCGTTACTTACAAATAAAGTGTCATAAATTCTCCTTATCATAAAAATATTGTTTTTGTTTCCTAAAGAATATAATTACGTTTTATCATATTACATATCCTTTTTTCTAAAAGAAATCTCTGCCTCTTCTTCAAACCATTTACTTCTTCCACGAGAATATTTTTCTTGAAAAAGTATTTGAATTTCCAAAAATTACCGAATTAGAATCTTGATGAAATCGGTGATGGTGAGCATTCCGGTGAACTGCCGCTTGTCGGAGTCCCACAGGGGTGCCGCCCGAACGCCGTTGAAAACAAGAGCGTAGAACGCCTTTCGGACCTAGAAGTTTTTAAAAATTTGTTCAGAAAATACGCTCAGATGATGAATTTAGTTTTTTTCTTCTAACAAATTTATGTGAAAGTGAATTAGTTTTCGATAACTCTAGAATTGTTTTTACTTACCGGCAAATGGGTGTCGAAAACGACGAGTTTTGTGGACGTCGGAATCAAATCGTAGCACTTGTGGGCCTTCATGAACAAGGAGTACACTGCATCTTGGCTGTCTAAAATCTATATTTTTCCCCGAATAAAATTGCCCTAGCTTTTCCAGAAACATCTACTTTTTCGAGCTTCTCTGCTCCCTTTTCTAAAATCTCTCGCTTATCGGTTCAGATGAGAACACAAATCCAACTCGCTATCCATTACATCACACTGCTATGAAGGTAGACACACATTTTTGTGTCATGAGCTTGGTCAGTAGAAGCGAAGAGCGTTCGAAACGGAGAGATTTAGAAAGACTCGAAAAAGTAAACGTTTCTGAGAAGGCGGCTTCTATAATTTCGGACTAGAATTCTGTGTCTCTACTGAAATTCAGAGTCATTTATCCTAAAAAAAACGTAATTTTCTTATGATATGGCTCAAAAATGTAAAAATTCATTCTCAAAATCTTTGATCTTCTTATCCCACCACAAAAGATGGTGTTGATGTCAACGCCGTCCGATGGTGTCAAAGTCATTGCGTCGAATGACGAGTTTAGGAGGGCACTCTAAAAATCGATAAAATCTCACTTTGCAAGTCTAGAGACGAATGCCAGGCTTGAAAATCGAACACTGGATCGCTCAGAGGAGCCGCGCCCGCGCGGAAGGCCAAAGCAGGGGAAATTCGGGGTGGTTGGCTGGTTCTTCTCTTCGGCAACCTCAGAATGACCACTGAAGGTGTGGGTGGGGATAGGGAGTGATCCTCGATATCCACGTGAAGTGCCGTACCAACTCGGGACCGGCCATAGTGACCCGTAGCTGGTAGCTAGAGACAATCATATTCATCCTAATTCGATTCGAAATCGAATGGTACAACAAGGCGAGGAGTACCAAATGGCATTGGGTTACCCCACCAGACATGCGCGCATACAATTTGTCTTTCCCAAATTTTCGACCATTCCCTGTTCCCGTTACAGTAGAAAAAACCTTATTTTGAGCATGTCTGGCTACCATTTGGTACCGAAAATGTCTTGTACCATTCGCGAAATCCCTTACCGATTTGACCGTGTCATAATTGCTCTGCGTAAAATCGTCGAATTCGTCTTCTTCTGGCCTTTCAGTGATGGGTCCACCGTTCAGGTCTTCAGCGTCTTTCGTTCGTTTCGACTTCCCGAACAAGTGTTTCCTAATCGTGCCGCTGGCTCGTGACTTGGCAGCTCGCACCCATTGGGTGGGCCCTTTCTTGCTGCTAGTGCGACTGATTGTCGCTGCGGTTGCCTCGGTCATACTCTGGGTGAATTCGTTATGAGGGCTGGCCCTTCCGTACAAGGTAGGGTTGGGGCTCTGACCACCAGAAAGGCCACTAGCAGGTGAGGCCCTAGACGAATTCGTGACCATCGAAAATCAGTAGAATAGGAAATTCCAAGGAATATTTGTAGGGGAGACAAAATAAGTTAGGTAGGGAAATGTGTCCGTCGCTTAAACCATTTTCTCGATTGATACCGGGACGACGCACCCGAAATGCACTGTATTATGAAGGGAAATGAGCACCGGGCAGATATGGCAGTGCACGCCGAGTGTGTTTGCTGAAATTCAGACCTAACGGTTTTCGACAAACATCGAAATGTCACGGAAGAAAGTCGTTAAAAGTTTTTAGAAGTCGGGGAAAAATTTAGACTATTTGGAAAATGCATGATTCAAGAAAATGCTTTGAAAAAATGGAAAAGAAAAGAAAGATTGGCCATGGGATTGAGGGATCATGTATCCTCTAAACTTTCGAAAAAATTCGAAAATAAATATGAAGTTCAAGTTTTTATAAACATGTCTCAAATGTCAGTTTTAATTTGTAAAGCTCGCAAATTTCTCTTGATCTTATTCAGGAATGAAAGTGAGTGGTATTTACAAAAAGCTGAAATATTCGAAATATAGAGTCTGAAGATCCTGAAGCCCAATCGATCGATAAAAACGGAAAAATAGATGGAAAACAGGGAGTGGATTAGGCAGAAAGGCAGAGAAATGAGAGAGATGAAGACAAAAAGAGGAAAATGGATGGAAATAGAGAAATAGAGGGGAAAAGCACACGCTCTCTTCTCAGAGCAACAGACACGCGGGAGGTGAGGAAAATGAACGAATGAAAGACGAGAAAAATAAAGAAATAGAGAACTCAACTGCCGGGGGAAATAAAACGGAATTAGAAGGTGAAAAGTGGAAGACCAATGAATTTGGAGCAAACACTCAATGGAAGGTCAGAGGTAAAGTGAGCTTCTGGTAGAAAGAACTTGTTTACTTTTGATTTTTGTAACAAAATAATCAATAAATTTTGAAAGTTGGCAGATTATTTATCACTAAAATATTGAGAGAGTAGGTAAAGTGAGCTTTCAGTAGAAACTGATGCAAGAATCATATAGCAGAATGTAAAAGAGACAAATATTTTCGAATGAATTATGCGATCGGTCATAAGAATTTAAAAGTTATCATTAAAATAGATTGTTTACTTTAAACTTTAGCGCCCTAAAATCAATCAGATTTGAAGAAAAACGAAGATCAAAGTTGAAGTCATAGCTTGTGCAAAAGTTCTCACTTTCAATAAACTAAAACTAGACCATTTCCGTTCCTCCTTTTCGAAAATTCTTGAAACACATTCCAAACAAACAATTTTATTGGAAAATGAGACTCTTCTTCCAAAATATTTTCTATTTGCTTTTGATCTTAACACCCGACGGCAATCAATGAAAATTGAGAAATTAATCCGAGGGACCTCTTCTCAGGTTCTCAAAATCACAAAATTTTTCGTTTTTACCAGTCGATAAGGCGCGTCCAGTTCCCTATCGTCAGACAAATCTTTTCCTCTCCATTCTTCATACTATTTCTAGGCGGGAAAGGAGAAATAGCAAGAAGGTAATGGAGAGAGAAAAGATTTTTCTGCCGTAAAGGGACACGGACGCAGTGATTCTCTCTGCAATTTGCTTATTTGACCATTTTTATATTTTCAAGAAAGGCAAAAATCGTGTGATAAGAGCGGGGCTCAATAGCTCAATGCTGAATTGCCATATCGAAACGGAAAATTCGAAGATCGAAGATAAAAGTGGGGTTTGTGGGCAGGAAAGAAAACTTATCACAAAACCATTCATCATGGTAGTTTGAAAAGGACAGACCTAGGGAGCGCACTTTTGCTGAACGCAGGAAATTTTCACCGAGAAGCAAATTGATAGTGACGTAAAAATGATCAAGCTTATCAATGACAGTAAAAATCCGCTCAGGATTCGGGAACACTACGTCATTTTACGTTGTCGAAACCTTGAAAATTTCAAAGAAAATTAGAGAGGTATGGTCAATTTTCATGAAGTTTATAACGATATTGTTTTGGCATGAAAAGATATCTATGAAAAATAAAGTGCTGAAAGTTGAATTATCAAATTTCGACCTTTCCTTTTTCCATGAAAGGAATGCATTTTCTCTGCACAATAGATTAACTCGCGTGACTTGAATAAATTAAAAAGGCGAGAAAAGAAAGAGGAAAAGTTATTGTCAGACCAAATATTTCTCTCGGAAGCAGAGATTTGATTTGCAAAACAACTCGGTGGAGTTTACTAGCCGCTATAAGTGTTTTGAAATTTTAAATACGGGGGACAGAGAATTGCATCAAAACATCCCACTCAGATTTGAGACCTTTCCACCGCAACTGCGGTGCGGTGACCAAATTTCAGAAAAGCCCCAAGTCTGATCCCACGTTTTTCGGCATCGATGATTATTCATGTCCTCCAGAAGTTTCGATCAAATTAAGAGAAAAATATGGCAGGTTTTTGAAAATTGTAAGAAAATGATTTTTATCCCAAGATTTAGAAATTTCGATAAAGATGACCTAAATACGACCAACTTCTAAAGCTCAAAATGATTTCATTGAGACTTCGATGAAGATCTTTCATATAGGAACTGTTGAAACCTAGATACACCTTGTTTGAAGAATAGCATTTTTTTCCCAAAAATCTATGCAAATTTGATTATGATGAAAGCCTGCTGTAATCCAATAAAATAAAAAATAGAAAGGAAGATTTTCGGGAAAAGACGCAGAAAATAAAAAAAATGAATTCGGGAATAGGAGAGATAAAAAAGATGCAGAGAAAGGCCACTGGGGAAGGGCGAAGTTGAGAATATGGGAAAATGTTGGAAAGAAGAATAAGAGAGGGAGCGTGGAAAGGAAAGATAGATGATAAGCGCATTTACAGATAGTAGAACAGAGAATAGAATTTGGGAAGAGAAATGAAGAGTGAAATTGAAACGCCGGCCGAAATAAAGGAATCACAAACAACCGATTCAAGATTAACAAATTCTATTGAATCTGAATATTTTTCTTGAAAATTTTGAATGAATACGTTATTTTGAGATGAGCACTTTTCTATATAAACTATTGAAAATAGCTTATAGCTGATAAGCGAAAGAAAACGATTTTGAAGAGAATATTACAGCTGCAATATTGCATATTCGAAAAATTTCGTCTGGAATTGTTCAGTTTTTATGCATACACTTCCTTGTAAAAGTTGGTGCTTTTTTCTACAAAAAAAAATGTAATAAAATTTTAGATAAGAGTATCAATTAAAAATCATCGAAAAGTACTCATTCTGAATTTCTGGAAGGAAAAATATTCTATCAAGGAAGGAAATGAAAATATTGATTTACTGAAAGAAGGTACATGTAGCCTTTAAAAATAGGGAAACATCTAAATGAAGAAAGGACATGTGTGCGGCTGTGTTCAATCTGAAAGCTGAATGCCTCAGAAAAAACAAAGAAGGAAACGAGCTGTTTCCATTGCCTTTTGGAGGAATAGCAGTCAGATTCGAGAGAATATGGAGAGATGATGGAAAAAGTGAATTAACGAAAAGAGGAAACGTATCTTCTTGCAGACTTATGGAATTAGATTGAAGATCAAGAAGAAGAATATCATGAAGTTAAGCTTTGAAGTGGAGTTCATTTCAAATTCTTCATGCTTTTTCACAAAATTTCGACGTTAACTAGAAAAGTCCTGATATCATGAAAGAAGACTTTCAATTATAACCAGGTTTTTAACCTATCATATTGTAGCTTCATAGAAAAGTTCATAATAGTAGAAAATAAATAACGACTATACATCAGAGTTTTGATATTTCTAATCAAAATAAACAACTTCTTGTAAAATTTACTTTTCTAACTATTCCTAGCATTACTTCCTAATAAATGCGTAACTTTTTACATATGAATGATGATGATGGCTTCAGAATCTATTATAAGCGTCTGAAGGAAGGGGGAAAGGAAACTGAAGGCCGAGTAAGAGGAGCTCGTGGTCTGTCCTGCAGAAGCCAGGCACGCTGAGGACAGCAGAAGCATTTCGTTCTTCGTTCCCTTTCTCTGCGTCTCTTCATTCTCTTTCTTTTCTCTATCTTTTTCTCTCTCCATTTCCCCAAATCTCGCTCACTCTCACCTCTGCAAATCAATATTGAAGCCAAGAGATAGAGAGGGGAAAAGAAAACGGCAGGAAATGGGAAATGGCCAAAGGAAGGAGATAGACCAAATGCAGCGCATTTGTAGAGGAGAGAAACGTTTGGGAGAGAAATGGACAAACAGCTTTTTGTGCCGACAGAAAGAAAGATATATGAATGGTTTGCAAAGAATAAATTGCGAGTATTTTTCTACCAAAAATAAGTTATTTCTCTCGTTTTAATAGAAAAGTGCTCGATTTTAGGAAAAAGTACTCAATTTTTGTAAGAAAAAATCCTATTTGTGACACATGTAATTATTCTTGGTAGAAAGTACTCATAAAAAATGCGGGTTTTTTTTTTGCAAAAAAGCATTTGATAGTAAGTGAACAAACAACTTGCATTCCTTTTCTGCAGAAGATACATGAAGGACTTTACTGAATGGCCTCGCAAAGAGTCAAAGAGAGACGGGGGAGAGGAGTGACGTCAAGTCTGACCTCGTGGTTGAAGTCGAGTAGAGCGAAAGCGATCAATTATCCAAAAGTAAGCGAAAATGTTATCTCAAGGCTAAGAATTGGCCGATTAGACTCTATTTTATGGAAAGAAATCAATTTTAACCAAATCCGAGTTTCTAAAATTTGCATTTTTCCAATATTATTTTTAGTTAGAACTAGAAAATGGTAATTTTTACATTTCAGAAGAAAAATGGCCATATATCTCAAGACTAAAAGATTTGTTTGAAGATTAGAGTCTATTTTACAGAAATTTAAAAGAAGAGATCTAATTTCAATGAAATTTTTGTTGAACCATACGAAAAATTATGCAAAAATATGCATGCTAAATGTGAAACTTCCAAGAAATTCGAGGATGACCAACATAACTAAAAGTCAAAGATTATATCCTATAGATTGCCTTATCTCACTCCATAAATTATTCTTGCCCTTCAATCTTTAGCGAGAGATAGCCATCTTCAAAGAATGATCATTTTGATGACGTCGAAAAACCGAAATTAGATCGATTTGGCACAATTCCTGTACGCGCAAGATAGCAGTATAGAGTGCTTAAGAGGAGGATGCAAGGATAAAAAAGAAAAGAGATTTGCAGCAGGATATATTTGAAAATTGTATTATTTCGCTCATCACTTATTTGGAAAGTTCACTCATTATGTCAGAAAATATTTCTCAGGATTGAAAGAAAGTTTCGGTTTGGGAAATTCTCAATTTTGACTTTCATCCAGCCTGATATTGATATAGAAAAGTAGATGAGTTCTAAAAATTCGTAAAGTAGAAAGGTTAAAGGCATGGCAATTTTCAGGACAACATGGGAAACATCAAAGCACGAATATTCGAAATATTTGCGGTATCCTAGCAAATTCACGCCATTTCTCGAGACTAAATCATCAAAAGGATTTAGACTTGCTGGCACATTTGCATTTCATATATAGTCTACAGATTTCTAATTTGTACCATCTAGTTATAAAATTAGTCAGGCTCAAAACAAATAGTTAGGCAGAATTTCGTAATGAGATAATTGTAATCGAAACTGATAAAGTCACGAGTTTTCAGACATGAAAATATGATGCCATCAAAAATTTCTTTTTCTCTAACCTAAATTCTATCAATTTCTACTCAAAACTTGAATATTTTCGAAATCATTGAAATTCGAATTTTAATTAAATACAACAGTCAAAAGTTATAAAATCATATCGATAAAATATCGATGAAAAATGATGAGTCTTTTTTCATGAAAAACGGCTAGATGTCAGAATGTCATTGGAAAGAGAGAGAGAGAGTGAGTTGGGTGGGTTTTCTCTATTACCCCTACCTTTCGGTTTGTATGATTCTATGAAAACCCATATTTCCCTTCTAATCAATTCATTTCAGTTCGCTTATTTTGTCACATGACCAGTCTTTGCCCGATCCTCTATTCAAACAGCTTAATTCTGCCGCTGCTCCAAATAATCAAGGCCAACAAATCCGGCTTAATCCTTCCGTAAAATCATCTATTTTTATATCCAAATTTAATCCGGGCTCCTGTCGCATTGCTATAATTCGAAAAAATGTTATAAGGATTTTAGACTTCTTTTAAAAGTTCATCACTAAATTATGCTTATGAAAAGATATCGGATATTTCTGTCTCTGAAGATAAAAACTTATCCTACACTTCAGATCTTCTTAATTCATCTGAAATATGGCCATATGCATCTAAGAAAAAAGATGATATTTCTCGAGATGAAAAGTTTAGTCTACTCTATTTACCTTACAAACCTCCATCATCACAAATGTTGCCTTATTTGTGAAGGCAACAACTTTCGTCTTAGTCCCATTTCAGTCAATAATTGTGGTTTGGTGCATTTTATGACAATTCTCCAAATCAACAATCTTTGGGAAATGCATCAAAGTTCTATTTATTTTTAGGGAAGATAGGGTACAAGTACATATATTTGTCCGAGATCAGTGATACCGACCAATTTCATAATTTGGAGTGTTCGCAGAATTTCAGACTTCCTGTAGCTTTTCACTGCTTTTCTGAGGAATAGCATGAGAAAATACAATAAGAGTGGAAACTGCGAAAAGGGTGGGGACGGTAGGAGGGTGGAAACTACAGGGTGCCGAATTTCAGCCAGAACGAAAAATATAGGGGGTGGTCCGCAAATAAAAATTTTTTCTGTAAAAAAACTGATACATATTGAGGGGGGTGTCCGCAGTTAGACTTTAACGGAGCATTTTGACTCAAATCCTGATGATGTACGACAATATGTTCGATTTTCAACCCTTTTTCGTCAATTTAAAAAAAAATTGAAGTTGTTTTAAAATTGACGTACCTCTTTGATGAGCAGGGCGGTCTGACCGATGGAAGGGGAACTCAGTCCGAGTCCCGAGTCGAAACTGCGCATTGTCGTTCGACCGTACATATTCGGTATGCGAGGGGCTGAAAAATAAAAGGCAAGTTTTAAAAGTCGATAATTAAAAAAATTTGATTTTTCTTTCATCTTTCGCCGATAAATTAACAACTGTTATTCAAAAAGTTGATAATTTGAACATGTAGCACTTTTTCTTGACCTTCATCAATTTTTAAAACGATTTTTTGCTTGATTTAGTTTTGAACATCAGAGACTTAAAGCGGACTTTTCTAATAATTGATTTGCTTAAACATTTTTATTTGACTTATTCAAGTTTTTAAAGTTGGCTCCAGACTTCTCAAAACTCGACCCGCAAAAAATAATGCACCTTTTCGAAATAGATAAAGCAGACATGCCCTTTTCCTTTCTCGACATAACACTTTCTTGCGGGTTGAGTTTTGAGAAGTCAACTTGACTTGACTTACAATTGGCATTAGCGGATTGTTCCTCGGACTGTGATTGTCTGGCACTCACATCTGCAGCTCCGATTCCCGAAGAATTGTCGCTCCTTTTGAACAGATTTGGGGTGTTCAACTAAAAAAACACGGAATTGTATCAAAAACCAATCAGAAATTTGAACCAACACTGAATTTGACTTTCTTGGGCTGTTTCAAATTTATCGGCACTTGGAAAATCATCGTATTCATGACGACCAATTAGTGAATAAATAGTGGCGTCAAAAATCAAAGGTTGAAATTTAGAGCAAATTGGAAAATACCCGAAAATTGCCTTGAAATGGACTGAAAAGTGTAGGTAAACACGTGCCTCGCGCGAGAGAGGACTCTACTTTTATAAACCCCTCTTCCATTATTCAAACAATTGAAGAGAGGAGGGAATTTTCGAAAGTAATATGTTCCTGTTTGATTACCATATTTGTCCAAAAAATCATGTGCAGAAAAAAATAAACGTTTGCCAGTGAAATTTCAACCGACCGACTCAAAATGCAAACAATTCAAAAAGCAATCACAAATTTGTACATTTTTACACAGAAATTGGTAAACTTTTGTCTGGAATTTTTGAAAATTTGTGCGAAAAATGATCAATCTTTGCTCTATTGTCAATTTCAAAACCCAAAAGAGATAGTTAGGAGAAACCACAAGAAAAAATCACTATTTCCTTGCCAAGTCCGTCTTTTTTAAGGGAAAATACCGTATTTTCTCTACTAGAAGCTCCAGGGCTTCAATTAGAGGGGGGATTTTTAATAGAAGAGGAGGGTGGTTTCAATAAGAAAATGCGATATTTTTGCAAAAAGAAAACTAACCGAAAACGTCCTATTTCTTATATTGCTTCTCAGAGGACAGGAAATAGCCCCTCTCAATGGAGTTCTGTTCGAATTTGCAAGTTGAGTGTCGACGAACAAGGGGGACGTCATTGCGGTCGTCTGACTGCCTTCGGGAGTCGGAGGTGGAGGGAAAACTCCTGAAAATCATCGTTTATTTTTAATTAAAAAATGATTTCTTCCTATTCAAAACTTCTCTAAGTGTTCTTTTCTTATAAATTGCATAAACATCCTTATCTCCTTGAACAAAAACACAAATTTCTTTCCTCATATCAAAACTTTTTTTTAAATTGGACTTTCTTTCAAACTTTTGCATAAAAATTATTTGCTGAACATCTTGAAAATTGACCTTCCGAACTCGTAGATCCACTAGCCACGTGATGGATTCTCGCAATCGACTCTCCAGCCGAATGACTCGTTTTTTCCGAAACGAGACCCCCTCTGCAGTGGGGCGAATGCAAATTGTTGCCGCTGAAAATAAGCATTTTATTGTTTCAGAAAAAATTGTCGCAGTAAAATGTAGACCGTTTTATTTGTTTATACTTCCTTCCTTATTTTCAGTTATACTTGTCGTCGTTTAGAAATTCCTCAAAAAATCCAAAATTCCCAATCAACATGCTTTTTCCAATTTTCTCTATCAATTCCTGGAATTCCTTTTTATTCAGATATTTTTAAGTTCCAACAAATGAAAGTACCTGGAAGGAAAGACAAGCAGATATCCCGAGTTTCTTCTCGGACTCGGTTGTGAGAGATCAAACGAGCGGAATGCATCGGAGCCGGAACGAAAACGGAAGGGCGAATCAGAGACGGAGGAGTGAATTTCTGGAGGAGGCGTGCAGATTGGCGGGTAGCCGAGGTCTGAAAATAATCCTTTTTATTTTATTTTACTTTTCTCAAAAAAGGATAAAACATTTTAAAAAGATGCGATTTTCCCCTAAACTCATCGTATCCCATTTTCTCTCTAATAATTCCGACTTATCACGAGTTTGCCGGTTCCCATATCAGGAAAAGTCATGTTTTTGACAAGTATATTTTCACTTTTTTGACTTTTTTTTTTTTAAATTTTTTCCAAGATCTTTATTTTCCAACCTTCCTCCAAATTATCTGAATATGGCAGATTGATGCTGCGCTGCCGGATTCTTCGGTTTCTCGCGCTTCCCGCATGTCTGACAGTGGCAGCCCTCTGCGGGGGCGAGAAGAGCGAGCGAGCATTCGGCAGAATTTGACCGAGAAGGGGAGCGTGGTGAGAGGGAGGGGTGTCTGAAAAACGCGAATTCGATCAATTTCGACCCTTTTCTCCTGATCTCTTCTATAAGTCACGTAATCTTCTGTCAACATCAAACTTTTTCAAGGAAAAAAGTGAATTTTACAACAAGAACAACAGCAAAAAAAGAGATCTTTGGAGATTCACGTTTTTGAAGAAATAGTATTAATAAAAAAAATTGATCAATTTTTCGAAAAAAAAACAAGTCCTAATTTTAAAATTGTCACCTCCATGCTGCAGCTGCGCTTCGACATCGGCCGCTCTTCCGTAGACATTCACTGGAGTCGAGGTTTGCCGGCCTGGGACCGCCTGGTTTCTGAAAAATCTCCATTTTTCCAAAAATTTTTATTTTTTCGCAAACCTGGACGAAGAGGCCATTTACGAGGCCGATTTTTGGCTGGAGTCGCCCTGCTTTTTACGCCGTTTTTCTACTGATATTCAAAATCTGAAAAATTCGAAATTAAAAGATAAGAAAAATCACGAAAAAACAGGATATGAACAAAAAAAATGCGCTGAAGAATTTCGACTTTCCCATAATCAGTGGAAACCTAAAATCAAGTGCTTCTCAAGGAAAAGTAGCGAAAAATCCTGGATATTCGAAAAAGAACTTTCTAGAGAAATTCAAACAGTCCGAATTATGGCGCCCTGGAGAGGAAGAAGGTGAGTGGAAGAGAAGAAAAGGAGGATTGCATGAATGGGCTGAGGCGACTGAACAGGCCCCGTGTGTTTTTGCATATGATGTGAAGGCCACACCACACAGACTTTCCCGCCCTTCTTTTGCCTATTTCTAAACCCCATTACTATTTTCCTTTCGTCTTTCACCTTCTAATTCCCCCTAGGTACTTTTCCTAAGTAAAATAAAAAAAAAGGGAGAAAAGAACGGTCACGCGGTTTACACACCAGGCAAAACAATCGAGAAAATGCCGACTTTTTAACCTAGAAATGGGACGGTTTGATAGAAAGAGACATGGAAAGGTTGGAAGTACTTTTTTAAAAAGTAAAATTTTTGAATAATACAGTGGGGAGATAATTGCTAATTTTTGAGAAAAAATGACATATTTTTGGAAGAAATATTCAAAAAAATCAAGAATTATAATAGTTAGAGACCGCAAACTCCTTTCCTTGGTTCAAAAGTAGTCATTTGAAACTCAAAAAATGGGAAACAAGTACCCTTCCAAAGCGGGTGGGCGCAACAAATCATCAGGTTCGATGAACCATTCATAAAAGTGAAGTTTGTTCAAAAAAATTATATCCGAAAGCGCGCGTACACTCGATAATTACCGATGTGGAAGTAAAAATTCTGTTTGTTTAGCTGATCGGTTTTGGTTAATTCACTCGATCAAAAGTGATTTTTATTTCATTTTTTGTTTACGAACGCCTTAGTTACATCGAATTCGATTATTTTGAACGGAAAATTGCCTAGAACTATGAATTTTGCAAAACCACTTGCGACCCCTATTATAGCTTCTGCCTATCTGAATTTCAGATTTTAAAGGAAGAAAAAGTAGGAATGACGAGGAAAGATCAGATTGAAAATGTTGAATTGGATACACGAGGCAAAATTGAAAAATCGAACGGAAAAATGTTGAAAATATTGGACAAGGTTGGTGAACCTTGGGGCTGAGACAGCCTTAAAATTTTTTCAATCAACAAAAACATCATATCGATCGTTTTTTCTTAATCAAATCATATCAAAGAATAAAATTCATTAAAAAATCAGCTCTTTGAAAACTATTCAATTCATGGACCAAAAACGTTCAAATTCAGTTTCGGTCGAAATAATTCGAATCTGCACGAATTTGTTCAATTTTATGATATATGAAAAGGGAATTTTCCAAAGAACCATAGTAAAAATCACTATCAAAATTCGATAAAATATAAATTGATAAGAATAAGAATAATCAATCCACAAAGAGCACTGAACAAGCAAGATTTGTTGAAAGTCTTACAAATCAGCTAAAAAGACGTAATCTTTCCGAATTAATTAAAATTAAAACTAGATCCTTACCGAGTATGAAGATAATCTGAGAAAATGATTACTAGAATTTCAACCGACAAAATTAGAATAAAAGCAGGAAAAAAATCTTTTTGATAAAATCTGGACGCTGGAAAAATTGAAGACATTCTTAACCAATAGACAAAATCGATATGAAAAGCTCCTTGAACCACCTGAAAAGAACATTCTTTAATTTTATAAAATCTCAAATTTGTATTCTTTTTTCGAAAAACTATTTTTAGATTCCAAAAGGAGAGATTCACCGTTTCTTGCCTAAAAATCAAAGGCAACAAATTTATTTCTAGCTACAAGTACATTCCTCCCATGAATAAATACTTTCCTCCCAAGCGCCATTTCTCTCTTTTTTCTATCTTTTCCTTGTTTTGGGAAGAAAGTACTCACTTCAAATATTTGGGGGAAATGTAATCCCTCGTAGGCTGAAAGTACTCGCGCATCCATTTTTTTCAGGAAAAAGAAACAAAGGCGAATCTTTTTATTTCTGTGTTTACCTTATTGGAGGACCAATCCGATCTGATTGGGTTGCATCTCCTTGCACTTCCAGTTGTACAGGTAGTACTGCAGGTTGCCGTCGCCGATGCCGAATTTCAGCTCCTCCAGAATCTCCGAGTTGTGCATCAGGTCCAGCGCATTGAACACGTCGAAATTCGCCTTAAATTCGAGCATTTAAATTTTTTAAAAATTCCAATTAAAAAATATATATTTCCAATAATTTGACTTTGCAGGCGATGAAGCAGAAGCAATCTTTTTTTCAATACATTTTAAAAATAGTTCAAAACTTTTGTCCTTGATAAAAGAGAAAGTGCCTGATTTTTCGAGAATAGTCATTTTTGAAAAGGAAATTTCTAACCTGATGCGCCAAAATGAGTGCGTCGTTCATGAGCTGCTTGAGGGGAACGGTGTCGGCCACGTTGTAGTACGAGTAGGCGGCCTTGATGTTCTTGTGCTGCGCGTGCTTCATCACCGACGACGGCAGGCAGTAGAACGAGACGAAGTCCGTCACTTTGCCTTTCGAGTTCTGTAAGAAAATATTAAATTAACATTTTTTTATTTTGTGAAGAAGTCTAAAGATTTTCATTTTTATGACTGTATGAAAAATGCGAGAAATTATAATAACACTGAATTATGTTTTTAACACTAAGCAACGTGATTTACCGTGCACATTATATTTCGCCTAGTATTCTTCTCTCAAAAAGAAGAAAGTTTTTCTCTTTCTTTTCCTCTCGCCTTCGTGGAATTTATTGCATAGAGCTGTGAAACCGCGTGATACAGTGCATTAGAAGATGCTGTTTTTTTTTTTTTTAGAAATTCCCTTTTTTAAGAATTTGACAAATCCCTCACCTCAACCACATAAGAATAGATGACGTCTGCCTGAGGAAGGAAGATGTGCTCGACCTCGTGCTTGTCGAAGACGGGCGTCAGCTGGAATTGCTTCAGATAGTCGTTGAGCAACTTCACCACCACGTCGACGTCCTTCTTCTCCATTGGACGCAAGCCGGGCGTCGCGGTTTCCTCAAAATTTGTGAAAATTAGAACAAAACTTGGATTTTTAAAAAATACTCAAACTTCATCAGAATTGCTTTTTCTTCAAAATACATAAATTTTTCAAAAAAAACAACGAATTACTTGAGAACTTTGGTAGCATGAAAGAGTTGTGATTTGAAGAGCTAAAATTAAAAAAGGAGAAGGAATGATTCATTTTCCAAGCTCTGAATTTTCAAAATATTCTAATTTTTGTCTTACCGCCGGCAACTTGTAGAGTTTGATCATTCTAGCGATCGTCATTTTCTGTCCGATGTGGGAGAACTTCACTTCCACCAGTTTCTTCGGGTTCAGAGAACGATGCCAGTAACTGCAATGTGTTTGATTGAATTTGAACAAATTCACCAGACTTCTAAAAACTCGATTCGCAGAAAAAATAGTATGACATATCGAGAGAGAAAAAGACCATATCTTCTTTTTCCATTCTCTCGATAAGATATTATACTATC